>NW_010578581.1:487319-508219 GCF_000705375.1 Tinamus guttatus | reverse complement strand
TGATAATCAACAGTTGCAAATTAAATGCTTGTGTTTTTTTTCCTTTCACGACTTCCAAGAGGAAGTGGAGAAAAATCTCCAATATTTGAGGCAGTTTTCAACTAATTTTGGAGGAGAACACTTAGGAGACCAAAGTAGGGGGATCGAGAGATCCCAACTCCTACCTATTTTTGTGGGATTTAGTCACTTAATTGTCCTCTGTGCTTCCAGACCTCTAGCCTTTAACATTTTATTTTAAAATTCAATTTATGGTTAGAACAGCCAGAGTATGAGGTACTGAGTTTTTATATATATTTTTTTCTGCTCAGCCCAGTGAGAAGGCTAGTTTGAAAGCCATGGTTTGCTTTGTCTAGGGTCTGTCCAAACCTGTCATTCAAACTAAGTTTAGCAGTTATTCTTCCCCAACTTCAGGTGTAAATAGGTGAAGTAGGAAACCAGTACGCATAGGGCAGCATTAGATGACAAGCACAGGTTTTTCCTTCAAAAATGACAAGCCTAGGCTTAGCCCATGGGTTGAGAGCTGGTCACTGGGATCCCACTCAAATTGTTTAGCTCATTCAGCAGAGCCTGAGCTGGAAGAAGGCAGAGCACACTAGACTCTCACAGTAAAGGCACCCCTTTGTGAATCAACAACAAAGCATATGTCTCCCTGTCAAAATAATATAATTTACCAAACATTACCTTTAGATAATATGTAGTGTACCGTTTATGATTCATGAAGTTGGTAATTCAATGGCCTATATGGATTTTGCTATTGCTAGATTGCTAGCTCCCATTTAAGTGCCTCCCTAACAATGTGCATGATTAGAATGAGGATTTATCAAGATAAAACTATAAAGGGACTTAATTTTAATTGTATGTTATGAAATGCAGGCTAAAGCCTAATCTGGGGGCCTAAATCAGCACTGGGATGTCCAACCAATTGATATGTTGCCTAGTGGCAAACAGATTGGTCTTCATTCACTGCACCGCATTTTTTTAAAACAGAATATCGAGCATGCATACACACACAGATGTTGCAGAGTTACACTTTGAAAGTATTCCTTTCTAGGCACATTTTAGGGGTTGAATTAAAAAAAGGCCTCTCTCATTTGTGTTCGTGTGATGACTGGGAAGACCCTAATCGACTTCCCCCCCCTTTCACAAAGGAAAAAAACTGTTCTGCAGTTCTCAGAGCAGCTAAAATAAGAATGGAGTGGCCAGGACAGAATTAGGTAGCAGCAGTGATCAGAATACTGAAATTTGTGTCTATTTCCAAGGTTTTCACTTCCTAGTAGAATGTCGTAGATGTGGGGACAATAAATAACAGGTTATCACGGTTTTTCCACAAATGTCCTCTTCCTTTTGTTATTCTAAAATATAAAGACTCAATTTCTACAACATACTATACAGCTGGTAAATTGTAATCACTGTTTACAAACCTAATTAGAACTGCTCCAGTCTATATATGTATGTATGTGTGTGTGTGTGTGTGTGTGTGTGTCTATGCACCCAACTGATGAGGAGTTTATATGCAGTTTTATTTCCTTCAATATGGTATACTCACTGTGGACATAGCAAAATGTCACAAGTGACAGATATTCGTAGGACAGCTGGTACATGATAGCCATTCATGAGTGCATAATATTTCTCCTGGACGACAGGCAATAGTTTAGGTGAGCTGAACTTCAATAAAAGCTGTTTGAATTGGTAGAGTTTGTAGAGTTAGTTGACTCTACCTTTTCTGCAAGTATGTGTTCATGGAGAGCTACAGATCAGCTGATGCACATTAAATTGTTACCTTATGGTAATGTTTGTGTGTTTGAGCTCTTGATTGATACTTGATATCCCAAGCAGGCCAATATCTGTCGTTTTCTTTGGTAAGCCTGACTGGACTGTTTCTAAACTTGGCAGCTGTCAATGACTTGAATGGATTTAAAATTCAAGCTAAAAATGTCTCTTTATGTAAATAAGGCACGTATTTTGTATTCTCAGCCTCTAGCAAAGTCTGAATGATGTGTTTGTGAACAACCTATCATTATATCTTAAAAAAATCTCAGCATTTGTTTGTTTATGTAACATTTGTTCTAAGTCTGTGAATTGTTTATGCTTGGTAGAAAGTGACTTCAAAATTTAATGATTTTGGATTATTTTGGGGCTATCTATGACAGTGCTGACTCTTGATTCCCTTTTCCACATACACACAAGTCATTTTGCCTTTCTGTCTTCCTCAGAACAGGGCTACAATTATTAATCTTGATCTGACATCTGATGCTAGTATTTGAAAGCAGTAGAATCTGCAGGACTATCATTATAGACATATGAGTCACATTCTGTCTTGAATTTTTTTGGTTTATCCCACTTTCTGTGAGTAACATCTGTCATAAGTTTTTCCATGTAAGGATAATACTTAGATGGTGTTTTTCATGAACATAATACTGTACAAACCTTAGCTAGCTAATCCTCAGAGAACCTATGTACTGTGATTGAACATGTAATAATCCTCAGAGGTGAAGGAAAGAGAGTGGAAGGAAAAGGAGAGGCCATTCCTTGGCAAAAGGCAATAAAACTCCCTTGCTTTTCATGATTTGCGTGAGCAGCTTCTCTTTTTTCTTAGACTGTGTAACAAGGATCCCTTTTTCTGTTTCAGTTGGCTTTGGCCTTAGCTTATCCCTGTTTTACAAATGGAAAAGGTAAGCAAGGGATGAAGGGACTGGCACAAGACTGGAAGGCAATGACAGGCTGAGTTCAGAGCAGTGGCACGCGCCTCTGTACCTATTACACTAGACCTGTCCGCATGTGTGTACAACTATTCTGTACCTGCCACATTTCTTTTGTTCAAGTTACCTGGGATTTACATATTTCCTTGAGGTTTTGCCTCATTCTTCAAGCAACCAATGGTAAGTAAATGTACATGAATTCAAATGTAGGCAATGAATGAATCCACATTCAGCCCCCTTAAACATGTGGATATTTGCCTCAAAGAGAGTCATGGAAGTTGCATGTAAAACCATACTGTGTCCCCTTTAGGTACAAGAAATATTTTGAGTATTCAGTGTACTCTTACAGTTTGCAAAGGCAAGCTTCTATAAAGGCAGCTTGTCTACAGTAAAGGCGAGGGTGACAGAGTGCTGGAACAGGTTGCCAAGGGAGGTTGTGGAGTCTCCTTTTCTGGAGATGCTCAAAACCCACCTGGACACAATCCTGTGACACGTGCTCTAGGTGACCTTGCGTGTGCAGGGCGGGTTGGACTAGATGATCTCTAAAGGCTTCTTTCAACCTTAACGATTCTATTATGCTATGAAAGGTGCCCTGTTGCAGTGCTCAGTGTATTACCTTTGCGCAACATGTTTGCTGGATAGATTTTTTGTTTTCCTCACAGGATTTAAGGGGCATTCATGTTCCTTGTGTTCTGGATGGATATGGGATTGTGGGGAAAATTTCAAGCCCTTCTGTGTCTCTTTCTCCAGCTTAACGCCACTACTCTTGACCAATGCACTACAAACACTGGAGAGGTTGGACATGCAAGTAATGAATTGACATGAGTATGATTCCTTTTGCATTTTAAGATGAGCATGTACTACAGTTCTCTGATGTTCACAGTATAACTGCTGAATTACATACAAGTTGAAGAGAGAAAACAGCTATTCACATAGCTATACTTCTTTTTATGAGTTTAATGAGCTACAGGTTGTAATCCAGGCTGAAAATGACACATGTACTCCAAAAGACAGAGATGTTGAGCCAGGAATTGCGATATTTATATTCTGATAATAGATAGTTATCACAGGCTTTTAATGTGATATATTTTATGTTTATTATGAATTTATGATCAACAAAATGCATGCTGATTTCATGTAAATCCTAGAAGTACTTGCGACAGCCTGCTGTCCAGTGTGCAGGTATGTAATGATACAATGGATAGGGATCAGCAAGGCTTCATATAAACTTCTCAGATTTTCCATTCAACTTTGGTTCTTTGTTCGCTTATTTTGTTTTGGACCTTTATCTGCCATATCCCTTTGAAACGGTCGTTTTTCTGCTGTTCTTGGGTTATTGAATGAGATCTCAGCTGCAACCTGAGTTGTTATATTTTGCTTCCTTTGTTGCTGAAGCCTTTCCTACTCCATAAACACAATTATACTGTCATGCCCCATATGTCTGTTGTGAGTCTTAAATGGACAAAACAAATCTAGCCTTTCCATCACATAAAATGAGGCAAGCACTTCTCCTCAAATGTGTTTTCTAAGCCATTGCAGTAGGCCTGCTCCAGAAAGTGTGAGTTATCAGAGCGGTGATGGGAAAAAGTGATTCATCTTTGCTTGTAAGGAGTGTCCCACAGGACTGCATCACCTGGCTGTGGTCCTCATGTAAAATCCAGGTTATGATCACAATGACTGCAGTATTAAATTATGATGATGAGTATTGCTACTGCTAGGTCATTAATGTTTTGAGCTATAGGGATATACTAATTGTGTTATTTCACTGAAATACAAAGAAGACTTAAGAAAAGAGTTCTGTTTGTTAGCTGCTTCTTTGACTGTGCAAGGCTCATCAAGTAATGCTTATGGGATGACATTTGCTCCTGTGTAAAGTGCCAACACAAGGTCTGTTCACCAGTTGTCCTCCAAGCTTACCTGCTTAAAAGGTGCATAGGCTTTCTGCTGATAGCTGCACAGTAATGAATTTCAGCAAATAGGCATTAGCTAATATCCCTAAAATATCAAATGCTATTTCTTATTGAAGACAGCATTTGCAACGTTCTACCTGAGCGTTAGCAAGTAAGTTATTATAATGAATTTTCTCTGTACAAATGCAAATGCCATGCTTGTTGATCAACCTAATAATATAAATGCAGCCACAGTATTTGAAAAATAATAAAAAAAAAGCCCTCTTGCAAAGCCCTACCACCCTGTGATAAAGAGGCATAACCTTATCACCTGTTATGGGGTTAAACATAAAGGTAGAAATCTTATTATCCTTGTCTTAGAGAGAGTTATCCCATGTGTTATCCAGGAAGTCATGTTTCCCTTCCCTCCTCTCCCCACCCCTATGCATTTGTGGGGCATCCCCAGGAATCCTGTATGCCTCAACTCCCCTATTGCTAGTGGTAATGCTACAATTAATCCTCCACATGCCATTGTTGCAGGACCATCTCTTCATCTGAAATGAATTTATGACAGTGGCTAGACGTTACATTTCTCTAAACTATAAAGTTAAGTAAGTAGATTTAACACAGGTGGCTTAAACCTTTTCCTGGGGACTGTGATGAAAGGAAATACCTTGGCAGATCTGTAGGGCACTCCTGGTGATTGGCATTCTGAGGTATTACTGGTACTGCAGCTTGCTAGGACTTGAAATTTCATACTGTAATACACATTTGACTTATTTTAGAGCTCCGCAGGTTATTTGGCAATGAATGCTATGAACAGAGACAGCAGGAGAAGCAGCTTCTGCTCTGTCAGTGATCCTGAAAACTGATGCTGGTGGGTTGAGAAGTGTAAAGAACAAACACCTTTGTCTCTAAGATTCCTACCTCACTTGTAGAAGCTTGGAGCTGCATGATGAATGCAGATGGATCAATTCAGAGAGAGGTTTCTTTTATTAGTAAGGGGTCGCATGCTGCCCAAGAGTGTTGCTCTTCATCTCTACCTGCATCATAGAATTAATACAGGTCAAATCAATAGATAAAACTTATTTTTAAACCATTAAAAGTAATATTTCTCATGTAGGCTCCCTGTCTAGTTGGTGGGAAGAGATAGGCTCCTCCAGAAGGTGATACATTCCAGTGTCCAGATGCAAAGCAAGAAGAATAATACCTACCACATCTCACTGGAGATCTCTGAAGACTGTTTTTTCATGCTGGACAGAGGTTTCCATACAAACATCATAAACTCTATAAATAAGAAAGAAATAATATAGTTTTTAGAGCTGATTTTGCAAGGTGGACTGTAAATAAAGGCTGGGCTACAAACTGACATGTCATTTACACAACTGTCCTCACAAGTCCATGCAAGGCCTAATCTTGCAAACTCAACAATTCTCAATAATCCCTCCCCCCTGCCTTTTTCATGAATTTGTTACTTTTTCGCTCTTCATATTCCTAAGGAATATTTAATGTGGACTACAAATAGCAGAATGCAAACTGCAACAACTCATTCAGCAGATGAATAGACTATGTGAAGGGTTGAAATGGAAGTTATGCTTTGACTGCAAATATAAAAGTAGAGAAAAAATAATTGAGAAATAGACCTAAATATCTGGAATGAATAATTCTACCAGAAAATGACAAAAGTAATCATTAGATAGTAGGTATGTAAACTTGGAAGGCTGACAAGCAACTTGGAAAATATGAGAGACATATGTAAACTTGGAAGGCTGACAAGCAACAAACTTGGAAAATATAGGAAAGCGTTAGCTCTCTCATTTAGCCTAATACCGATGAAGATTTTCCCAGGCTAGCAATTTAAGCTTTGTGTAACAAAACCAGAGTTATTTCATACCCTAGAAGAATTAATGTTCTATGAAACTTGCTGTTGCTTTAGGATTTTTCTATTAGTCACATAAAAGACTGTTCCATCATTTTAACAGAACGAATGAATATTGGCCAAACTTATTTTGAAAATTTATCACAAACTGTTTCTGTGAACTGCAAAAAAGGGAAATGGTATTTTGTAAAGCTAACTGATACAGTGAGAGCCTGGCAAGTGTGTTTCTGAATAGTACCCTGCAATTCAGTTCCTGCAGTGTGGCCATACACAAGTTACCTTACATTTGGACAAACCTTGGCACTTGACCTTCAACTATCTAGGAAAAGCCTCTGGCAAAAGTATGTATTTACGAGGCATATTTATGCTCCTCTTGTGCATAAGATTGAAATTCCTGGCACTGTGAGATCTCCGCAAAAGAACTGGTGAAGTTATGAGAGAAATGGTCCTGGCAGCCATCCATGGAGCTGTGCAGTCTGTAGGTTTTTGTAAAAGTCTATTACCTGATACAGAAATCACATTAGCCTATGATTTGTCCTTTATGCATGAAGTTTTTGGCACAGCATTGGTTCATGTGCAGATAATCATCTTGTCTTGATGAAGGATGTTTTTCTTAGAAGTCTCCTCAGTGGTGCTGGCTTTCTAGCACTTACAAAGACAGGAAGATGGCTTGACTTGAAAATGTGTCTTTGGGTCTTCTGGCTCCCTTCCCAGGATGACAGAATTGGATCTGTCTGTGCAGAGCTGAGTGCAATGCCTAGAGGTACATACAGCCCAGCTTCAGCCCCTTCTGCCAGCTGGAAGGATTGGTCATCACAGAGTAAACTTTTGCACAAGATACTGGATAGCTGGCTTGTCTTTTATTGTGACATAATCATTTTCACTAGTTAAAGAAGTCCTGTGATATTTTTTTCAGGTGAAGTCCAGTGAATATTAGAATATTACTCACCATGTTGTTTTCTTTCCTTTTTTTTTTTTTAACCTAAGTTCCACCACGACTCACCAAGGTAACCCATCTGAAATGAGAAAAATAGTTATCAACAATAAGAAGTACAGCATTCCCCTGGATTTTTTAGATGGAAGTGTTAACAAATGATCTGAAAAGCGAATATCTTCGAAGCTACAGTTAATACCATTGCTGCTGCAAGCACTGTCTTTTCTTTGTGTTACATCAGTAGCTCTCAAAGTGCAATATTTTCCCTGGAATTCCTGTCTTCCAAAATTTCTAACATCTTGTCTACACAGGGAACTTTTGTAAACCTTCTTCTGTTGCAAGTCTTCAGTGTTAAAGAAAAGGCATCTCTGTCAACAATTTTCACTTAAAATAAACATAGAACGTTTCTTTTGTGCATAATAATAAAATTCATGCGCACCCAGCAGGTGGTGATATCATTTTCTTTCACAGTGACATTATTTGTTCTGCTCCCTGGATTCCATTTGACGACTGCTGCCAGATCTGCTAGGAATGCAGTACATGTATTCCCTTTTTGCCCTAGACATTCGTGCTGCCAAAAATGTCCTCCAGACTGTGCTGTATAAAGACAGCATCAGTCATTCTTACCTTTATGCAAACTATATCTCAAATTCTGTCTTAATTTATATCTCAATGTATTATGCTGGTATTCTGGGCCCTGCTGCAAAGTCCACTGCCATCTTTCTAGTGACCAAAGATAGGCATAGGTCAAGCTCAGCTTGAATGGATTTTACAGACTGTTGCACTCTTCATTTAGTCGGTTAAAAAATATGACCCATTTTGCTCTTAATTCTTCTGGGCTTGTAATTTGTACCAAGCACTCTCCTAGTTTAGCTTCACCTGTCACAGGTGCACTTTTTGTGCAGTGATTCATCCAGACATAGACTAACATCCTTAGTCACCATTCAGTTTTACAACTTCTTCTTATGTTTTCCTATTTATGTAATATCTCCTTAGGCCTCAGCAGGTTCCAGCAATTGCACTGTACAATGATGTTCAATCTGTTAGCTCTATATAAATACTTTTGCCTTACTGTAGTAAAAATGCTTTCTTTCATTTTTCTTCATGTGCTGTTTCATGAATATGTTCCAAAATAAGTTTTTAACAAGATTACTCTAACCATTAAGACTTTCAATTTTATTTAAATAAAGCTTATCTTTCTACCAAATGCAGTAATTTCAGGTCTTTCCTAAATATTTTATTAGGGTAGAGTTTGTTCTTTATTTTTTATTAGCTGCTGTAATCCACAACAATTTTCTAAGAACGAATAGGAAATCTTTCAACCACTTCCAGTCAGTTGCTACTCTATCTCCTATCCATGTTGCCAAGTATTGCATAGCAGGGAAGAGATGGAAGAATCAGAAGCATGCACTCAGATTTTTAAGACAATGGCTTTATAAACTCAATGGAGTGAAATCGTTTGGCTGGTTCTGTCCTGCTCTCGAACAACTCTTGGTGCAGCTGTTCTCTTTCCATTAGGCGTTACACAAGGTAAAGGTGCAATGTCTCACCGCCTCTTCCTCTGAAGCAGTTTTATTTGACACGAAGGCGTGCGGGCTCTGCACTTTTCCAGATGTGCCTGTGCATTGTAAGCAATGCTTCTTCGTGTTGCTGAGCGAAAGAGCCAGATTAATCTGGGAGCAAATGCAGTATCTGTCTATCAGTCCTCCAAATCGGCTTTGCAAATGAAGCAATGAAGAACAGTCACAGAATTTTACCAGACATTTAAGCTGGATTGATATCTCTGGAGCAATGCATCCAGCGATCGAATATAACTGTGTTTGGTCCTAATCTCAGAGAGCCATGGAGGCAGAGGCCAGCTGTTTAAAAAGAGTCTGCCCAATAGTTGAAAGCCTGTAAAAATCACTCATCCTGCCCCCTGCCCAATCTCCCCTTTCAGGATCCCTAGATGGAGAACATCTTGGACTTGGATTCGTTTTCTGTGCATTTGACTTTCACAAGAAACATTTTATTAAGATA
This sequence comes from Tinamus guttatus, assembly GCF_000705375.1. The sequence continues at coordinate 498,799 of NW_010578581.1, read as the reverse complement.
TGGACTCCTGATTATTTATTTCTGTGGCCACTTTTTCTTTTCAAAATGACACCTTGCCTATGTGTCTTTCATTGCCCAAATGTCAGCTCTATATTCCATATTCAATAGTCTGGAGAGTTTAATTTTGTTTTTAAATGCAGCTGAAGACTAGCTGTTCAACTTTCACTATAGATTCAATCCTTCGGTTTTGTTGTGTACCAAAACTTGATTTCATGTTGAATCAAATTATTTTTTCATGCTTGACAACTGATAAATAAAAATTCTAATTTAAAAAATGATTTTGAAGGCAATGAAGTTTGGAGAGAGTGTAAAAAAAAAAGTCACCAAAAGTCATCTTATTGGAAATAAAACTAGGGGACAGAAAAAAACAGCTGAAACATAAATTATAAAGACAGCTTCTTTGCTGAATCGGGCAAGTGTCCAATTTGCTGTATCCATGAAACATGGTACCGTGTTCACTTGTCATACATAATTTGTAAATTCCAGCAGGTTTCCTGCTTGGTCCTACCATCATGCCAGCAGATACTACACATTTGCAGTATTTTTTGTATCACACGCAAAAAGAATGACAAAGACTGTGAATTGGCAGGAGAAAATCATTCTTGGGGAGCTGCAAGTTTGTACCCTGTCTTGGGTAGGTGTGTTGGTTCCCACTACCTACCCCCTGCTCTGACACAGACTCCTGGAAGCAAAATCTTCAGCTCACACTTGCCGTATGGACATGGCTGCTGGAATTTTTTTTTTGGTAAATTACCATGGGGTTACAAAGGGCAAATAATAAATAATCATTAAGACAATAGTCTATCAGTTACTCTGTTTGTGGACATGGCTGCTGGAATTTTTTTTTTTTTTGTTAAATTAACATGAGAATACAAAGGGCAAATAATAATTTCATTAAGACAATAGTCCATCAGTTACTCTGTTTGAGTTGAGGGTCTCATTCAGTTTTTGCACAGATCATCTTTCCTTGCAAAAGCATATCGATATATTTATTGTGTTGTGAATTTATCCTGTGGACAGTTTTAGGATGGCTAAACCCTAACCACAAAATTCACAAAATGAAGTCTACAGTAGCCATTCAGTCACTTCAGAGCAAAATTACTTGCCAATCACCATTTTTTTTCCTTTGTAGACATCATTATTGTTTGTACCATATGATTGCTATCGGACTGTGTGACGTTCTTTGTCATAATTCTGCTCATACTGTAAACACAAGTCTCAGGAATGTCCATTTACTTCCTGCTACCTGAGATAGGCTCTGCCTATATTGCTCCAGGGAAGCAAATGCTGCAGAGTAGCTCCAGTGTATGCTGGCAATGTACTGAAAGAGCAGCGTGTAGGTAGAGATGGTTTGACAGCTGGCAAGCTCTCTACACACCCGACTTACTTAAAAGTTTTCAGAGCTTTGATGGCAGCAAATCTGCAAGGTACAGCTAGACTATGACATCGAAGTGATGGAGTCAAGTCTAACTATTCCAAAAGGGGTGGTCCTGAAGCAAACTGTCCCACAGGCACATCTGGCTTTTGTCTTGCAAGGAACTGTTTCATTCTGTGATGGAGAATCTGGAAGGCAACAAATGTAGTTGACCAGGGGAACAGGATGGGGGAGTTACTTTACTATGATGGTATTCCTAGGTGAATAAAGTCGATAACTAACTACACAGCAAAAGTCAGTGTGTTACAGATAGTTGCCTAGGGATAGTAGGGTTGAATCTCCAGCTGTCTCCAGCAGACCACTGGAAACTGGCAACAGTGCTGTCATGTCTTGCTGCCTCTTCTTCTCCCCAGGCTGCAGGGGAGAAGGAGAGGCAGCTCTCCAGCTGCTTCCCAGTGGGAGAAGCAGGCCTGAGGGAGACCTCTTTCCCGAAGACACATGTTAAAGATGCTCCTAAATTCCTTTTCCTTCAGATGGGGATGTGCTGGTTGTCCTACCAACAGAGATGCACCCTTTGGCAGCCTTATGCTACAAAATGTAGATAATCTCAAACTAGGGGTTTGGAAGTGATTGGAGAGAAGGAGGAGTCTTAGCAGACAGACCACCTAATTGCATATACCTTATTTTCCTAGGAAACAATGACAGCAAATTAGCGTTTTTTTGAAAAACCATTTTTTTTCTCATGACAATCTCTCTCTCGCTCTCTTTTGTTTTGAATTTGCACACAGAATATTTCTAAGACCCTATCAAAACTGCATGCATACAAGACAATGAACATGATGACATTTTGCCGTGCACCAACATGGGATCCACCTGTAGGTTTGTCGTAGCTGGGCATTGATTTTTTTGGGAGATGCCTAAATATCTTTAACTATATCCCTCTCCTCAACAGCACAGTGTCACATAAGTTCTCATAACAGGTGTCAGAGACACAGGAATTTTGTCATACTGTGCCCCATCTCCATCTCTGGTTTGGAGCAGTTCCCCTGAAAGGGCACCAGTTACAAAAATCCTTTCTTGTATATCAGTGGCAACTTTGAATAAATGTTTAATGATCTGTTTATTTGCCTTTATATGGCAAAGATTTAGGGCTAAGCATCAACAATGAAGGTTCAGAATTCCTCACCAGCTTCAGCCTGTTGGGAAGGAAAGAAAGCAGCCAGCACTCTGTCACAGACCCAGGAAGGTGAAAGGCCAGCTTATATTTAAAACTACATTCCCTGTTGCACAGGCTTTTCCTCTAATTGCCTCCTGTTTCTTTTACACACTTTGCATTTTTCCTGAATTTGGTTTTCTGGCCTTGTGCTCATGTGTTGTCCCCACCCACCCCGCCGGGTCTCCTGGCCTGTAAGGAAGCAATGTTACTGGAAATTGCATTTCTTTCCCATGAGAAACACACAGACTTTCTTTTTTAAACCTGCCTTGTGCATGGCTTAAAAAAGAACCCTGACATTATCATTTTATATTGTAGGAGTGAACAATGAAAAGAGTGTTTTTGCAGCTTTCACCGAGGGGGCACAGAAGCCAAGGAAATATCCGTATGAGCTGTCCACACTAGGTAGTATTTTTTGGCTGCGAAGCTAGGCACAGGCCTTTGGAATTCATTTATGTTTTGGTCATTAGACAGGCATTTCCAAATATTCAGCTTGAGATTTGACAGTATACTGTGAAACTAGATGCGTTTTATTAAAATCATATGCTCAGTAATGTGGCAATGCGCATTTTATATTGTCTTTTATTTTGACTTATAATGTCTTTTATTGTGTCTCAGCCTGAAATAGCCATTCAAGTTCTTTATAGCAGACAGTGCACGAGCTGGGAAGTTTGAATTTCAGATGGCTCATGAGCGACAAGGTGCACTTCTTCAAATTAAACAGAGCCTGTGATATGTTTTCTTTTGCTAGCTTTAGCTTGGCTCTAGGGGACAAATTATGCCTAGTCTAGCATAAAGACCACTGAGGTAAATGTAAGTTTTTTACATTTTCTTTTCAGTTATTGTATTTAACTGGGCTGACTCAGCTGTTAATGTCCCACATCTTTTGCATTTTTGGTCTGTTCCTAGGTGCTCTACAGTTTAAATGACCTCCGATGAAATGATGATCTTCCTAATACTCTCCAGAAATAGACAAATTTGGCTGCAAAATATTGATGTAATTGGATGCAGAATGGAATCAGATGCTGCACTTTGGACATCTTGAGTAGAGATTGTCAGCAATTCCCTGAACAACTCTTGTTTCTTTTTTGTTTTTGTTTTTGTTTTCCCCTAAACCCATCATCCCTGTCTGAAAGTAGATGTAATGAGTATCCTGCCTTGAAATGTTCTGGAAAAAGGTTTCCCAAAAAGTTTTAAACACTCCATTTGCCTTACTTTGTTCCAGTGAATTTTACTTTTGGGATCCAAGTGATTACGCATTGATTAAGCACTGAGACAGAGAAGAGAAAAGAAGACTTAAGTGGAACGAAAATAATCACTTGGAAGCTAGGTAGTGTGACTTTAGATAATGTTTCCATTTTTTTATTTTTCTTTTGAAAAATGTTTTTTTCATTCTGTCTTGACACAGGGACAGGCAGAATTTTTAAAATCTCAAAAATTCTTGTGGCACAGAGAAAACACTTCCTGCTGGTCCCAAGCTTGAATATGATAGATTTCATTAGAAAGTACTTTGGACTAGAAAGTCCCTGTGAAATCACTCAAATCTCTTCAGCTTCTCAGTTGCCTAATACAGAATTTTTGATCATCTAGAGTAAATGGACTCTAATGGAGTAATGGAGTAAAATTACATATGAGCTTTGTGCATGTGTGTCTTTGAATAACTGCAGAATAATTAAACATTTTTACTAGGCTTAGATAGTGCAAATATGATCCCCAAATCTCTTTTTACAATAAGAGCTGTAATAGGAACTAAATGTAACAGAGTCTGGGTAGAGAGTTGGTATTACTAGGAAAGCAAAAATGGAAATTAGTAAACTGTGCTATTAAAATCCATCTTATATCACGAAGCACAACTTTCTTGGGGGCTAGAGCCAGTCTAACAGCCTCACAAAGAGAAACACATAAATGCTGTGGTTGCCACATGGCTTGAGCTGCATGTGTCTTCTCTTTGCCTTGTGCTGTCCTCTTTGGCTAGCTGCTTTTGTCAGTGACAGAGGGGAAAACTATGTCTGAGGGGGAATTTAACAAAAGCTCAGATAATGCCCTTAAGTAACGTGTGCAGTAACTTTGAGGGCACTAATTTGAGATTATGCTTTCCAACAGGTTCAACTTGCTGCAGCAGGGACCTCTTGAAGAATTCTACCTGCTCCTGTCCTGGGTGCCTGAGGATTATGGGAATGCGATGTGGAGGGAGGACTGGAGCATGAGCAAGGACACGATTTACCTGGCAACCACTCTCTCTTAGTGTTTGCTAAGTATTAAGGCTAAGAAACCTGCAGCTCTGAGAGGAAAACAATAGGTCCGTGCCTCCGCTGCCAGAGGAAATCAAATTTGAATTCAACTGTAGGTGCTTTTAGAATAAATCTGTAATTCTAACGTCAAGTGCAACTGAGTACAGTAACCTCAACAGTATCTGCCCACTGTTTTCTAGGCTTCTCGATTCATCGGACATGTGGGAACATGCCTGTGTGAGTGCGAGGGGATGGCAGGCCCATATGTGAGGAGATTCTTTTGGCAGCCAGCATTTGTCTTTGGGAAGGGATCCAAGGCAAATTCTCGATGCACTCTTAGGGACTAATAAAAGAGAGAGGAATGGGAAGCTGCTAGGTGGAGTGGACTGCTGCAAGTGATGAATTGTTGATTGCCCCTGTAACTTGGCGGGCAGCTGCAGAGTGCGCTAATGAAAGGGTTTACAAGTTGCATCCTGCTGTGGAGTGACAGCATCTCACCAAGGCAGCAGAGCGCACGCCGAGCACCAGCAGTGGGTAGCACGAGTGCGGAGGACAATGTTGCCTTATTGCCTCTGTTTCTGTCAGAGTGAGTTAGTGAGTGACAAATAGCACTTCACGCCATGCAGTGAAGGCAGCATGAAAACCTTAAAGGTATTGCTGTCAATAGTGTATGCATTTATTTCCACAGCGTGCTTCCAGAGTTGTTAAGGGAGACATCCCAGCACTTGGAGTGGGCTAGGCAGGGATGGCAGTGGGGAGTGATGTAAATGCAGTAAATGGGAGGACTTTCGGCAGCGCCTTGTGTATGACATGGTTTAGGTAAGGCCTGAGGCAAAACTTCAGCTTGCTTGATTGGACTAAGAAAATGAATTTTAGAGCAGGTATGAGAGCAGGCAAAACTTAGGCACACTCTGACTATGCCTGGTAAGGGTGTTGGGTCAGTGGCTGTCCCCAGGCCAGGTCCAGAGCAGGGGGAAGCTCTGGCGTGTTCCCATCCGTCCCTTCTGTGGATGGCACCAGGTATGCATCTCTGAAAGCTGGAAGCTCTGAAATATGGAGGGTAGAAGGGACAGGGAGATTTGTGGGGATGCTTGAAGGGGGAAAAAAGATTGGGTTTGCCCCTTTGTATTAAGTTGGCACATTCAGGAGATGGTGCCAGAGAAAAATACAGAGATATAAATTTGGAGAAGGACAAACAGGCTGATTGGGTCTGTGCTGAGTTCAGCTGCTGTAGGGGCTGCTAAGTGTGATAGAAGTAGCTTCAATGCCTCTTTGCAGCACTGCTGTCTGCAGTGTGGACACAGCTGGTATCCTCTGCAGTCCGTAACTTTTTTTTGTTTTTCTGTTAAACACTATGGCAGAGTTAGATTTGCTGTGAGACCAGGGCCTTATAACACTGCAATTTCAATAGCTGCCAAATAGAGAGTTTCAATATTCAGGTTCACACAAGCATCTGATAATTTGTGGTTGTCCAGTTGATTTTTGCATAAAGTGCTTGCATTAACCATAGCTGTGTTCAAAATCTCATTGAAGGAATGGTCAGACTATTTCACAGCCTATTTCACGGCCATATGCATTTGCATATGTAAAAGGGGGCTGAACTGCTCTAGTTCCAATTTGGTAGAATATAATGACTGCTTCGCTATGTGAAAGATTGTCAAAACCAGGACAACTGAGAAGCCAAGGTATGAGAGACTGAGAGAGCCCTGGCAGGAATAAGAGTCTGCCCATCCTCCAGCTTAAGAGAGAATCAAAAATCAGTTCACTTTCTGGCCATCAGTGGAGGACTTCAGAGGATTTTAGGGTTTGTGGGCCAAGAGAATTACTTTGCCTACCTTCATAGTTTTTTTGTTGTTGTTAATCTAGAAGAGGTTTCCTGTGACAATGACCTGAAGGAACTTCAGCCAAACTTCCAGCTTGGGAGGGCTGGGTATCCCGGGCGCATGCTTGCTCAGAGGGAGCACCCTGGCAGTGAGGAAAAGCTGTCCCAGGCTGCAGCGAAAGGACATCTTCTGGCAAGTCTGCCTGGAGCAGGCGATGCTGTCCGGGCACCCTTCAGTGCTCTACTTTTTGTCCCAATTCATGGCCACGGCCCTCGGCATGGGTAATCTCTGTGTTGCACATCACATTCCCAACATATAGGGGCTCAAAAAGGGCAAGAGATCATGGAGATGCACCTCTACTAGATCCAGGTGGCGGACAGAAGATGTGTGGCAGCTACCAGAGATGTTGTGCACTGTGAAAATTGTGGGTAATGGGGACATAAAGGTGGGAAAATTATCCAGAATTTTTCTGTTTTTCTTTTTGTTTCAAATATACAAAATGCACTCCTACCAACATTTTATTGTCAATTGCTTATGCTTTCTGGTGTTTCCATCTTCTTCTTTATCTTTTTTCACCAATTAGCCCATTCTTAAGGAATTCCATATTTCCGTTCTCCTAAACTAACCTCCCACCTTATGCAACATAAAGATCTTTTCTCATTAGAAAGTTGCAGTCCAAGGCTATTAGTATTTCCAGATATCTTCCTTGTCAAAAGTGAAATATTGCAGGTGCCCTGTTGACCAGGCAAAGGAAAATGCTAGCCTAATTGGGACATATATTCAGGTGAATTTAATGGGGAGAGACATCAATAGAATAGCTTATCTGGGTCCACTTGTTTTTTCTAGTCAGGGCAGAGACTGTGGCTATGTCCTGCCTTGCCAACACTGACACTGCGATAGCTCTGGGGTCATGCTGTACGCATGGAAATCATGTGTCCCGTGTATGTTAAGGTTAGGTGCATATGGGAGGACTGTCTGCTCACATGTTACCAGGGCTGTATAGCACATACTTTTGCAGGGACCCAAACTGAGCTGAGGGGCCAGTTTGACTGACAGACTAAAGTAATTTGCTCTCATTTATTCTGCATTGTTTCCAGGTCCTCAGCTGCTATAAAGCATAGTAATTTCATCTGTGGTAAATGAGCTGGGGATCTGGTCCCACATCTCATCCGTTTTACTGACTTTGCCACAGTGTGCGTCAGGCTGAAACCTGTCCAGGTCTGTGCGTCTGAGAAGGGTGGTGAGACATGCAGACCATTGCCAGCAGAGCAGCTCATTTGTCATGAGTCCGTCATGTATGTTGCTGGCATCAGGTGCTCTTACATCTGCAGCTAGGCAGTGCCCTCACCACATCTCATGTTCATGGCCAGTGAGATGGTGGGATGGCTCACTTGTGAGCAAAGGCAGCAAATTATTTTCCTAAGTCTGAGCCTTGTGAGTTACACTAAATGTTTCCTCACGGCTCCTGGATGAAGGTTTTTTTTGCCACCAAATAATCAGATGCTGAGTTGGATGCTGCTCTGCAGCATTGACCACAGCAGAGGATGCAGCTAGGAAGGAAGGGTCAGGAACGGCAAAGGAGCCTGCAGGGGCATCATGTAGAGCTTGCCAGGAGACTCAGTCTCTAAGATGCTTGAAGTGATGAATTTGAGGCCTGGAGATCTCAAGGAAGGAGAAAGTTCAGTGCTTTTAAGCCCTTATAGCTTGGGATGCGCTGCATATTAATTTCTTGACACTGGTTTATCCCGCCGGGAAGCTGACAATTCCATGGGATACAATAATAGATTTGGGGTTTGTTTACTGACATGTGTATTCAGAAGTGTTTTCAGCAAACTTCTGAAATGGTAATTTGAATGTTAACAGCTCAGTGTGCTGCACATTGCCTTAGGTGCCCGAATGTGCATAACGCTAAAGGCCTCTCATTTCCAGTCCTGAATCCTGCCTTCCACACCTGACTCTGTAATCTATCATTTAAATGTCTGGGGCAGTTTGTTCCAAAGCCTTGATGTCAGGAACCATTCCCTTGTGGGTGTCTTCATGTTTTGAGCTTCATTGCCCTTGCAAACCACTGCACTACTGTTATGGGTGGCCCTTGTGGGAAGCAATTGCCACCAGTGTGCAATTAACTCTTTCTTCTGACCACTTTCCTACTACATTTTGTCTTGTGGTTTTTCATTCTGAGTTTGAGAAAATTCAGTGCCTGAGTAGTGAGTAGTAAGTATTGGATAAGTGTTATCCAGTAATATGTATGTGCAAAAGCACATTGGTGTGCAACATTTGCACCCTGTTAAGTCTTCTCCATTCAGTGCTAAGTATTATAAATGGAGGCAACCAATAGTGAGCTTTAGTAGGTCCTGAGGAAGAAATACATTTTCCTGGGGAAAACGTGTGGTAAAAGTTGTCATCATTTTCATCCCTACCACCAGTTGCACTAGAGAGAACATTCCAGGGCAGGATGCTTTTCTGAGAAGCCTATTGCTTTTCTTTCTGGCTGGTCACTGGCAGGAGTTTCCCTTTTCCCTTTCTCTCTCTCTCTCTATTCATTTCCACCCTAAGGTAAGTTTGAAATTATGAAGGTAGCTTTAAAGTTATTTGAGTTGATGTATGTCATCACCTATGGGCTCTCATATTATGGTTTTAGCAATATAAGCCTGTCTCAAAGCCCTTCATGCAACAAATGATTAGGTCTGCCAGTCACTTTTACCCAACTTCCTCTGAACTTCAGTTATACATATTAGTCAAATATTAGAGTCCCAGTGATATATTGCTACGAAAATACATGTATTATTCTTATCTTGTTCTCCAAAATATGACAGTCTGGTATGATCCGTGTCTCTATCAGTCCTTTTCCCTACTATCTGTTAAATCTGTTGGGCAAGTTAAACCACACATGAAAAACTGTGAGTCTATAAGATAATTAAGATTTCATAACTTCACTGATTTTTTTTTTTCCACAGGAAGACCCAAATTGTTACCTCAAGGTGGCAGAGCTAATAATTTCTGCACTCTTAGTCATTAACTGCTAACAGATGTTTGTGATTGGCAGAGCATTTGTAACTAATTGGCTGCATTTTGTACTGTGGTTTTTATTTGTATTCTCTGCACTTGTTCTTGTGGTCCTGCATTAGAGGAGTGGCAAAAAAAGCCAAGGAGAACTAGAATTAGGGAGGTGGGAAAAGAAGGGCAGAGATCACTAGGAAATCAGTTTGGTGAGTTCTGCTGCCCATGGAACTATTTGGGAAGCACAATTCACCCTAAGCTCCAAATTGTTATGTGAGAAAAGCTGGCTCTGTGAGGGCACTCTTATGAAACCTAGTTCATTCCTAATTGCACCAGTTCATCTTAAATGAGTCATCTCCCCTTCTCTTCAGTTCCACCAGGAAAAAGGTAGCATTTGGGTTTGTAATTCCTGTGTTAACTTTAGTTAGCAGCCTGACCAGCTGCCACTCACTTGAGTCTCTGGCAAGCCTTAAACACTAATTACTGTACTGCATTATCATATCTGTTAAGTTGTTTCTACAAATATTTCAGAAGCTTTCATGTTTCTTCTTGCCAATCCTGTTGTTTTGGGTTGTATGATGGAATGATGTACACTCAGCTCAGACTGTAACTGCAGTTATTGATAGATAAATCTAGTGACTTTCTTTTCCAGATGATTGCATTTAAGCTATGTATATTACAGGCTGTCTGCTCTTTTAGACATAATAAAGAGGCTAATAAATGGTATTATTGAAATCCATATAGAAGATGCATCAAAACTCCAGGAAGAAGAAAACACTGTTAATTATGAATGGAAGGCTGGCTTCTGAAAGTGCTGGAGGGTCTGTTTTAAGGATGTTTATCTGCAGTAGGTTATGAAAAAGTCAAGAGAGCATATCCCTATCAAAAACCATGTATGAATTAAATTTGGAAACACATATCCGCTATATTCTTTTATCAAGTTATCAAGATAAATGAGATGTCACAAACAAAACTTTTATCTTCAGTGACACAGTGTTTTTCTGTTTTCTAGTTCTCTCTTCATCCTCAGGTTTCTCTTCACCTCCAAGCCAGTGATATTTCCTTTCTGGTGCTCAGCTGAAAGCAAATGAGTCTCTAAACAGTTTCTAGATTCTTGCTGATTCCTACTACTTCATAGTTGGTAATCAAAAATATCTATTCTCAAGTGTAAAGGAATATAATCTTCTAAGGAAACTACACATGCTCCCTTATCAGGATTTGTTGTCTTTTTCCATAACTTATTTTTTCTGTTAGCTGTAGGATGCACTAGAGCAGTATGAATTCTTAATATACTAAAAAATGTTCTGCCTTCTGTAGTCACTGAATAGTGAGTGGTGGCTTTGGCCTGTAGAGTGTAGTTTTATTTTAATTGGCCTTGCTAGCCCTCAGGTACATGATGATGGACATTTGTAGAAAAAGTAATTATTTCATTATTTCACATTTTAGATGTAATTGCATAATTGCACTTCAGTATCTCTGCAACAAGAAGACTGACCTTTCCACACATATGTAACTCAGAGTGCTTTCCTCTAAAGATGAGGTAAGGTGCTTCTGAAATTTTTCCATCAGGCTTGGGAACGGCCTCATTAAACTGCGCATGCAGCTAAACATCCACCTACAGATATATACTGTTCCATAGTGATCCTTGTGAGGTTCTCCCATGTTACACGTAAAAATAACAGGCAGCATTTGTAGAAATACCTATAATTAACTGTTCTGGAAACAATATGGTGATTTCCATGCAGAGGCAGCATTGCTATATGTAAACAGCAGTTATATTCATAACCTAATACTTTTTCACACTGATGTTGTACAATAGGGAGACAAAGCCAAGGGAC
>NW_010578581.1:477007-487286 GCF_000705375.1 Tinamus guttatus | reverse complement strand
AGGGGGGTTTCTAAAATTCTCAAGGGATAATTATCAATGGTTAGAAGCTACTGGAAAGTGCACAGATGTGTGAGATGCTCTCAGGGGACCCATCAAATGGATGGAGACCTAAGCTCCAAATTGTTATGTGAGTATGGCAGAGTTTTTTCTGGAATCTATTTTTAGCCTCTTTGCAGATCTGTATAAAACAGAGGAAAGCTTTTCTTTTTCTTTTTTTTTTCCTTTGTGTTTTAATCTACTTAAGAACCAGCCAAAAATACAGCTGTGCAGAAACTGTAGCACTGTTGCTGAGCAGCACTTACTGCCAGTCGCTGTGGCAGTAGCTGACCATACTTGCCAGCATCTGTGCTCGGTGTTTGGTGGTGGGAATTGCACGGTGCAGACAGCTGGGGATGACTCTTCCCCACTCCTTTTCTGTGCTGCTGACATGATAAAGGAGAGTCTCAGTCTTTTGAGATTTAGAGAATTAGACCTTTCTGTGGCACTGCTTGTCTGATCCGTATCTCCCTATGGCTCCAGGACTCCCAGATGGATTTGCTGCATCTTCTGCTTTTCCTCAATACTCTGCAGATTGCAGCCTGGCTTGTTAAGCCTTCTGCAGCGAGTGCAAATCCTTTAGCACGTGTCTCCTCACACTAGCCTGCCGCCTGCATGTCATGTCCTACACACCAGTGCTGCTGATGCCTTTCCCCATGCTCAGGGCTTCCATCCACGACTGACAGCTCTGCAGTCCCTTCCCCGATCGAGTTGCAGTGTTGCACTCCACAGATCCCTGCGCTGTCCTCCAGGCCCCAAGACCTGCATTCTTCCTTGGTCATGTAACTCTTTGCTCAGGTAACTTTCTCCTGCTGTGTGACTGAACATGCAAGACATGTGGCTCCATGTGGGAATCTCACGTTTGGGATCCCACTGGCTGGAGAGGTCTGCAGAAGAAATAAGTACGCCAGTGGGAATGGTGACACTAGATGGTACGTGCAGCATCCAATCTAGAAAAGTCTCTGGAGAAGACATCACCCGAGAATGTAAACAAATTGCTCATGTTCTCCAGTGTAGCCTTTGAAAGTGCTTCACAAACATATATTTAAGTATGGCAGCACTCCAAGCAAGCTTCCTTTTGCACCAATTTGGAAAACCAAATAAATCAACTGCCTCTGGGTTCCTTCTGTGATTTGCTCATAAAGAAGAAGACTGAAGGATGAAATATGCTTTTTGTATGATAAGGATTTATGCACACCATCAAGCTGAAAAATTAGGATTGACATTGGTGGAGAATGAGGAAGAGACAGCACTGGCACTGGGCTGGGCCCTTGCTGCCGCTCACTGCAGGAGAACCCCCTGCCCTTGCCTCTCATCTGGGAGAGAGCAAGATGCAGCCTCCAAAGTTGTTTACTGTGTTCTGCTGGGGGAGCCAAAAAGAGCTGTATGGGGATCGTAGGGATGGAAGGGTAAAAGAGGGCAAGTATGTCCACAACTGTCTTGAATTTCCCTTGAAGAACACTAGCCAAACCCATAAAATGATTAATTTATATGGTCTCAGAACCGACTGACTGCTTAGACTGTGAGTACGTTCGCATTGGTTGAGGCTACAGCCAAAGCTCTTATTTTGCACTTCCCTCCCACCATCTGAAATGTAAATACTTTGCTTTGTGTGCTGAGTGTTTTACTTTAATCCACAAAGATATTTCTGAAAAGATCCAAGTATTGAATTTAAGTGCTAGAATAGTACTATTTTTCATTTAGCCTTGTGAGTTAAATTCCCAAAGAGAAGGGCCAGAATTCTTGAAAGGCATTTATCTAAAGACATTTATCTATCTGATAGAAAAATATGCTGTGTGGAACTAGTGAAGCCATGATCACTGTGAAGTACTGAGCAACCGTGCTAATACATCTCTTGAGCTGCGAATATTATATATATATTTTTATAATTCCTTGCAGTTTACTGCATTGGTGTTTTTACTTTAGACTAAACTGTGCATGTAACTGCATTTTTCATTGAACGTACTTTGCATTTCAAGCACATTGCAATAGTGTCTATTGCCTCTACAGCGATTTGTTCTTGTTTTCATTTATATGACATGGACTTTTTTTCCACACATGGACTATGTAGCAGTTGCTTTTGTTCACTTTCTTCTTAAATATTTGAGTTGAAAAAATTACTAAATAATTCCTTTGAAAGATTTTTTTAATAAGTAAAAGTCCTTTATTAGTTAATTTATATTGCAATTTAACCTCACAGAAATTGTAAAAGGTGCATTTGTGAAGATGCATTTTTCAGCCCTCAGCTGTTAAAAAAACATTAGTGTAAACACACATTAAGTATTAGTTCATGGCTCTCTTCTCATTTATGCCATGGTTATAAAATAGCACATAGTGATTGTCTTAAGCACAAGTAGTTAAATGCAGCACTAGAAGATTAATTTTTGGATACAGCATACAGAAGAATATTGGCTCAAAAAGATAATATGATAGGGAGATTTTGGGAGGCAGACCATCCTCCTTCTTGTTAAGCAAATAAAACATTCACATTTGTATTTCAGATATTTTTTATATGAAAAAACAGAGAATATGCCATTGAGACAAGTTTGAAGTCTTGTATTTTGGAAAACTGGTGGGAATGGTGTGGTTTCTCATAAAATTAAAATTCAAAGAAAGTTAATTCGTGGTATTAGTTGATATGGAACCATTCAATGACATTCAGGTTCCTTAATACTCCACCTTATAAGATCATGGATTTCATTCTTATCTGTGTACTGAATTTTAATTTAATTTGGATGAAACTTTTCCAGGAAAGTAATATGTCTTAAGCAGATATTTTTGAAGGTAAGGAGAGATCTTCAGTCAAATGGATTGTTTGTCTTAAGTGAGCTGCTCAGGGCAAAATATGTTTCTCTGCACTGAAACATTCAATAATCTTTTCTTGAAGTAGATGTTCAACCCTTGTGCTTGGAGTATAAACTCAGATTTTAGCAAGCAATAAGACTTTATGATTCTATGTTGATGGGCATGTTCCAGATGAGAGCTAAATTGAGCAGGATATTCCCCCAGCTATAATTTCAGACAAGTGCAGGCCATGTGAAGTCTGTGCTTCTTAGAGGAGAAAAGGGATTTGTCTTTCTGGAGCTCTCGATGGCTCTGCTGCTGAACCCACTGCAACTTCACTTCCAAATTTTATGGAAAGCATTCCTTTTCACACGTTCTTCCTATATTCTCTTCACCAATACTACACCTCAGCAGGATAGCTATATTCACTCATTATGACAATTTGTTTTGCTCTGCCATAGGATTCCGTGAAGGTAAATCTGAACAAAGTTACTAAATTAGGTCTTTTCACACTGACTTAATCCATTCTAAATGTAGCAAGTGAAAATTTTCCTATTAACCAGTTTCTTCTTGCTTTGTAGTTGCTTCCATATCTATCCATGAGTATACGTTTTTAGATAGCTAATTTGTCTCCATTTTATTTGCTTAATATCAATTGACATACTGATTCTGCTATGCTTGTAACTGTTGTTTTTATAAATTCATTTATTTGTACAGGTTAAAAATAGAGTAAGATAATTGTGAATGAGGATGCTGAAAATGTGTAACTGTGAGATCCACTGTTTTTTATTTCCATAATCCTTGCAGGAGTCAGCAAAGTGCCAGGAGGAAATCTTCCTTGTGTTCAGAGGACTCATTTCCAGTTAATAAACCAGTTAGCCCCAGCCTAATCATTTTTGTAATGTTTTTGAAATAGTTGAAAGATGATTTTTGAAAAGAGAGGAAGATTATTGTCTCCTGCAACAGAGAACTGGCTCCAGAACCATATATGTTTTTTTAAGAACCAGATTAAATTGTCAAAAGCTAAACCAAATTTTAAGTCATAAGTCAGTAAGAATAAATAGGAGATTAGATTATCAAAATCTTAAAGCAGTTCTTCTCTGAAGAAATTAATGGAAAATGGAAAATCAAATGGAATGATTAAGCATGCTGATGGATTTACAAATGAGAAGCAAAGAATATTAAATTACTTTAATAAAATATTAAATTAAGCCACTAATTTAAAAATACTCTGGTCAAATATATGCTTATCGCTGTATTGCTTTACCACTATCTTTTAATCTTGATCAATTATTTTGGTCAGATGAATTAAATCTTCCAATGAGTAAAGCATTTCTCGGGATGCATGTGAAGCTTTATTTCTTTTTTCTTTTTTTTTAATGTTACTATTCAACCTTAACCTGAAACGCACAAGGGATAGGTGGATCCAGGGGTGGCTCATACCTCTGGAGGTATAGTGCCCACTGCTGCTGACTGCTTCATACAGAGCTTTGACACTATGAGGGTGTGCCAGAGGACGTTTGTTAGTATTGTTAGCAACAATTACACCCTTGTGAATTTTTGAAACCAATTACCTAAAAAAATCCTATGAAGAAAGCACCCACTGCTTGTAAAGATAAATTTCTGCATTCAATCTTTTTTTTTTTTCTCCTATTTTCTGTCCCTTTATCTGTTTAGAATCTGAACTCTCCTGGACCAATACTATTTTCTGAAACTTGCACACCAAGGTCACTGTTTTGAGCTGAAACTTCAAGATATTTCTACAAATCCATAATGCCAACAATGATGGTAATGCTGCATTACCATAGGAACACAGGCAGTGACGGTGATGTCAGTGGTGAACATGACAGTACCACTACTACTGCTTTAATGTCAAGATGTGTAAGGGAAAAAGGGAAGAAAAGGGAGCAACAGGGAAGACAGACTGGAAAAGATGAAGGAGTAGGAGACAGCCTGGCTAAGGGTTTGCTTGTGTCAGTAAATGCCTTCTGTGGTCCTCCTGTCTAGGTCACCCCAATGAGACCTGGGGATAGGACGAACTGCCTTATGGCAGAGTGGAGCTTTCTGTTGGCTGTGGAAAGAGCCTGGACAGGAAATCTGAGTTAGATGTTAATCTTTTACAAAAATTAGCGAGGCTGGCCCACAGGACAATCCTTCTTGAGACTGTTGGGGAAGCCCTTGAGAGTTTCCCCTGTGAAGACTCTAATCAAGGAGAAAAAAAATGGGAATGTGTTTTACCGTAACATGTGTCTTTGCAATACGCAATTCTCAAAAGTGAATATACTTGAGAATTTCCTCAGCTGGTCTGTCTTTTAAGGGCAGGAAAGTTGTTTTAGAAAGAAATTTTTGTGTTTCCTTATTCCGGGAAGTAAGGAAAGGTTAACAGTCTACTTTCATAGAAACAGGATGATATGAACCGAAGAAGAAATTCTTCTTTTTTTTTTTTCTTTTTTTCTTTTTTCCACTGTGAAAATACACTAATAAGCCTGTGGTTACCTTTCAGGTATGTTTATTTCAGTAAATCCTTTGAGGCTAATTCAATTTGACAGCAGTGAAGGACTGAGCCCACCCATCTCAGAAATTACTGAATGTTTATGTTTTCTAGCAGAATGTAAATGTTTCTGTTCTGATAAGCTCTTCATGTTTGTAGAGTGTGCATACTTTTTTACCTGTTCAGTAAAGGAGAAGATTGCTCAAGAAGAAAACCTCTAAAGGTTATCAAAGAAATGCTGCATCTTCTCTACAGCCTATTTTCCATTCATCCTCATTGTGTAAGCATCTTAAATTAGAACTGTTTCTTTTATCAGCACAGATTGTATGTGTCATGAAATAGCTGAATTCCAGCTGAGGGGTTCTAGCATGGAGCATTTATGCAGTTCTTCAGAAGTAGGTGAGACTCGGGTCTGCACAGGCTCAATACCTGCCATGTCAGCATCCATTTTTGGAGGACAAGATTTCCTAAATCACTGTAAGCACATTGCTGTGTCACAGCTGATAATGATAGTTATCTGACTAGCACTCAATCTAGTTCATTGTGATTGATGACATCTGGTAAGAAATGGATATCTGCATTTTCAATTAATGGAAATAATTGTTAGGTGTGTGCACACACATGCGCACATACACACACACACAAAGCCTCAATTGTGTTTGTCACATATCTTTGTATTGGAAATTGCTTGATAATTAGTAAATTTTTATTTAGGTTTAACTAGTTCCATGCCAGTATGGAGAAAAATCTACCTAAAACAAAGGAAAATATTTTAGTGAACTGTTCTTCCATTGCCTTATGTCAGGTGTTTGGTAGAATCTCCACTTTAACAGGGTGAATACAAATGCCTGAATGTATAACCTTGAAAAATCTATTTTAGTATATACAGCTATTTTCTCATCATGCTTTAGAATTGTAAATGGTTAATATTAGGGGAGTTGGACTAGATGATCTCTAAAGGTCCCTTCCAACCTTAATGATTCTATGATTCTATGATATTGTTTGTCTTGTAGCTTTTCTATTAGATTTGTAATAACTAGCAGATCTCAAGGTTTGATACAAATTGTATTAGTGATTGGTTTCACGCTCACCATTAAAAGACGGTGAAGAACAAGATATACTAAAAGCCTGAAATTGATAAACAAATTGTTCATGCCATAGCTGTGTTGGTTGACATTTTCTGATAATTTCAGCAAGTCAAGACAGTTAAGTTACCAGCACTTCTTTATTAGGGATTGCGGTTAGAATTTGTTGAGACTCTAAACCAGCCCAGTATTTTTGAGAATCCCATGTATGCAAGCTTAGAAGCCTAATTTTAGATTCTTCACTTTGAAAATTATAGTCTGTGTATATTAAAAAGTCTAGTCACTCTATTACTCTACGGAAAGTCTAATCATTTCCATTTTTCACACTGACAAAGATTCTATGTTGCTAAAAAGGCTTAATAGAAAAATAGATACTTTTCTTTGTTGATGTATGTATTTCTCTACAAACTTAACTTCTAGGAAAGTAGTAGTGCATATGAATAAAGTAATATGTTCTCTTAAGTGTTTGTGAGTTAACAGCTCTATTTTTATTTGTTTTGTGTGTGTGTAGTGGTACTGTGTCATTATTTTGCATGATTTTGCCAATAATAGTGTTAAAATAAAAATGCATTTCTAACATATACATTTTAATCTAAAGTCACAACAGTATTGCAGTTACATCTACAGGCTTTCTACCTGACCTAAATCAGTGATGAAAATAAATTCCAGAATCATCTGACATTTCAAGATGCTGCTCTCAGTAGGAACTATAAGCAAAGACCAGAGAATAGCAAGCAAGAAACAGCAGTCTCCTTTTTCTTTATTCTGGTGTTTCTTTGCAGCTAGTCCTACTTTGGGACTCATTGGGAATATGAGGAGTACCTCCTTACCCCAGCATGAGGACCATAGGGTCTTGCAAGCTGTCTTTTTATCATGGATTCAGGTGAGAGGAAAATGCAGATGTACTCAGGATAAAGAGGGAGGTTAAAAATGTGAGTGGGCAAGATTTCCAGGAAAGGTAGATGGCAGATTTATTCTGGGAAACTCTGGAGACACGGAAACTTCTGGTGCTGGTGGTTTGTGAAGGAAGTATGACAAATCTCCTAAAGTATCCTGGTTTTGTAATGACTTTTTGAAGTCATTTTTCCTCCTTTCAGTTTTGTTTTGTTGTTGTTTTTGTTGTTGCAACTTCTGTGTAATCCTCAAGTCCTTGTTACGCACACTTGAAGTCCATTATTACAGGCATTGTACTCTAACTTAAGCCCCTTTCTACTAGTGTTATGTTGAACGATGTAAAATGGAGTGAGGTGAATGTCCCTGTGGTGCTGTGTTTTATAAATGCTGTAAAAAACCTATATCTGCCAAAGAGAAATAAAGGGAATCATTTGTAATGACCACTAACTAGATAAGCTCAATTGTTCGTGAAAAGCATGTAGCTCAGAATTAGTGTAGTCAAGTCTGTTGGGGCAGCAAGGACCCTGAGGGCTGGGCACTGAGGGTAACCCCAATGCAGGCCATATCCTCACCGTCAGGTGCTGATTGTGATGGACAGAGCCAGGGCCAGTAACAGGTCCATCGACAGTCCCTGTCATGGAATGGGGGTGAAGGGATCCATTCAAAAGCAAAAATGCATGGGGCTGGGGTCAAGGCTGGAGATAAGGCTACAATGCATACCCAAAAATCTATCTAGAAGATAGGGCCAGAGGCTGGGCTGGGGACAAGCTGCAACCTGTATCCAAAACGTCCATCCCAAAAAGCAGCTGTAACACAACTCTAGGCTAATTTTGCCTCATGCCACATGCATGTGTCCTGCACCTGTTCCTCCTTCAATAACCAAAATACGCACATACATAATAGTAAAAATTGACAAAACACCATATGCAGAAAGAAATGCAAAACCCCAAGTGGGAAAAATACTCCAAAGAAAGATGATAACGGGCTGATGAGCCGAAATAGTACTACTGAGGCTCGGTGAGAGAAGGGAAGCAATCTAACCAACCTAGGAATTTGAAATTTCCTGAGCCTACTGTCCAAATCACTTACCAAGAAAAACCACAGTCCAGTTCCTGCAAGCTTGCCAAGTATTCGTTGTTCTGTAAGTACTTGCATGCCTAGATATTAAACCTATCTTGATATTATGGGATAACTGGGTTTATCATTGTTTTGACTGGAATCATGACAATATTTATTTGCCTTTATTATAACTAGATAATTTCAAAGTTAGTTAGCCTTGAACTGCTAGTCTTGGTGTCCATTATTGTGTCTTGAACCAATATTATAACCAAACCTTCTGCACATGAGCTCCCCAAGCACAAGGCCAAGGCCTGCTCCAGTGGCAGTCAGGGGCTGTGAACAGGCACATCTGCAGTACAGCTGGGGCAGGGGTTGGCTGCCCAGGCCAGAGTCGAAATGGGTCCTGGTCTCTGGTCAGGGGATGTGGGGGGAGGCTCCAGAGGGAAGTTCAAGGCCACTCAGGCCTACTGAGGCAATTAGGGACTTGACGATATCAGATGAGAAGGCACCTCACAGTGTGGTTCTCTGCATAATTGGTGAGCTAATTTATTTTTTCAGTCTTTGTTCTTCTGTTGTGAGTTTTCTTAGCAGCTATTTCTCTCTGATTTCACTAAATCTGAATGTTGTTGATCTACACTGCAAATGAGCGATTAGTCCTTAATGATTGTCAGACATCACTCTGTACATTTATCAGACTAAATCTATTTAAAGTTGCAGGAAATGCTTGCAGACAAGCAAACAGAAGAACTACCACCTAAAAAAAGTAAAGTTAATTAATCTCAAAAGTCCTTGCAGTGTCCAAAGATGTAGAAAATGAGGTTTTTCAAATTCCTCAAGACCTAACTTGCCATTGAGTAAGGTCTTGTTGACTCAGATATAACCTGAAGATGCTTTGCAACCCTGAAAGTGAGACATTTTTAATGTAATCATGATCATAACATTATAAATTCATAATTTTCACCTCTGCCATAAGCCTTGTCATTATTGCTAAATAATTCTGGAAAATGCTATAATTCTGAGGATTTATTTTGAGTACAAGGAGTGATAGTCCATCTTACTACCAGCTATAGTCAGGAGAAACTCATCAAAGGGCCTCTTATAAGTATTCTGAAATGAAATTTGAATGCTAGAAGGATAGTATTGAGAAAACAGCACATCTGTCACACAACAGACACCAGAGAATGCTCTTGTTTCTAAAAGCACTGAAATAAATTGGAGTGATGAGATGGACTACAGATTGACAGTGTTATACGCTTAGTTTTGGTGGAAATTGATAGAGACCAAAGTTGAACCAATTAAAAGAAAGCTGTAGGGCTGGAAGAAGGACTGTGGGACTTGGGCATGCTTTAGGATGCTCTAAGGCACCCAGATAGACAGATATCAAGTCTGTAGGTGATTTCAGATGGGACGAACAGAGATGTGCCTTGGGGAATGTATTTTCTTTGTTTCTTTTCTTTAATCCAAATGGAAGATCCCTTTTTAATACCTATTTATCTGGTTGAATTACTCTTCATTACGTAAAATGATGGCAAAATGCATCACGATCAGCTCCAAGCAGAATATCATCAATGTTTACAAGTTTGGCAGCAAAATTTTTCCTGTTCAGCATCATCTGAATACGATTTGGGTATTGAGTTGAGTTTAGTAAGAAATGAAGAATGATCAAGATGCTGAAACAAAAACAAAAACAAAAACACACTTTTCATCCTCTAATGGAAAACAGACATAAACAAGAACTCTAACTAGCTTGCATGCTGCTGATTGAGCTGCTAGCCTTTTGTACTTCCACCCAGAAATTGCTCAGTTTGGATGAGGTAAGTATTTTTTCTGTACAACAGAAACAAGACATTTCACAAAATCTTATCCATGCTAACTCCATCCTGTTTCCTGTCTTCTTTCTTTTAGACTTTTTTTCCCTATATAGAAATAG
>NW_010578581.1:435470-476982 GCF_000705375.1 Tinamus guttatus | reverse complement strand
AGAAATAAAAGTGTAACAGCTTCTCCCTCTCCTTCTTACTGATAACAGTGCGACAGAGCAAAATTTGACTCCTTCCCCAGTTTCAGACTGTCACTGTCACTTATTTACCAGTCTGCTTGGTGGTTGCCTCATTTGCCCCACATTTGAGAGAATCATGGCTCAAATCCAGAAACATTTTCATTTTTATTTCCTGCTCAGAACAAATGGACACAAATTGTGCCAGTACTGGTTGGATGAGCTCTAGATAGCAACCCAATAAGCTGGAGTTGCAGCTAGACTAGAAAAAAAATCACATAGACAGGGCTTTGACAGCAGCCCAATGTCTTAAATTTATATCAAATTAGTAACCTAATGTCTTGACTTCATCTTTATCTGTGTAATGCAGAATTGATGAATTTATTAACTTCATATTTTTTTCACAGTTTGTATTTGTTTGCATAAGTGTTTGTGTCTCCTCTCCCCTTCTGCCTTTCTTTTGTAAATCATCAGCTCATTTTCTTTCTGGTTTGTTTCCTAGTTTACACCAATTGTGTATAAATATAACAAAAGGCAAATATTTATTTATAGTTTTGGCCTTTGTCATATTTTTTTCATGCTGTTTTGGCTGCTTTCCTTATGGAACAAATCCAACTTATCCCCCTCTTACCTTCAGACCAGAAAAATCTGCATTCATATCATTAGATTCTGCTGTACTGCAGGAGTATTGGCAGGATGAGATATGCATATTTGAGGTTGTCAGTGAAACTGATAACCTTTCCAAGAAAGCCTTGGGGGAAAGGAATTTGTTCTTAGACTCTGAATTTCTGGTGAGTGGTTTAAAGGAGTTTTATTAATAACTGCAGAGCTTCTAATAAGGTGACAGCTGGTAGAAAAATTTAATGGACAAGCTTGAAACCTTTTTTTTTTTCTCTAATTCCAGAAACAAACTGTTCAAACTGCAAATAAACACCAGTGGGTACAGAGTCACACATTTCTGAGATGTTAATGTAAGTTTTTCAATTTGCATATTCAGTTAGGAATTGTTAAGTAGACATTTTAACCATTACAATTATGCTCATTTCTATAATCTTAAAATACCTTGGACAACTCAGAATATCACATATTGGTGCTCATTGAACTGTGAGGGATGTGAGGACAAACTGTCTGAGCTGAAGCCTCTGAAGGTTTCTAGCATCCAAAATTTCACTTCAGGTTGGAATTCAGTGCTTTATTTACCCCAGAAGCAAATGAAAAACTGCTGATTTCATAGCCAGAGAAAGCTGAGTGGAATCTATACGAAGGTTCAAGCTCAGCTTCATAGACTAAAAGAAAACTGCTTTCTGATGTAATGAAATAAAATAAACAGTGCTCTTCACAGTGAGTGGCCTGCTGTGCTTGCTAATGAGGAAGTTCAGTAGAACTTCAATAGTTTAAAATCGCATGCAATCAATGAACATGAGTTGTAATCCTCTTCCTCTCTGGGACACTAATTTAGCAAAGGATTTAAGCATGTGTTTATCTCCCTTCCTATTAGTTAAGCATTTGCTGCACTGCAGCTGATGGGACTGAAGTTTCTTCTCAGAGCTAAGCCTTGAGAAAGAGCTGTACTGCCTTATTGAGGCTGTGGGTAATCCACGGCTGACAAATGTGTGCAGCAGACATGGCCAGGTAAGAAGCAAAATTAGGTCAAAATACGACTAAAGCAGCCAAAGAATTGTGTTTTCCTCAAACTAGAATAAGAAAAAGAAAATGATTGAAGCTTAAGATGAAAAGGAAGTAGAAGCTATTGATTGGGACTCAGCAGGTTTGGAAGTTCCTGGAGCATGCTCCATGAAGTCAGCAGAAAGGCATCCAAGGTAGCCGGTGAGGGTAGACCAGGCCCTCAACCACAAGTGGAAAAGGCATGTGGAATGCCTCTTCCAGATGCAAAGCCTTGGTCATCCAACCCCAAATACCTAGTGTAGCCATGAGTGATGGGGGGCTCAGTGGGTGGCTGGCTGCACTGACACGGGACTGCATCCCCTAGCACTGGCAAGAAAAGGAGTAGTAGTCAACAACCTGTCTGGACATAAATCACTAGTCTTGGGTTAAGGCCTGGCAAACCACACTTTCGAAAGAAAACTCATCATTTTGAATCACAAGGCTCACCCTGTGTGGCCAGTCTGCACAAGAAAGTGCAGATTCTGCAGTCAGTCTAAGATTACCAAACTACCCTCTGAAGGCTTTTAGCAGCACCTGCCTGATC
Organism: Tinamus guttatus; assembly: GCF_000705375.1. Next base: position 474,758 of record NW_010578581.1, on the reverse strand, counting down.
CTTTTATAGGGAACACAGGCATTTAATTTAGATAATCTGAATCACTTTGGTGGGACCAGGGGCCTAAAATTTAGTTTTTGCAGTGCCACAGTTAGGTGCCTAAAAGGAGAAGACTGAATATAGCCCGTAGTGTCTATTGGGTGAGTTAGACACTTAACATCATCAGATTCTAAATTGCAGTGTGAAGTTAATTTCATGCTCCCATCACTTCAGGCTAATTAGTGCAAATTGAATTTCACCCTTGTCAGCTGGGGAGGGTAGTCCAAGATATGCCAGTTTGGTATTTCTGTCTGAATACTTTTTTTTTTTTTTCTGCTAAAATTTGTGCAGACACAAGCCTCACTGTAGAGACTGACCATAATCCATACGAGTGTTACAGCATGGCATAATCTGAATTTCTTGATGTCTGAATTTCCTCTGTGACTCTTTGATTTGAATGAGAATGATTTACATCTTGCCCTATGCAGGACAGAGACAGACAGGGAGAGATCCTCAACTGATGTTCACTTACATTGCAAAACAGTGGAGTTATAGAGATGTATAAGGTGATATGTCCCAAGATGCCCAGGAGGAATGATATGAGCTGTAGAGCAGTTCCCTTGAGCAACCTTGTCTTCAGGGGAACTGGAGAAGTTTTTATCATCTGATTAAGTCATCTGCATATGCTTTACTCCTGCCATCACTCGGTGGATGTCCCTATTGCTTTTGGCTGCTAGAATAATGCAAACACAGAAAGAGGAGCGGACAGTCCTTGACTAGGAGGCACTGAAGCCTGTGACAAACAGGCTATCCAAAAGAAAAATAAGCACAAATGGAGCAGGGAAGAGTCTCTCAGACTGAAGGTTACTGCTCTCTTATGTGTGAGAAAAGTTATTCTGCTGCCAGCTATTTCCAGAAAGCCCCTGTGGGATCGTGTCCCAACCTCAGAGGCTACAAGTGCACTCAGTACTCTCAGGCAGAGCCGGGCCAAGATGGTCTCAGCTGTGTCTGCCTGGCTGATAGGGAGCATCTCATGGAGGTGCCAAATGGAGCAGGGGTCTCTGCTCAGAGGTAGCGCACATGTACATTAACTAACAATGTTCAGCTGGTAATATAGACGTGTTGGCCAGCAAATGGTCTGGGCACTCTATTAAGATCCCATCACTGAATGTTGCTTTGTCAAGGGTCCTGTAATGTCTCGGTTACTCTGTCTCCACAGAATAAGCTGAGCACAATTCCTATCATCCAGTGCACACACAGGAATAGGTATACATAATATTTATAGTTTCTCTTTTGCTTTACCTTAGCGATCACTGCCTTGATGCAGAGAATTGGGCAGTGAGCACAGCAATACAGAGGTTCAAGTTCATTCAGTAGCTAATTGTAGAAAGCTCTGATTTTATGAGCCTTGGCATATCTAACTGAAAAAGAACAGGAAGATTTAGGGCACAAGGGAGAGCAGGACTAGGTATTAATTATCACTAGCACACAAATGCACAGTTATAAGTGAAGGAAAATAATTGAAGTGGGATAAATTTTTGTAAGGGACTTTTTTGTGTGTGTATTGTATATTTGTCAATATTATGTGTTGTTAATATTCCTCCTCTTGGGAAGCAAAACAGAGAAGGGGATAGAGAATAAATCTAGTATGCAATGAAAGGTTGCGATAGCTGAGCTTAGTGAAGCCAGAAAGGGGCAGGGCTGTGGCAGGGCAGGAGCTGCCACTGCTGCAGCATTGCATGGCAGCCACCGATGGCCCTGAGATGGGACCTGGGCTGTCCCATCAGGGACAGGGACAAGGAGGGCTGTCAGGACTCCCAAGTTCATTCCTAAGTCTGACACTCACAGCACAGGGCTTTGGTTTCATACCCATACACGAGCAATAGTAGAAGCAACTAACACGCACTTGCATTTCTGAATTTCTCCTAGCTGCAGGATGTGGTTTCTTCCACAACCTGAGGCAGGAGAATGGGGCTGACAGGTTGACGCATCTCTCCTGGCGTTTTACTTTGCATTGTCTTTATAGGTGGTCTCAGTGTTGCCAAGACAGTGTTGTCATTGTTCCTTGTCTCATCTCTAATGAACTGGAATTTCTTTGTCCTTGTACTGAAAATGATAGTTTTAGAAAAGGTGACTTTATGCCTGTTTTTTTTTTCCCTTTCTGATCTCTCTCTCTCTCTCTCTCTCTATACATATATATATATATATATTTAAAAATCTGGTAATATCTGCCAGTGAGTAAAAAGCAACCACTCTGCGTGCTAATTTCACCTTGCTTTGAAGGGGACAGTGACTTTCTAAGGTGCTAGTTACTAGGCTGTGCTTTTCCTCAATGCTGCAGGATGCAGTATGGGTATAAAAAAGGGAAAGCTGAATTATAGCACTGACAATTAAGAGCGGCTGGAAATGTGTCTGTTAAACTCTGCTTCACATTTCACATTTGGATGAACAGCTCTCAAAGGTTCTGTCTGAACAAAGTAATTAATTTTGTGTCTAACTTTAAGGTTGTACTTAAAGTTATAATCTTAAAAGGAAGCATGTCTTCAACAGATTTGCTTGTTTGCACTTCGGAAGAAACCTTGTATGAACCTTATGTATACAGAGTTTGCACTTTCGACATCTTTGTCAAGACCTGAACCACTGCAAATCCAGAGGCTACTGAGGGATCAGTGCTGTCCCTGGCGAACTCAGAGAGATTTCCCTCATTAATCTCATTTTCAAGCTCTAATGACCCAGATCAGAGCCTGAAAATGTGAGGAACTTATTTCCTCCACAGTGTATAGGTGCCATTTCTTAGTTCATGAGACTTGTCTTCTTTGTACAGTATCTTGCTAGGAAATTGCAGAAGAAATTATCTCGGAGGGTGTATTTTTGCTATTTGCATGTGGTTGCACATCAAAGGTAAGAGGAATGTACACGTATTTTTACTCTTGTGAAAGAAATGCCACGGACTGAGGGAACAGACCTTTCAACCAAAAACATCATCCCTATTCTGTAGACTAACTTAGAGATGCTGAATCCAAGTGACGAAGTACCTTACCAGCGGGGAATAAGATCCTGAATTCGACCAAAATTCAATGATGGGCCATTGGGAAGAGCCCAGGTCATGATAAGTGTGCACGAAGTAGCCTGTTGGGATGCAGCATGTGGGTGGTGCTGTTTGGGTTACACAGAAGTGTGTGGCCTCCTGCTCAGGTGCTGGGGCTGCAGTGCAAACTATGCAGCCAGTCTCTATAGCCAAGCTACACCTTTGTCTGAACAGCGAGGCAAGGTTTGTTTGCCAGCTCGCTCTGGTCCATGCCTACAGATGCTGGAGATGCTTCCTCCTGGTAAACAGCTGCCTAGTTCAGTCCTTTTTTCTCTTGCAAAGTGTAAGGGGCTCCTGTGATGCTCTGTGACAAGAAGAGGTGCATTGTAAGCAGAGGCTGCAGTAGTCAGTTTTCTCAACATGCTTTCTGTGAAGACCTCCAGTGAGAACAGGACACCGGTGGCTCATTCCCTTCCTACCATGCAACAACTGTCACTAGCTCTTCATTGTAGTCGTGAACACAGGTATCACCATAATACTATTCTCTGTAATTTTATAGTGCACTGGAAATTAAGCTTTAGAGGAAGCTTAATGTATTCAGATCCGTTGTTGTACTACATCCAAAAGTAGTCTGCCAAAAGGAATAATTTTATCATTTCATTTTACAATCAAGACAACATTTTTGTAGCACTTAATTAATATATCTAATACTCCAGTTGTCCCGTACTACGTAAAAACTTGTGAGGAAGTAATTTTGCCTCCATTGCTGGATGCCTGGTGTCATTATCAGTTTGGGCAGAGACATAAGAATATGCAGGCACTGACCTGATTGCAGCACCACGTGCTTGTTTCTTCGAGGTGCTAGCAAAGATGTGGACTATTTCTCCCTTGGTCTAATATTGTTTTGATCCATGCAGTCATTGCCACAGGACTGGGTTATTTTGGTGCTCCAATGGGATCCTTCGTGGATGACTTTGTGGATCCTGTGACCCCAGACCTGGTTTGGACAGGAGTTGCAAAGTGACTGTAATCAATGTGCAAGTCTTTACAGTGCAGTGGTGATACCAGGAAAACTGTATAACAACTTGGATAAAGTACATTTCTCTCCCTGTAACCCTACAACAAATCTAATTTCATATAAGGGTCGGTTTGCATACTGAACTCTGTGTTTGCACTCTTTGCAATGCCTGTCTAACTAAAATATGCCAGAAGATGATTTTTCATCCTCCATGTTTGTTGCCCAAGAGCCTTTCAATACAATGATGTTCTGATGGATATTTAGGTAACCATGCTACAATGGGCAGTTCTTGTTAGGTTTATTTTGAACTGAAAAGACTTTTTTTTTCTGGACTTGTTTGTTCAGGAGTCTTAGTAAGACTGTTATGTTCTAAATCAAGTATGTGGCAATTTAGCTTAAAACCTATAATTAAATGTTCAGTTTATCTGTCTGTTCAGCTTCATGAGCCATGCAAGCCTCCCTTTGATAAACAGTACAACTGTTAATAATCAATATAAATAGGAGTGAGGGAAATGACAGTGTGGCATGTTTGCTTACATGCTAATGAACACAGACTGTGTGGATAACTGGGTTACTTGGGAGAAGCTGAGAGTGGAATGAAATCTTCCCCGTTCAGCTGACATCTAGACATTAAAACCTGTAAAGATGTAAACAGCAGCAGTTCACTGGCTATACCAATGGTTTGTGGATGATCGCGTGCTAGCAGAAGACATGCTGTCACAGCTGATTCATGTCTGCTTTTTCTGGCCAACAATCTATAATGAACATTATAAATCAGGTCTGCTAATGTGTTAGACTGATGGAGGGACTGTGCTTTCAAGTATATTTAGATAGAAGGATAGAAGCATATAGAAAGCCAAGAACTGTTCTTGTGCAGTGGTATAAATGTGGAACTATCTAAAATGTGAAATGAGTGGAACAGCTTCAGGTTTTCAGCAGAGTGATTGAGAGTTAATGTGTCCCAGAAGTGGTCCAATTACTGGCTTGCCCCTTCTTTTGGATGGTGGGAGATAGCGGTGGTGGACATGGGGAGTCCATCATAAACAGGAGCCTCATTGTTTTGGGCTGCTTTCAGTCTAAATTTGGATTATTATGTGTATTGCTGGAAATGTTTCCACCTGAGGCAATCCCTTAAAATAACTACGTTTTCCTAGATGCCCAGAAGGCAATGTTGGTCAGATTTCTAATTTAATGGGAAAACTTTGTCGAAGGGGAAAAGAAAGAATGAAGCTGGACTTAAATTCATTAGTACCCTGGAAAAAGCTAGCCTTTGGTTTTGATTTAAGTCTCATAGTTTTAAAAGTCTCCTCTGCTGCATTCTTTGGGCAAGATTGTTATGGTCAAGCTGTGAGATCACACTGATTTTTTTTAAATAAGAATTCTGCATCATGACAGAGTCAGTTGCATGTAACTTTGGAGTGTGTGATGCTTTCATTTTTAAATGATCTCAGAGTAGGTTTGCTGTTATGAAATGTGATCAAAACAGGGCACAGTATCCCTCTGCTTGATCTCTGCAAAATAAGTATATGTAGCTACTGGGGTCTGTAGTGTAGATACCAGCCCACCTCCTGGGAAAATAATGGGAACTGGCCTCAGGGGAGAAGGAGATATGGCCCAGACTCAGAAATCCAGACAGGGAGTTTGCATTTCAGCATCTGACTGTCTAGGTAGCTACAGGGTTCCCGCTATCTAAGAATCGAAGCACCCACAGACATTTTTGCTGATTGACAGCACTCTAAAATTAGCCTGTGCCCCAGTCATTAGTAGCTATTTAAAAGCCAGACTTTCTCAGTGTTCTCTACCTGAGTGCACAGGCTAAATTTTACACAATTGTTCCTTCTCCTCCTTCTCACTCTTTCTTTTTTTTTGGGGGGGAAGGAGGGGGGCTGTGTGTGTGTTTGTCTTATAACAATAATAACATTATAATGAGAAATCTAAAAGTTGCTCTACCCGCAGCGATTGCCGAAGAGCAAAGAGGCTGCTGGTTGTCAGGGCAACAGGGAGAGCCTGCTGCGAGCTGCCAGAGGAAAGGGCTTCTGCTGACTCCCGCTTTGCTGCTTCTTAACGCCTAGCTGATGCTCGAGCTAATTTTCAGGGGCTATTTAAAATCTCTCGCCTGATCTAATTTTCTAAAAAATCTGGAAGGAAATTAAAAATACAAATTCTTTGTGTATGGCTTCCCTCCCCCTTGCTGTGTGAATTTGAAATTGCGTTATTTATTGTTTCCACTCTGTCTCTCATTCTGAACATCCAAGAGGCTTTTTGCAAGTCTTCCCCTGGAGACCATTTTCTTCTGACGCTCCTGTGGCCTAGAGATAGCCAAAGCGAGTGCCATCCCTTCCAGTTGCTAATCCCTGGTGTAGTGACATCGTGGTAGTACCATGTGGCCGCTGTCTCCTGTTGTTGTGAGTGGAGGGAAAGGGTGAGAGGAGCAGGAGGAGGAGGAGGGAGATCTCCCGGACAGAGGTACATAGGCTGCTGTCAACAGAGAGAGAGGACCACTCGGCCTCTTGGCATGTGCCCTGCATGCCTCTTGGCATGTCCTCTTGGAGCTGTGCCCTGCATGGCTTGGAGAGCCCAGCTTCCCTGAAGTGGCCTTTGGGTATCACGAGTGCTTCAGCCAGACACAGGCATATTAGAGCATGACAGCACCACTCACCGAGCGGGAAATTTGTCTCTTTGTGATTAGAAAAAGCTTGAATGACTGCTTACCCATGGGATGCCATTTGTAGCAGCAATGGAAACACAAACAGGCCATTGAGTGTTATATGGCCATGTGGACAGCAACAGGGATGCAATGCCTCTGAAAGTGAATTTGTACTAAAGCTGACAGCTCCCTTTCCAGCTTGATGCTGGCTGGCCTGTTTTGCTCTTTCTGAGAAGACTGAGCTCTTTCTGCACTCTCAGTTTGCCTGTTTTGTTGCATTTCACTGCAGTTTTGCTATGCAGGTATTGGCAAGACTCATGTTACACACTGCATTCATCTTCTTGGGCAGGGCAAGGACCCAGAGCCTGTAACCAGAGAACTTCCTGATAAGAAAGAAGGGAATACTGCTTTTTTCTCCCATATGATGACTGCCCTGGCCCCAGGATGACAATAACAAATGTTGTGGTCATGCCTGAGTGTGCAGTGCGGAAGCAGTGCCTTGCAAGGAGTATTGCAGACAGATATTCCTTCCAGAGGCTTCCTGGAGTATGAAGCATTCCCTGCTACTGTCTGCTAAGTGTCAGCCTTGACGGCTGCTCCGGCTTCCTTTAGCATCTGGGCCTCTGGGCTCCTACCCTGATTCTACTTCTGCCCAAACTATTTCCCTTCTTGCTAGGCCAGAGCACCATGCTTTTGGGGGTTTTAGTCCCTGTGGTCTCAGTGAGTACCCTGTTGTGGCCCTCAGTCCCTCTGAGAGGGAATCCAGCAAACTGGATGACCAGTGTCTCCCCTTGGGCTCTGAAAAGAATAGACCTGAATTGAGAACACACACATAGAAGGCTATTAATATAAGTGCTATGCGAAGTATTTTTGAAAGAGTTGGCTTTTTATGTCACCTTACCTTGTTTAAGAAATGCCTGGGCATGTTTTTACTGTGTGTTTTCTCCTCTCTTCCCTGGTTCTTCTTGAGAGCAGTGTGAGTGGGAGTGTTGAATGGATTTGATCTCAGTTTAGGGGGAGAATGTTAGATCCTTAAAGAGGCTTGTTTTTTCTCCAGAAAGGTTAATCAGTCATTGAAGTTAAACTAGTGCTGGCAAAAAAAAACAAATTGTAAAGAGTCTGACTGTAATTTTCATGAGATTTATTAATAGTCCTGGAGAAATAAATTGTAGACAATTTGCAATTTCAGTGCTAATATTTGTTCCATGACAGGCCTGGAATGAAGGGTGAAGTACACAGCATCACTTGTAATTATTGCTTTAAATTGAGTTGTGAATGGCCATTATAACAACTGTTGGAAATGGCCTGTTAGTAATTTTAAACAGTAAACCTTTTGAACAAAGGCTATGTCAATAAACAAACAAGTAAGCAAACAAACAACAAAAAAATCCTGCTGCTTGTATTAGGCTTCATTTCTCCTGTCCACATGGCAGGATTCTTAAATGGTGTTTAACTGCGCATGATGGGAGAGATTCCTGTCATCTTCTAGGAGTCTTCACCTTTTGAAAATAAAATCTCCCAGAACTCTGGATAGTTATTTGATGAAGCCTATTGAGAGAGAAACTGTCCTAATAACCTTCCAGCTTAGGTTTGATTCTTGTTTTTTATTTCTACCCATGACTCATCAGTGCTTTCTGGGAGGTGAGGGTATAGAAGTATATTACTCTTCAAGGTTAATTTGTTCCAAAATTACCTACTCAGAAGAATCATGTGGCCTTGCTGTCCTTTTCTTCCTTGTATGGCTCTAAAGGACACTAATATTCTGGTAAGGGTGACCATCTAGTGTTAGAAAATCCAATTTAGGGCAAAGAAGGGTATTTTGCATAGCCCTGAAATAGTTCTACATTATGCCAAATTCAGACTAATTCACAGCACTTCCCCTCTCCCATGATGGCAGCTCCACTGGAGGAAAAGATTTGGGCAATTATTTACTAACAATGTTAATTGGTAGCCTGAGCAAAACCTCCATTAGGATTCCTCTGGCTCACTGATTGTAAGTCTGTCACAAAAGTCATTGTTTCCCCAGAGAACTATCTGTCACACAAAAGGTACTGCTAAGAATAAGATGACATGTGAAGTCTCTGTGACACAGCTGTCCAAGTTTTGTCTTTTGTGTATGTGAGAAACACTATTTATTTGCTAAAGATAATATGAACATATCAGGAGGGTTGCATCTTTCCTAGAGATCCAATGAAACTGCACTTACAATGTACACCATAGAAAATAGCCAAAAATCTAAGCACAGCAGAAAAAAAAAATCTGTGGGAGCACGTTGTATAACAAAAGAAATGCTACCTGTGCTGGTGGTGTCCAGGCCCTCAAACCAGGTCCTTTGGAACAAGAGCTGTACAGAAACCAGTATATGGGCCAAGGAAATGGACCCAGGGGCAGACAAGAGTCAGGATCTTCTCTACACCGTTACACATCTTGCTGTGACCATTTCTCCATCTGGAGCATGTGTGACACCCTCTGCCACCATGACAGCTCTGATGTTTTTGAGCTGACAGTGACTTAGTGGAGTCAGGAAATGATGTCATATTCACTGAGAAATGGCAGCATGGCCAGTGATCCCTTTCGAGAGAGTGGAGTGCTGTGCCAAGGAACGTCACAGCCCCATGTTTTGGGCCAGTTTCAGGGCTCCCTCAACCTGTGAGAAGCTCTGTGACTCCTTCCATGGCAAGTGCAGAGGGCTGACCAGGAGTGGACCTGAAACAGTCAATGCTTATTTAAAGGCACATCTTAAAATTTTGGTGGCTCAACCAGCCCTTCTAGGAGATGCTTCCCTCCACTCAAGAGTTAGTTCTAAAAGGTGAGTCCCAATGGTTTTCTTTAGAGAATAAAGCAGAACCATGACCATCCTTGCAAGTGATAGCAGCGTGTTGCTTATGGATAGGAGCACAGCTAGAAACATGGCCTTGGAGCCATCCCTGGCTACAAGGTGACCAGCAGTTTAGAATAGAGGAGCTTTTCCTTCATTTGAAGCTATTTCATTTGATGAAGAAGAACAAAAAATGGAGTCATGTTCAGAAAAGCATTCCTTCAACCTGTGCCCTCCTTTGGGCAGAGGAGTGCTGGCTTTCAGTCTGTGCCTCTAGTGTTTGCTTAATGTGAGTTCACAGCCACAGCCATGGCCTCCACTGACAGTGTCACTTCTGGGCTATTAGTGTGACATGCCACTACTGAACTGATGGTGACATTTTATCTCTGGTAATTAAAGTTTAAGCTGTTAGGTGGGTGATTTTCGCACCCATCTAATTTTTCTATTTAGAAAGCAATTCTTCAGTGTTCATCCCTGTAGTTAAGAGCTATTCATTTTGCATATTGATTCCTTTCTGTTTTAACTATGTTTATCATCAAAAGCAGCATACATAAATATGTAGGTTTACAGCTACCCATAGTGTTTGTTCTGTGCAGTATTGTGGGGCTTTGAACATGTTAGATAAAAAGCTAAGGAGCAAAATGACACCAGTTTGGACCTTGCTCCACAAATAATGCCAGTGGATTGACATGAACTTCTTCAATATGTTCTTTGGTGCAGCACAAAATATTGAACTCTGGAACTTAAATTCAGGGTAGGGTTTTAAATTTCACATTCTAGGACATACAATGACATCAATTTTAGATGAGAAGTCCACAAGGAATTGAAAGCCAAGGTATTTTGGAAAGGTTCTGCCTACACTTGACTTACTAATGGAGTTTACCAGCTTATGGACAAAAGGGATGAGTGTCTGAAGAAGGGCTTGTGGGCTCTCTGGAACTACACTAATTGGCTAATTCACTAATACTGATCAATTTATTAGCCAGGAACCCTCTGATTGTCTGCTTCTGAGGAACTTCTGCACACACTTAAAAGGAGTTGATAGCATCTTTTTTTTTTTTTTTCCTTCAGTCTGGTCCTCATTTGGCTTCTTCTGACTGACTTCGTCATGCATGGTGAGCCAAGGGACAAGCTGATGTTAATCAAATAGCTGTCCTGAAGCAATAGGCTTCAGTGAGTGAGCCCTGGGAAAGAAGAGGAATGGGGCTGGTGGGTGGAGGGACAAAGAGCTGACAGTAGAGAAAGCTGTCTGTGAATATAAAGACGGACTTAACCTTCCCTTCTCTCACTGCTTTCTCTAACATAAACATCTCACATAATACATACATACATAATACATAAATGTACACATACATAAATACATACATATTTGTGTGTGTGATTGCAAGGTGAAACATTTTTTTTTCCTGGAGATAGTACCTTTACTCTGATCCAAAAAGAGTCAAGTCATGTGAAAGAGCATGTATAATAGCTGCAGATAATTATAAGGCACACACATATATATGGTGTATATATAGGATATAAATAGGGCATATATCTACATAACAAAAGGCTCTATCCCAAAGGTGCAAGGCCTTCTGCTGTGCAGCAGAATAAGAGAGTGAGCAAAAAACTTTGTGGCAAAGGAGACTATATTGATACAGAATAGAAAGGAAAAACATAAGCTAATGGAAAGTTAGCTTTTAGAAGATGGAGAGAAACAATAAGACTCAGTCTAGCTATGGTATGAGATAGTACCTAAGGGAAAAAGAGAGCTCTCTTATTGATCCAAAGAAAAAAGCTGAGAAGCAGTGCAGCAAGGCAAGCAAAGTGTGGCTCCCAATACAAACAGCAGCATAGTGCTTAAACAAAAGCAATTTGTTTATTTGAACCTTTCTGTCTGAACATATTGAACGGGCCTTACTGGGTAACGAGAGAATAGGCCCAGACCCTAATGCTTTGGAACTGATATTTTTAATGAGTAGATGTCCTCCAGTTCCTTAATTAGCCCTCTTCTAAGAAAGCAGCAGGTATAGTGTGTTTTCATTTTCTTTTTTTTTTCTTTCTTTCTTTTTGTTCTTTTGATAATACAAATAATCATGTATTTGCAGGACTTAGAATTTTCTCAGATCAATGCATTTTGTTTGTCTGGTTCCATAAAGTAGAGTTGGGACTAAAAAATGTGAAACAGACAGCATCTCAGTCTACTCAGAATGCTTTTTAGGCTCCATCCTCCATTATTTTGAAATAAACCATCTACAGTTCTGTTGCAAAGCAGAATCTCATTAAGGAAGACTAATTGAGTCACCTTTTAATTGGGATGCATGGAAGATTATTATTTATCAGTTCATTTCTGGTGTCCTAAGGTGTTTTAACACCTTAATAAATCTACTGAGAAGCTTGGATATGAGCTAGAGATGTTTTTAGTGTATCACTCTATGACATCAGAATATTGATGCTCACTCTCTATGGAAAAAAGAATGCAATGCTATGGCCTCATTTTAGCATTATCACATGCAATTCTTCTGCTCATTTTAAACATCAGATAGACGACCCATTAATATATTATACTACCCCACTTCACTGATCAAAATCTCAGCAAACTTTGCTCAGCATTTTTTATTAGTGAAGTGATTAGAGAAGTTAATTCATTTACACTCTGCAGTAATATTCTTGCCTCTTTAAAAGTAAAAATGAATGCACAGTCATAACCTCAGAAGAATCTAATATGATCGTGAGCCTCAACTCCCACTCATTTCATAAGCCTGTCTCTTCAAAATATTTTTTTACTCTCCATCAAAATGCTATTTATTGTCTCCTTCTGTAGACATGGTTATTAGACCTTTCATATATATTGCCTCATGCATTTTCCCACTCGCAGGGGTTTAAGCTGTCAGCTAGGGGGTTTGAATAGCAAGTAGGAATAGATGAAGCTAATGACATTAACACTATACTGGCATAATAAAAATTGCATTAAATGTTTTGAGATGTAACAGTATATCAAATACCTTAATGCGAGCTGAATAGAAAGCCATTATCTTTTAAAGCTATTGCTTTTATAAACCAAGAGACCTCTTATTTCGTGAATTAGTCTCTACAATGGTTTACTGTACCTGGTGATTTCCTGTATTTAAAAACATTCAAACATTATTGTTACTCCCAAGACAATTAAGTATCAACCTTCAGTTTCTTAGACACATTCACATGAAGAATATTAGGTACCTGTAGATCATCTGAATTTTGGTTTGTTCTCTATCTCTAAAAAGTGGGCCAATCTGGCTTGAATATTTAAAGAATGATGTAAGAATTGAGCAGGTTAGAATGCATAAGGTTTTGGATTTATTTGTCAAATATGTTAAAAAGTGTTTCAAGGCATGTACTTGTTCCCCCTTTCCCCCCATGGTGTGTGGAGGGGTTGTGTTTATCAGGCTGTATAATCCTGTGTTCGTCAGACACATAGGCTGATGAACACCCAGCCCAGGGTGGAATTTGGCAGACGGAAGAGGAAAGAAGCTATTAAAACTAATCTAGAGCACAGCAGAGAAGAGAATGTTTATCAGGCTGTATAATCCTGTGTTCGTCAGACACATAGGCTGATGAACACATTGGCCAGCCCAGGGTGGAATTTGGCAGACAGAAGAGGAAAGAAGCTACTAAAACTGATCTAGAGCACAGTAGAGAAGAGGGCCCATCTCAGATATTCTACATCCCACAGACATGCTCTAGCCATTGATCATTTGATTTTTTTCAGAGGAATTTTCTTCTCTTCTCTTTCCCCAAAGACCTCAACAAGCCTTAGTTTTACTCGGCTTCAGAACAAGAAGATTTGAACATGCAAGTATTTCCCCTAGGAAAGCAAACATCTTCTTGCCCATCTGTAAGTAGCAGAGTCTTGCTAGTCACTCAGTTTTGAGAGCTTTAGCTGATGTGAGTAAACGAAACAAAAAAAGTGAGGGGACTTTTGGAAGATGGTTGCATTTTATGTGGTGAGGCAGATCACTCTAGGGGATGAAGTCCAAGTCAAAGCTCACCTTAACCACTCTGGATCATCACGGGATCTCCAGGATTTCTTTCTCTAGTAAATTCATACTGACCTGAGAAGACCAGAGAGCGATAATGGGTGACCTAAATTAGGTACATGTAACACTCCCTAAAACACCTGCTGTTACTTCCCTGTATGCGGAAGGTGGTATTTTAATCTTCTCATCAACATCAGCTACTGTACCAAAATCTGCAAAACACATGCCATCAGTTTTGAGATGTAACTTTATCTTAGTGAAGACCTCTCTTTATAAAAGCATAGTACCATATGGCCCAGCAGATCATATCTAAGATATATAAACTTATATAAGCTTCTGTTGTCGATAAACACTGCACAGAATTAGTCGAACTAAGGAACAGATTTCTTTCTGAGAGAATTTGCTGAGATACTTGACTGACACTAATTTTATCAGGGGAAAAAAAAAAGACGATAAGGGTTAGCGAAGGCCCCCATTTGTCAAGGACTGAGTTTGCCTTTTAATAAAGAGACTCTCCTCTGTGCTCAGGAAACACCAAACCAACAAATACAAAATCCTGGGGGAATGTTTTTCTGAATTTGGCAGCAGCCTTTCCTCAATAAGTATGAATAAGTAAGGAGGAAATTATTAGTCTGTGAATTAAATATGGGCATGAACACACTAGTTATCTCCTAAGCAGAATTTGCTGTTTTGTTACCCTAACTTGATAATGATCATCTCTATATTTTATTAGATTAGATTAGATCTTTTCCTGATTAAAATTGGAATCCATGTTCTGATTCAACATAGTATTTCTCATGCTGCGTCTGTCTTCCTTGTATTTGTATTATTGAATATAAAACTAAAACAAATCAGGAAATGCATTTAAAGACTACATGTCAAATAATCAAGCAATAGTGGAGCCACTTTTCTCATAATAAGATCTCCATAAAATAATTAATAGAAAAGAGGGATGATTTTTATCCAGTATTAGACCAGTTCTAGGACACAAGAGCAAACACACCAAATATCTCTTGAAAATGCCAAGTTTTCCAACTGTGCTTAATATTAGAGCAGAGAAGGGCAGTAAAAACCTTGTTACTTCCATGCAGGCTTTCAGGAATGATGCATTCTCCTACAATGAGTTCATCCTCCTGCATCCGATTCCTCCAGATGTTTAGGATAACACCAGTATATCCAGACAGGCTGAGGTCTGCATGGGTCACCCAGCACCTGGATCACACCAAGGGGTCTGCAGGGAGCCTTTGCTGCCGGCCAACAACAGAGCAACTGTGAACTGGAGGCTGTGGGTGCTGTCTGGTGAGGGTGACCTTGGTCTTTGCAAGACTGCATGAGTGTTGAGGAGTCTGGAGAAGCGAGGAATGAGTAGGGTACCTACCTTCCCACCCATGTATATAAAATGAGGCCAAATACAGCCAAACCTGAAGGCTGCTGCTGCCTCACAGCAAGTCTAGCTGAGGGCACTGTGCAGAAAGAGCTGGATAGAACCAGAGGGTACAGGAAGAACACTTGGGAAAGAGCAGAGAAGCATTTGGTAGAGAGGATGTTCATACTCAAGAAGTCCTGCTCTGCTATCATTTGCACATTTTCTGATTGATTTTTTGGCCTGTTTCCCTTGGATATTTTTCAGGAGCTTCCAAGGCCTGAGACCTTCGTTTGGAAGTTGCAGCATTTCTTCTTACCTTCTGTTTATCCCCGGTGCCACTTGCCCAGCAAGAGCCCTAAGCCGGGCTGAATTTCCCAGTCCAGTAGAAGGTCTCCATCAGAGATCAGCTGCCCTGGAATCACCTGGCTCAAGCTGTATGCCATGTAGCCCTTTTGCCACGGAAGTCACATGGGTGCCTTCACTTTGCCGTCATCATCTCTCCCTTGCAGTCCCTGTGACCTTGCCTCTGCGGCCCAACAAAAGGCTCTGCTCAGGCTGTCTGCTGCAGAGCTCCCTTCACTTTTGGGCATAACTGGCTCCCTTTGCTCTTCCTTTTTTTGCTCTGCACATTTCATGTTAACATTTGGCCTGACATTAGATAACTGCTCATGATGATGAGTGTACAGCATAGTACAGAAGTGCCTGCAGTACATCAGTACTACCTTGTGAACTTATTTCCCCCAAATGGTGGAGGACTGTAAAGTAGCCAAAGGTATGGGCGACTCACTGCTTTCCTTTGGAAACCTGTTTTAGGAATCAGAGTAATCTCATTTTGAGCTCAGATACTAATGCTGCATTTGTGGCTGCTTCCTGCTTATTCCCAGCCTCCCTACAGCACTGTGCTTTGTCACAGTGTGATATTGAATTAATCACCACTGTATTTCACCTGGTGCCTCATTTAATAGGTTTCTTTTTGAATAAGTCAGAAAGGAAAACCCAGGTAGCTTTCCAATTACAATGTGGCTAAATGGCATGCATGCTAGCTTAGCCAATATGTTCTTTCTTTTTTCCTTCTCTATTTTTTTTTCATCACAGAATTAGGGTTTTTCACAGCACTTAATTTGCCTTCATCAGGAGAGATGCTAATTGTCAATAATCATCACTAGTCCACATGAATGAACAAGGAGAGTCACACTGTATGCAATGGCGGAGCCTGTGAGCTTGGCAGGAAAATGCTAAGCATTCCTCGTTGAGGAAAGAATTGCTCATGTTGCTGCAATGTTTTGTTTGCTTTCATTCTCTCACTTATCTATCTGACCTGTTTACTGAGCACAGGTATCTGTCGTGGAGGCTGGAACTAGTTCGTTTTCATCTCTTAACTCCGTTAATTCTCTGCTGTTTGCTCTGTCTCAGACATTACCCTACAAAAACACATTACTGTTCACAGGTTGCATCAGCCTTCAGATACTGCTTGATTCATTGTTATCTAGTGGCTGTGTCTACCACAGTAAGCAAGTATGAATTCCATTGATGACAACAGACTGTAAGATTCCTTTGCAGTATTTTTTTTTCAAGAAATAATATCTTGTAGTTAGCAGATATAATTCACTTCATCCTGGGCATCAATTTCTCTTTTGAGAAGGGGTTAATCATGGAAAATGAGGCCAGAAACTTTTTAGATGCAGGCATGCTTTGGGAATTACAGAGCATATGGGGTCAGATTCTCTGCTGCAGCCAAGGTCTGCTGAGGCTGGGGTTGTTGGGAAGCCAATTATGAAGGATTTGTGCCTGGTTGCACTAGCCTGGGGATTGTTCAAACTGGAGCTCAGCTGGCTCCGGTTCCCTAGGGAGAGCAAGGCAGCTCTGGATAGCTCCAGCACGTGTGCTGCTCATTCCCCTTCTCACCTACCTGTTCAAAGCCCAACTGTGGAGGGGGGTTAAAGAGATAGAGGCAGGCTTGGCTAGTCACAGCAAACCCATGTCTGCCTCAGTGTGTGACAGAAAGTCAGGCGTATCTTTGTCCTGCATCCTACACAGTCTTTTGGGACTGAATGTATAGTGCCTTTGGACAAGTGTGGGTTCAATTCCTGAGATATCTCTGGCTTGTCTGCACTGCACTGTATTTGTAGGCTGCGAGCTCTCCTCACCCTCATCTGCCTCTTGACTGAGCAGCTCTGCTTGAACAGAGGTGTTATTCTGACTAAAGCCAAGGGGAAAACATGATTGCAGTGAGGGAGACTGAGGAATATGGATGCGCTTGAGACCTGACTACATTTTCTAAGGGAAGTCCATCTACTAGTCTAGATGCCCAGTTGCTTAGCACCTCGTCAAACATAGCAAAGTTCCTGAAGAAGTAGTTTGTGTCATATAACTAAGCTTCCAGCTGATCTTGTTTGTGTAAGTGGCTCTAATTAAAGGGTTGTTTGGTAGCAAGGTGGGATCATCAATATCCATACAAGTTTATTGTGAAATAAAGGTTGAGAGCACACCATGGTGTGACAGAAACAATTTCTCTTGTATAACACAGGGGTATAGAAAAGCAATGATACTCTGAAAGAAAGAATACAGTAAAGAAATTCAAAAGATGTTTGAAAAGCATAAAAGATGTGGGCTATGAAGAAAAATGATCACTCTGATGTGTAGGATACACTACGTTTTAAAACACCAGCAAGAGAGCTTACAGTAATCGACAGGAAGGTGTTATTAATATTTAGAACTGATGCTTGATACTTCCAAAGTCAACTGCATAAGTGCTGCACCACAAGGCACATATCTATATGTCACAAACGAAAATTTTACTGATTTTTTCAGGGAGGGAGGCACTATTCTGCTATGAAATCTCTGTTCTCTACACTGCTTTTCTGGCTCTGCTTCTTGACCAATATGAAATAGTTGATTTGGTTTAATTGCTATTTTTAGACCTTCCCATCAGTCTTTGTGGATAAATGCACTTTGCTTGGTTTTCTGGACATAAGAGAGAAGGAGGAAACTCTAAAAGTGGTTACAGGGGAGGCCATCGGAAAAGAGACAGACTTAACCACATGTGAGGGAAAGCAAGGATGATAATTTGTTTGTTATAGAAATGAGGCAATGATGTAACCCTTAAACTTCTTTTGAATTTACATGTTAATCCTTGAATACTTGACCACTTAGCTTATTCTACTAAGCTTAAGTGTAGCCTGGTAGTTCTCTGTGCACCTTTGCTTTGCTGCCTGGGTATGAGCTTTGTACGAACCCAGTGAAAATGGGGCAGCCTTGGGGAAGGGAATGCCACTGACTGCAGTTATTAGACGTGTGTATGTACCTCTCTACTGGTACAAGCAAGTTGTCAGTAAAAAGGTTGTATCCATTAAATCCATTTGTTTGACTACAAGTTTACAAAAGCGGCGTGGTGGTTCACATAAGGGAAATCAGATCACTTTAGTTACTGACTTGATAGAATATAATACATATCTATTCCTCTATTTTAAACAGAACTGGTAGGCATATGAAATTACTTTTCAGTGTATATGAAAAGTTGAATGACTGCAGCACTGGAATCTACTGACTTACTCAGGATACTCTTTCCTCTGCCACTGCCAGTCTGCTCCAGGCAAAATGTGCAGTTGTGCAGATATACAGCGTCAGGTCGATGGATTTCCTAAATCCTGCCTAATCCCTGTTTTTGGGGTGCGAGTGTTACACAGCCCCTGCACAAACCCTCTGTTAAAGGCTCACTTGCACCTCTCCTTTGTTAGTTATGCTCTGATGCTCAGCTTATCTGTCAACTTCCTGCGATAAACCAGTCTGAAAGCTCAGGACTCTGCTTGATTCCAGGCGATTTGTCTTTCAAGTGCCAGCTTTGGCCAAACTATCTGCAAAAGCAACTTTCAGAAATCCTGAACATTTTCCAAAGCCAGCAATGTGGATGCTGCAGAAAAATAGTCATCTTTCTGCCCAGAAGAGCACTTGGATCTGCTCTGCTGCAGGTGAACATGATGTTCTCTCCTGCTTAGTTGTTCCTGGGCCAGGATTAAATCAAGCAGGTGAAGAGTAGTGTGATTTTGTCTTTAATCTTCCATATAAGGTACATATCTTTATTTGTATACCTTTCTATCTGATATGAAGAAAAACAAGCTAAGCCCTTCTTTCTCTGTCTGAAGAAAAAGGAGCACAATTTCTAATGGACTAAACAGTATTTATTGAAAATATGCTACATTTATTGAATGTGGCTCTGTCCCCCTTCATCCCCAAACACTCTGCTTGGTGTGACCCCCTTGTTTTTAAGGGAAAATAAATCCAGCCACTGTCAGCAACACGAAAATGCTTTGCCATTCAGACACCCAGCTCAGAGATGCCTCCTGCGGGGGTTGATCCTACCTCATTGACTACAGAAGGAGCCAGTTTGGACTAGCCCTCTCCTCAGGAGGCTTTACCTGCTGAGATGAGTCCCACCCTTGGAGAAGTCTCCAGTGGTCTTTGCTTACATGCTGTCACCTGGGAAGTGGTTAACGGTGTTGACATTTTAAAGTGCTCAGCCTTGGAGGAAAAAAAAAAGTCTTTTGTAGGCAGCTCTTGTTATGAGCAATATGAGAAAAGATATCTTTCTATCATTGCAGCTTGCTGTAGCAGGCTGCAGTTCTTCAATAAAATCTGCATCTCTGCAGGTTATCTGGTTCTTGTGCTTTGTGCTGTGCTGGTCTCTGCATTGTGGTATTTCTCTGGGCAATTCAGGATACTTTTAATGAATTTATTCAGCTGTATTGTGATCTTTCTGTTCCGAAATGAATTGATATTTTAGATGTCTGCTCAAGACCATATATATATGTATATATATAGGGCTGTAGCATGCAGATTTAAGCACTGTCCATCCCTAGAGCTTTTTGTGAAGATCTGTAGGCATGTATTGAGATGACAGACTGGTCCCTGACACACCTGGATCTGTGCCGTGCTTGTTCAGAAGAGCCAGGAAGGCAGTCTGTGGAGCATATTAGCACTCTGAGCTACACAGCAGCTCTGAGCCAGAGCTACCACATTCTCTTGCTTCTCTATGCTGCTTCGTTGACACAGAGCAACTACACGGCTAAGAAATCGAGCCCATTTGGCTAATGAGAATTGCAGGGTAGCAAGTACCTGGGGAACTGATGGGGAACAGTCCACACTCCAGCAGCCTGAGGGTCAACATGAATATCACCAGAGTCTTCAACTTCTTTTCGTCTTCCCCCTTCAGCTGTGCTGAGAAGCTGAAGCTCAGCAGTTATGAACATGTCAAATGTATGGACATCTCTTACTGAATTTTGAAATTTGCTCAAGTGCCTTCATCGTTTTCCCCTGACAAAACTGGAGGAAGATGTGTTCATAGGTCATGTGTTCATAAAATATTAATTAGGGCTCCAAAAGGTACCTACATTTTAATTTTCATTAGGAAAACTGTAGAAGTGGTGACTTGTCTATGTGCTAATATCTTCTGTGCTTTAAGTATAGTCCATATTTCATTTCATGGGGGCCTCCTTGTGTAAACACATCCTTAATAAAAGTCTGCATTGTCAGTGCAAGGAGGTTATGCATTTAATTGATTTCGCCGTGGTAGGTGAGAGATTCATAAACACCCATAAACTAACCTTGCCTCTTGCCTCTTTTCTCTGCAGGATAAGGAGTTTGTTCCTACAGCCACAGGGGATGGTTTTAATTATACCTAGGGATCCCAGAAAAAGGGAAGAAATGCTCTGTAAGGCTTTTTAAGATTATAATTGTTTCTGGGGTTTATCTTACCGAACTACAGTCATCAATTATGTAGATGTCTCATGTAAGGCAGTTACTAGCACTTCTTCTGTAAAGTGTGTGGGGTAAGTGGGCATTTTCAGTGAAATTTCTCCCATCTTGAATCTAGAGTTTTCCTTTACTCAAATATTGTTTTTTTTTTTTTTGGCATAGAGGATGAGAGAAGAAAAAATCATCCTTTCCACTGGGAGACCGGGCAAACTTGAAAAGGAGCCAATGAAAGATAACAACCATGGAAGCCTGCAGTACAGTTCAATTGTGTTAATTTTCAGATGATTATGCATTCTTGTTTTAAATAGTTCTGCAAAATTCTCTCTCCCCCAAACAAATCTCTTCTCTTCCTTGGAATTTGCCAGAAATGAAAAATAAGAAAACAATTTCAATCCTGAACTTCCTTAAGCTGTTTAAATCCAGATCTTTTGTCTAGGGAATCACCTCATTCCTCACTAAAATTGGTCCGGTGTCAGAATTTAACAGAAAAAAAAAATCAGAGCTATCTGGTTTAGATCCTGGTAACTTATATGATGTTAATGGAAAGTCACACTTGACTGAAATGGGAGTTCAGTAATAGCAAAACATCATTCTCCTTCCCAAGCATGAAAATTGGAGTATAGAAATGCCTAGCAAAGGAGAACCTAAAGACAGTGGCTGCAAGCTTGACTACACACAAGCAAGAACCAGAGTGGCTGTCACAGAAGTTGCATCTTTCCTCTCTCACTGTTTTTATCCCAGCTGCGCTCTGCAGGCAGAGACAGTGCTTTGGACTCATGTGTGTTCTGCAGTGGTAGTGTCTGCTGATTCGCAGGGAGGGTCTGAAAACCCATACATTTTACAGATAGGTTCCCCTCTCCATGCACATTCATCTGTCTGTATTTTTGCAAAAAAAAAGAAACATAATTGTAACTTTCAGTTTCATGTTGCATATTTTTTTTAATTTATTTTTAAATCCAAACTGAAAATGACATTCTCATAAGACATCTGGCTAATTATCCCTAACCATCTGATCAATGACCTATCTATAGCCAGGTTGGGTAGGTAACTTATCTCCTGGGACTTGTTCATGCTCATGAACAAGTTGGGTCAATACAGGTAAGCAGAACAGAAAAAGATCTGCTGAACATGATGGAAAATGACTTTTGATTACTTTTCCTCTTCTTGCTCTGTTGTGCAATACTTGCTTGATAAAGCTAGCTGCCCTTAAAACGAACTCTAAATTCATTTTACTTGTACCAGGAAGCAGCTTAGAAATGAACAACCTGAGCAGCAGTTTTACTATAGCATCCATTACCTGGTTAGAATTTAAGAGGTGCAACCATCTGTAGCTATCTATCTGCTCCATTACATCGCACATAGTAACCCCTGGTTGAAGGGATTATTTCTCCTAAGGCTTTAGAAACTCTTGGCTTTCTTGAAGACAGTGTCTATGTGAATGTACGCACGCATACACACCAGTGAAACACAAAAAGATGGCACCAGTTTCTTGTCTGGATGCAGGCGGGCAATGTACTGCACTGTAGGCAGGAGTACCAGGATGAGGATTATGTTTCAAAAGGCAGAATTACTGGAGGTAAAGGGCTTCTTTCTCTGAAACAGGGTTTGTGAGAGATCTATGCTACATGAAATATGTAGAAGAAGGCAGCTAAATCCACTCAAGTTTAGCTGACTTCCTCCAAGTTTTACAGTGTTTACGGGTGGTTGTTCTTTCAGTTTGATACTTTTTCAAAGTTCTTGGGTAACTGGTAAGTTTGGATTCATCTTTTCTCCATTTGTATTTTTCCTCTCATCCGTCCCCCAAAGCCTCATGCCAAACCTCTGTTGGTCTGCCAAAAATTGAAAATAATCCCTTGCAGGTCCTCTCCTCATAGCCTGTAAATGGTTACACCCCTCTGGAGTGGTGCTTATAAAGACATTTTTTGTTACATTGATCTATGGATCAAATCTGATTCTTAAAGGAGCAAATCCATTGTGCTCATAACAAAATTGTGCATGTGAGACAAAAGAATTCCCTTCTGTAAACAGCTCCTCATTTTTTTTTTCATTCTGTATTGCTTTCTTTTTTTTTTCAATAAAATAATGCAGAAATTATCTCCTGCATCCTGGGAGCCAACTTCAAATACACTTTTGCTAGTTACTTTTGTTACTTTTGTTTATTATTAGATGAGGTGAGATTTTAAAGCAGGAACCTGAGCTGTGCACAGTCTCTGTGTGACCGTGAAATGGCAAAGACGAACCCTAGATAGCTTCCAGCACGTTGCACAGTTCTGTTTCCTAATGGACAATATGAGGCACAGCACAGCTCATAGTTTAGCTTAGGATCACCCTATAGAGTAGCTATCGTTTTAGATCAAACAGGAAAGCCAAGGGAAATCAGCAGGCTAGTTTGCAAGACTGCAGGACTCATAGATCAGCCCTGAATAATATTAAAGCGAATGTGAGAGAGAGATGGAGTTTCTCAAAGGAATGAATTGAAAAAAAGAGGAGAGAAAGGAGTCTGGGAGCTGGGAAGCAAATAAGAGAAAAAAATCTGCCTGATCTGGGTTTCTTTAAACCTTACCTGTTGAAATTTGAGGGAAAACCTAATTGCTTCTGAATATGATGGTTCTTGTTTCAATTCTGTGTTAAGTGACCCTACCTATGTGTAGCAATAAAAGTTAAGGCTAGAAACACCGCTTATTGCCTCAAGTGCAGCACCTATACTCAGTTCCAGCTCTTTTCTGAGTTCCTTTTCACAGGTAGATTTTAGCATAACATATTTTCTGTAGAATTCAATGCAACTCTGCTCATTTTTACTGCGTTCTCGTGTGCTCTAGAAAATTCTGCCACTCTCTCTCTGTGACCAGCAGAGATTTGTTATAGTCATGAACAGATTTGAATACAAAGTTTATGTTTCTCTAATCTCTGCAAGCTCCAGAATTTCTGCTCAGTAACATGACAGGAGTGCATCTCTTCTTCTTCTTCTGATTTATTTTGGGCTGTGCAGTTCTTCTGCTCTCTTCTTTATTCCTGTTCCCTTAATAAATTGTCAAGAAAAAGCTATATGCTCCCAATTCTGCTTCTAAAGTGCCTCAGTGTTGTGGCTGTAGGTGATTGCTCCAGGGCAGGACAAGCCCAGAGTACTCTAGGAGAATAGCCATAGTCTCTGTTATGCATCTGGTTAAAGTAATTCATCATCTTGGCTGCAAAATAGCAAACCAAGGGAGTCAAAAAAACGTAGCTGAACATAAATGTGCAGTTCTTTCTTACGTGACAGGACTTAGTGTCAGTTCAGAGCAGCGGCAAAGACCAGCTTCCTGTAAATTTGGATGGACTGTTGCGTCAAAAGTGCTTGTGGGCCTGATCATCTTGCACTTTACGCTGCTTACTCTCTACCAGGTGGGCCGGACCATCAGACTCACAGTGACACCTTGAAATCACTACTGGCCAACTAGCCCTGAGGGCTGGGGTGTCCTCAGGGCTGCAGTAACCTGTGCTAAATGTCCCCTTCCCACTTGCCAACTGTTCTGTTACTTCTAGCCAGAGATTGAAAACTTAATTTGTGAATTATATAATTTCTGGTGAAACTCCCCATAGATAGTGGACTTTCACTGATACAAAACTTGATCACTGTGATAACAAAGCCAAAAAGAGACAGCTGCAGAAAGGATGAAACACTGGAGAGCCATGAGTGACTGAACACTTGGTGTTAGAATGTTTGCAGCTGGAACTTGTAATGACCACTTCAAATCATGTCTGGGCCCTGAATATGGTTAGAGCTTGGTGAGATCTCTGGAGAAATGCAGTGTTTCCAGAATGGCTGAATTGGTGGATAATGCCATGGGATGTTTGTGTCCTAGTCTCAATCTGGCTGTTTACTACCTCTGTGATCTTAGATAAATTATTTCTCTCCCATACCCATGTTTCTTCATATATGAAAACATAGGATTTGCTATACCTCTTCTGCAAAGCTCAAAGAGATTATATGAATATCAAAGGCCTATATATGAGCTCTCTACTTCTTGAGACTCTCAGGGTTCGTTGTATTTCAAAGTGGGATCCATGGATGGCGAGAAATTTAAGTGAGAAACTATTAATCTATTTTTCTTCTTTCCTTTTTTTTTTCTTTTCCTTCCCTGCTGTGCACATATTTATCTTTAAGGATGTGGAAACATGCACACTATAAACAGAAAGGAAAATTCAGAGACCTGGTAGAAGCAAGGCTTTCCAGGGAGTCCTGAAATGACTCGCTTGTCTAGTAGCTTTGATAGAACTGATGGGGTAGTAAAATCAGAGGGTTGGTCACAACATGCAAGGGACTTGTATTGCTATAACTATGCCTAGCTGCCTCTATTTCACCAGGATTGGTGACAGGTGGTGACACTGATGACAATTGATCCTAATAAATTTGCATTTTAAAATGATGCAAATTTCTTAGACATCACCCTTACAGCAGAAACAGCCTCAGAAGTCAGAAATAGGAAGATTTGCTAATGGAAAGAAATGAAGAATGATCCTGAGAATGAACAAAATTAACAAGATAGCCATGGACTTCACTGAATTCAGAATTTCCCGTGTAATGTTTTATAACCTTGACCACATTGTGCCACTGGGAGCAAATAAAACTACCGATCCTTTCTGACAGGTGTTTATTGCTTCAACTAGACTTCATCTTACCTGAGTGTAGCAGATCACACAAAACATCCCACAGCAGGCTGCACACAGACTTTGCCTGTATGGGGAAGTTCTCCAGGGGATGGACCAGCATTGTGCCATGGGGATTAAGAGTTTTGGTCTCCTCATGTTGTATCTTGGCTTTTCTCATTTATCTGTTTCTTCTTCTGCCTCCTGGCCATCTCTCCTATTGCACTGATAGCAGCAGGTACTATGAATGTCTATAAGAAACCACAGAGGCTCAAAACATCTGAGTGCACAGGCTTGGTGACTAGTGTAATACTGAGTTCATTGTATGGCTTTTTTTTCCTTTTATCTCTGGGTCAGACTGATAAATTACTTTTAGGAATAGTATGCTTTTTTAAGCATTTCAGTCTCTAGGCAAGTTTCAGACAGATGGTGACATTTTCCTTCATTATACTTCTAATTTTTCTAAGGAATTGACTACCCAAGTAAAAAGTCAAACCAATTACAGTGGGCTTGGGGCACATTTTTTTTTTCTTAGAAAAAATATACCTGAAATCTCCTGACATATTGTTTATTTAGAAGAAGTATGCACATGAATGAAGACATGCTTATGCTTTTAACTGCATCAAATGGATATTACCATTACAATAGAGATTCCCACAAAATAAAGTTTTCTAAAGCAAATGTTCTTTGAGAAATTATTTTAGTGATATATTAGCACTTTGTGACTTTGTCAGGGTTTCAAACTCAGATAGCCCCTGCAAGACTGTAAAGTCAGAGGCTGTATTTTTCTCTTCATAGGTAATCCCTTGGGTCCCTGCTAGAAGAAAGTAAAAACAGTCAAAAATTTTTGCACTAAGCTGGCAGTATTATTTGTTTCTGTCCTCCTGCTCCCTCCAGTCCCTGGGGATGGGAGCCAAAGCAGCTTCTGGAAGGAACAGTAACATACTCCCCACCAATCATTGCCTCGTGATTGCAACCAGAAAATGACTTGTCCCATCTGGACTTGAAAATGTGGGCACCTCCTGACTTGAGGAACCTGCAGGAGACATCGTCACTTGTGTGAGAGGTGCCAGTCGGGTGAGTATCACACTCAGCGATGGGGATGTGCCAGATGTCCCAGGCACTGTTGGAAAGCGGAGCATGGAGACATACGGCAAGATGCCTGCGGTCACAGGATCTGCCAGTGATACATGAGGAATTGGACCCAAGGTTTCCAGACCAATATTCATCAGCTACCCCATGGTGCTTTAGTAGACTTTCACCTAGCATCCGAGGTTTGGATAGCATTTGTTGTTTATTACAGTATTTTTATTGTGATTTCTCTTTTTTTTTTTTTTTTTTTTTTGCAAGAGCAAGGTGGCTGGGTATACCGGGTTTGTTGCACACCCAGTCATTAAGTCACTGGAAATACAATCCAATGAGACTTCCTCAGCATTTCAGTTCAGTAATTTAGAACCATTTCCTGCCTGGTGATGATCACAGTGTTGTATTTTTACACCTCTTTTGCTTCCTTGCCTCTCTGGCCATACTGGTGTTAATTACTTCATGCAATAGTCATCAGGGAACTCTTACACTTTAAACTCTTGTTTGATAAATAGTATTATGGCATCTGTGCTATTCCTTATGTTCAATTTATATGGGGAAATGGGTCTGTCTGAGCCTAGTTTACTCAAATACTGTAAAAACCCTGCAAAAACTGAATCAATACGATGTATCAGCTTGTTATCTCCACATCCACTGTAGTGATATCTTCCATTGGAAATCAATCAATCTGATTTCCAAGGCATTTTCACAATTAGAGGTGGGAATGTGGTGCTGCCATATTTCTAGAAGAGTACAGGAGAAACTGATGAATCCTTATGTGCAAATATCTCATGGCATTTTTTTCATCAGCTACTGGATTCATGCTAGGTGTTTTTTCTGGCTCATTTGCCCCAAAGGACAAGCTATGAAAGAAGCTCAGAAATTCTGTGCTCCCACTTAGCAAATGTCCAGGGAGGGAATCTGGGCGAGTAATTTAAGACCTGCCTACACCAAAAACCATTGAATAGGATGGATTTTAAAATCAGTTTGACATTGCAGCCACTTGATTTTCCCTACGGCTGCTATTAAAGAGGGGCTATGTGTGACAACACTCAGGCTTTGACTCTATATGTGTTTCTCAAAAGGTAATTTTTATGAGTTTGCTTTAAGTTTCTTTGTACCAGATTCTCTGTTGTTAATCCAGGTGCACTTCACGTGTACCCAAAGCATACAAATAACGTGGAAGATGAGAGAGGCAGGCTCATGGCTTATCCATTCCTCAAAGAGTGTTTGCCAAAATATATTCTTTATGGTCCACGTGGTTTCAGCCACAGCAGGTACTTAAGCAAACCCTCTTTAATTAAGCAAACTCTCTTTATTAAAAGCAGGGTCCTTAGCCCTGCTGGTTGTAGTAAACCAAGCTAGCTGTTGCAGATGCAGTTTCAATGAGCTTGTTTTGCTTCATGCTTTAGACACATCAGTTTGGGCACTCGTTACAAGCTTCAAACAATACAGGCTCTGATAAGATCTTGGTGCAGAAAACTTCTCATAGAAGTCTGTTACAGTTGACATTTTATTGATGACACTAGTCAGAGACCAAATGATACCGTTTATTCCAATGTAATTCATAGATGGAATCTGGAAGCATCAATAAATAGTTTGTTTTGCTATTGTTTGTGGATTAAACAATGGGTATCACAGCTCTTAAATATTTGCTATCAGAACTGAAAAGATTGCCCTAATCAGGAAGCACATCTAGCAACAGAAGTGCTGAAGCACTGAGAGAACCTGCACCCTGTCACCAGGAGGTCACTCATGGCAGTATCAGTGTTTTGCAAGGGGCACTTGAAAGGAAGAAGACTCAAGGGTGCCAGGGTGGTTTTTTTTTTTTTTTTCAGTAACCTGCAGTAGGAATTAGTACAGGGTAATGAGGTATTTGTACATCTTTAATTGCTAAATGCTGGAGTTGCGTGCTATGAACTGTATAAATCCAGCAGAATTAAATAATGCTTTGGAAAGCCCAGACAAGCTTGCAGAGCGGAGATGCCATCTAGTGGAAACAGCACCAGGCTACTGCATTTGTCTGCAGAAGGAGATGGCCCTGGCTCCCTATGCTGTCCTCGGCCACCCCCATTTCACTGGAGTTGGGAGCCACCCAGCACTAATCTTGTGTGGTATGCATTCCTGGAACAGGGACATGCAGTGATGCCAAATTAGGTCCCCAAGCAACAGAGCATTTAATAATGAGTAACAATGAGTGACTTTTGTTTTCCATAACTCCTAAATTTTGCTGCTGAACTGTTGCACTGCTGCAACTCTTTGTACTCAGAGGAATTTATATATGGGACAGTGAGGGCAGTCATGTTATCTCAAGTCCCAGTAAAGTGTCTTATCTCAGACACAGTTGGTTCATATACTCTTTCTCTGTCCTACTTTGTCCCTCTGGGCAGATAAACAAGTGAAGCAGGTACAGCAGAAGAACTGGAGAAGTCTTCATCCTATAATAAATCATTTTTTTCAGGAAAAGTGTGAGACTGAATGTGTCGTTATCATGAAATGCTCCAGATCAGTCTCTAAGAAACTTTTTTATCAACTGAAGTTTAGAGCAATCCAGGTTGCTCAGAATTACTCTTGGGACATTGTGAATGTCCTAGAGGTCCATGATCTGGGAGCTGGTCTTGCAAACAGGACTCTTTCCATTAAAGAGGACCAGTCTTATCTTCCTAATTTAAAAGGCTACAGCAAGCATCATTGAATCAGTAGTCACTAAAACCTTTGAAGATTCAGAGCACTATGCATGTGCTTAGTCTTTATTCATAATCCACAACTGTGAAGGAAGGGATTATAAAATCATTAAAGTTCCTGATGAAGTCAGAAACAGACATGAGTTACTAGCTCCTGAGATCACTTTGCAGATATATAATTTAAAAAAGAAAAATGTTGCTCAGATGTTCAACCAGTTCCATTTTCCCTTCCTTTCCTCTTGCTGCTCTCCTTCATCTATAAGTAACTGCTTGAGTGCATGGTCCCAAAGCAGTGATAGAGCAGATTTTATTGTCAGCAGAGCCTGATCATTTTGTCTGCAAAGAGCTTAAAAGTGCTGACCTGGGTTGCAGAAAGATGTGGTTGTGGGGGGAACTGTTCTGACTCTGCTGTACTGCACAGGAGACAGTTCTCCTGTGCTGGGAACGGGAGTCCTGGGTGATCTTTCCTGTGAGGCCATTGAACAGGAAACTGATCTCTAGGATGAATTTTTCTTTCTATGCTCTATAGCATAGGAGGGTAGTGGCAGCCCATGGTCTGTTTGCTCTGTCGTCTCCCATAGCTGAGTCTGTGGAGCAAGCAAAACTCCAGAAACCAGTTGCACCACAAAATGATGTGTTGCTGACATGGGTTGTCAGCATTTGACTTCCCATGCTTCCTTGCAGTTGACATTGAAGAATTGTTGAACAATTCGTATGAGAGGGACTTAAGAGTATTAAGGACACTAAACACAGTTCCACTAGGCAAGCTTTCTGTAGTAGTGGTGAAAATTATTTCTGTCTCATTGACTCAGGCAACCAATTCACTGTCAACACTAATTGAAAAGAAAATGGTGGGGATGTATTCAAAGTAGGGGTGGAGTGGGAAGAAGGGATTTCTGGTTATGACATCTTTGTCAAAAGCAAGGTTTATTTCCAAAAGCAAATAGACCTATATGTTTTCTTGCCATTTCTCATGTACAGCTTTGTTTTGCTCAATGCTTGCTGTGGTTTGTTCTGCAGCAATCTCCTTCTGTGTGAGAGATGTTGTTTACACTTTGCTCTTTGCCTGGGCAGCAGGGACTGCCTCTCTCAGCTTGCTTTGTTTTCTTTAGCAAGAGCAAAGCTTTTCTTATTCTTTCTATAGCTATCATTTCTCATCTTTCTTCCCTTTCTCCGCTGAACCAATGCTTGGCCTGGTGATAGATTTGCCAGGTGTTTTTCAGTTCATTTAGTTAAGAACTATCATTAGCACTTTGTGTGCAAAGGAGAAAAATCACAAGGCAAAAGAAATGATATAGATATATATTTTTTTCTCTGGAAGATTTAGTGTATAAATATATGAAGGTCCTTGCAGTATTATTCTTATTGTCATTGATCCAAAAATGTAGGAATTAAGCCTGAGCTAATGAAAAAAGTCTAATTTTGCAAAATGACTTCAAAACCAAAAGACTTTGCAAACCTAAGTTTAATTATGTGCAGTATGTTCAGCTTAGTCAATAATTAGGTGGAAGACCTGTCATGAACATAACTTGAATCCTCAGCAAAAACCCTTAGCAAGAGTGAAGTAGTAGTAATAGTAACAACACACCTAAGGCACTTGCACATTTGCTGTCACAACAGACTATGCTGAACAAGAAGCTGCACATGGATGCTGAAATTTTCATGAACCTGACAGTTTCCAGCACCAGCTGCCTTTCTCCAGGAATCAGCTCCAGTTGCATTACGCTTCATGGTAATACATAGACTAACACTCTTTATCAACGGATGCCCCATCCGGCAGGTGGAAATCTGCTCCTGATTAGCTGAGGCCTTTTTACAGTCACTTCTGTGGCGAAGTTCAAAACTACCGCATACTATTGGTCAGGCACACAACCTGCTCTTAACAACTTGCCTTGAAGCTTTCTCCTAGACGTGAACAACGCTCTCTATGCATTTGGGGTAGATAGTCTTACTCTACTGCATTTGCTTTAATACAAATAACCTTTCATCTCTGACAGCTCTGCCAGTGGATGCAACGGCAATTCAGATCCTGCCAGCTCTGGAGCATCAAGCTAAACAGCAGCTGAGTGGTGTGCATAATATTTTCATGCTCAGTCTGCTCTATGTACATAAATAAGTTGTGAAGAAAACACAATAAATACATTTTATTTGTCAAATAGAAAACCAATTTCAACAGGAATCTGGGGAGGAAGAAGAATATAAGATTTCATTGAAAACCACTGCAAGTTTTTTCTGCTTGTGTCAGGTTTGTTAACAGCATTATCAGAGCACTGTCCCCAAATGATGATGGCATCAAAACTATGTTTTTTTTCACAAAACAGAGAAATAAAAATTGCTTCTTTAAATCTGGACTCTCTTCCCCGCAAAGATGGCAGATGGAATCTGGTGTTTTTTAGCTGTTGGCTCTGGTTAGACCTTGGCTATCCTTGCTGACCTGGGTACAACTGCAGAGCTGTAAGCCAAGGTGGAAAGGAACAGTGCTAGTTCCTGACTTGAATTATGGCATTTTTTCATATCTCTGTTTTACATATCTAACAGCCTCCCCCTATTTATCCCCCCCACAAGACTTTTAGGCTTGCTATAGAAATATGAAACAGAGTCTTCTAGAATCAAAATATTAGGATTAACTTCATTCATCTGACTAGTCAGCATCTCTGAGTCCTGCCAGACAGCAGATCGAAGGAGGAGGACATTAGGAAGTCCAAATGCTGCTTTCATTGCCCTGTTCTGCATAGCCAGTGCAATTTTTTTCATCATTTACCACTTCAGAAATAGAAGAGTAGCACTTTAAAAGACTCCCCTCACAAGGAGTCCTCAGTAGCCATAGCCCTGTAGCTGCTAAAAAAGAAATCCTCTGGATTCTGCCCAGTGGTTGAAGTTATTAATAAAGCCTCACTTCCGTATGTATATTTGCATGCTGAATTATAAGTCTTTCATCATAGAAAATGCCACCCTTTTTCTGTTACTGCCTAGAAGTCTGCCCCTGATAAGAGGACCACTAGGCTCCCGTTTTGTTGTTGCAGGGCTTGTTCCAAATTCCAGTAAGCCAATGGATATTTGATCTGGGAACCATACATCCGGGAGCACAGCAGACCCAGGTAGTTAATTATTCTCTCCCGTTGGGTAGTGAGGAGGGAGAGCCATTTTAAATACAATGCAGCTATTACAGCCTGGTTGCTGTTACTGAGTGGATGACCTGCTAGCCAGTTTTGCAAATCTTGGAGGAAAATGCTTTGGAAGCTCCTCAGGTGAGTTGGGTATATATGTATCTTTATCTGTAGTGAAGTGTCAAATAGTTTCAGTGTGCTGCAGCATGAAAAATTCATTTCCAGTTACAACAGGCTTCTAGCCAGAATCCCATCTTTCTTGTGAAGTATAAATCATTGAAAGGAAATTCTACTAGATGTTCAAGCTCAAACAGAGGCAGAAAACAATCCTCTCAGACGTAGCTGAAGTTTCACTCTTTCTGTATATTTTTATCTTCTTGCAATCCCCTTCTGAAACATCAGGTTCTAAAAGTGTGAGGTGTATTTTATTTAGATTACTAACCATGCCTTTTTGCAGTGACCACATCTATACTGGTACATTAAACAGTGTTAGGATTCAACTGCTACATATTCATCTCCAGTAACAGTAAAACTTCTAGAACCTTCCCTAATATGGCTTTGGTCTGGGTCAACAGGGATGTGCCTAAACTTCTCTCAGACCCTGTTTGGGATCTAGCGTTTCCTACAGACAAGTCCTAATAAATAGTTTGCATGTGGCCATGATGAATGTCAGGCTGTGAGTTAATTAACATAGATGTGATTGTACTAATAGTCCAGGGCACTTTTAATTTGCCAGTATAGATGTAGCCAGTGTTTTGCGTATACCTTCGGGTATATGAGGGCAGTTTTGCTGTTACCTTAAAACTCCACATTTGCTACCAAATAATGAAAAGTTCTGAACAAACTTGTTCTGTGTGGAAGTGCACATACCATTTGGATGAACACATGAAGGAGAAGTGACTTGATTATGACGAGGTTAGCATTGAACTAGCTTCTCCGTAGCCATATGTCTTCTGTAATGGCAAAATCTAGTCCATTTTGATAGAATGTGACACTAATAGATTGTAGGGGAGACAACAAATGGAACATAGGAACAGTGCAATGATGCACTTGACTTCCTGAACACTGAAAAGCAGGAGAAAGATTAAACTGGACTGGGCTATTCCTAGCCTTTACCTTGTGCTGTCTGGCTGCACTGCGTGTAAAGGCATGCCTACCATCTCACAGGACCAAGTCCGCAGCATGGGAACTTGGGAAAGTCACTGGGTTCTCTGGGTTTGCTGTGCTGCTTAGGCCAGACTCAGGCCTACTGCATTGATCTTAAAAACATGGACATCTACAGTATAACATGTACATGTAACATGTAATCAGCTGCACAGATTATTTAATGTAGACTGAAAATAAAAGAATATTCAGGAGATTGTAACTCTTGTTTGCAAATGCACAGCAAATCTATCAGAGCTTTCATCCAAAAGCTTATGGGATTAACAACAATTACTTGAGAATTAATGAATAAGCGGGAAATAGGAGGCAGTCCCATTACTTACACAGAAATAATCTGTTAGCAATACAAAGTGAATCTGGGAGCAGCATCATAAATATGCTGGACCAAATCATTAGATTAGAGATGGTTCTTTAGAGAATACGAGAGAAGGCTAAATATTGAATAGTCTTGTTCACAGTCCTCTCTGCAGAAGTTTATGATGTGTATTGGAGTGACATGGTTTATTCTTACACTTAGAACGTGCAACAGAATGGTGGATTACTAGCAGGGAATGTTTCACCTTACGTAACAACATTATACGATTCGGAGCAGCAGGATTAACATTCTTTTAAGAGATGTAATCAGCTAATCTTTATGAGTTGTAAGCTTTGTTTGTCCCCTTCCTTACTCCTCTCACACAAGGAAGAAGAGGGGAGTTCTCTTTCTTTAATCTGCCTTATGTTGGAGTTCCCAAAATGCTTTCTAAATGCAATAACTTTCTTTTTCTGTATTGACATTTACTCTTCCATTATATTTTTGAAAACCATTAACAACCTCTAGGTAGGCTTTATGCAGAAGTAGATTAGTTCCCACTCAGTCTTTGTCAACCAGCAGTTAAACGTCTAAACTAGGCTCATAACCTCTTGCTGAAATAGATGTCTAAAATAGGTGGAGTGGATTGCCCTCTGGAGTTTCCTGCTTGCATTACCTCTAGAGAGAGCAAAGATCACTAGCCTAAAAGGTGAGCTGGATATTTTAGGTAAGAGGAATCCAAGTGTAGACAGTGAAGGGGGATTGCTAGCTCTTGTTCCTCACATCTTGCTTGGATGGTAACATGTCCATGAAAAGCGATCTGGCCTTCAGAAACAGCCAGCACTTTTACTCTGTAAATGAAACCTCAATGCTCAGACCTTTTGAAAAGTAGACACACAATGAGCTGAATTCTGCTTTTCAGCCTTGGTTCCTGGCATGTTGACCCAAAGGTGAATTTGAAAAGAAAGAAGACCACAAAAACAAGTAGACACTTCAGAAATGCTGACCTTAACCTCTGTCTGTTCTATCCGTCTACAGTTGACAGTTAGCTGGCAATTAGAGTTTGTCAGGTGATTTGAAATCCTGAGTATGCATGCTACAGCCAAGCAGTTTCATCTTCATTCTCCAAATTTCAGATTTCTACTAATTATCTTCTTGCATGCCTGTTATACCTGATACCTACAGTTTTGGCAAATATACTCACTTGCATGCCTGTTATACCTGATACCTACAACATACTGTCCCCAGTTTTGGCAAATATACTCACCAGGTTATCTGTTTCAATGTATCAAACTCTCTGGTTTAGTGCTAATATCTTTATGTGTCCAAATCTTTATTTTTGTGTTTGGAATAGTATAGGTAAGACCCAGGAATCTGATTCTTTCAGGTGAAAATGAGCTGGAATAGGAATCTTCTTCGTTCCTGAAATTGGTTTGAAAAGATTGTGAAACTGAAATGCATTCATTTAGGTAGAAATTACTGTGGACATAGATGAATCAAGTTAATAATCCAAAATGTACACATAAAGCCTGCCAGGACCTTCCTATTTCAGTGGTTCCCGATCTCTTCCTTGGTTCTGCCATCTCTAAAGCAGGACATCCCTAACAAGTCAAATTAGTACAAGCTGAGATATGTGAGGACAATGTTTTCCACTCACCACTGCTTAAATTGTGAACTCCAGTAGATTCCAAAGTTTGTTTTGGCTGTATAAGTATCCAGCAGTTTAGACACGTACAGTCTGTCACATGCACCCTGAACTCCTTCTTCTACAAAAATCTAGAGGAAATGTAACTCAGTGCTCTCTGCTTCCAAAAGTCTGCAAAAGCATAGCTTTTATTGAGGAATTTCAACACTTCTGTTCCTGGCTATAACCTGAAACTATGATTCAGTAAAAATGAAAATGAAGAGAGTTTTTTTGTTTGTTTTTAACAGATTGTAAAGATCAGCAGTCTGTGAAAATAGCATCCAACAGTAAGTTACTGTGATTGATTTCTGGCAATGAAAATTTGATTTCTTTATATGTTTACTTTTTAATACCTGAGAAAGATAACTTTCACAAGAGGTCTCAGTGTGTAGTAGGTGTATTGTTCATTTCTAAAAATGAATTGCTTAGTATTTGACTTTGAAATCAAGAAATTATTATACAGTAGCACAGACTTACTAGTCAGTCTAGGAGTACCTTATTAAAAGCAATATTTAAAATAATGAAATAGCCTTCTAGTTTTCCAATTAATTATTTGCACTTCTTTAAACAATGGAGAAGGTGAAGTGGGAACTTTAAATAATAGATATTAGTCTTTGTCTTTCTTTTTAAAGCTTCTGCATTTTTGCTATCCAGGCTAAGATTTAGCAAATTATTTAAGCATACTGCTGAAGTTTAAGTATGCACTAAGTAATTAGCTTACTGTCTGAAGTCCTGACAGATTATGGACACCATGCAGGAGGAACTATCAAATAATTCTAACTTGTTTTCATCAAAGAAATCATTGAAATTTCTATTTATTGGATAATAATACTTGCAGAGAAGGTGTCTTTTAATATATAATGAACTGCCCATTGAGCAGAAGAGGATCCACTATTCCTAATATAGAGACAGAAAATAAAGGAGGCACATTTGAAGCTGTTACTCTAATTCTGAAACATGGTCTCTGTCTCAGTATCAATAATTTCTCCTCACATGAGTTTGGGAAGTGATAGCATCTGGGATAGCAGATCTTCTCATTCAACAGAACATGCATCTGCCAGACGTGCTGGGGAAAATAATATGATTCACTAAACATCCAGAAGATGGCATAGATGTAGCAATCCTGGTGCAGGGAAGACTTTAGATGCCATAATGGTGGGGGAAAAAAAGGCAGAAAACTTTGGCTTGCACATGTTGTGCTCAGCCCTAGCACATATCGATGAATAGCAAAAAGGACCAGAAGGGCCAGAGTAACAAAAATGGGAGGAAAGGTACAAGGAACTCGCTCTACAGAGCCTGGAGGCTGCAGTCAGTTGGGGGCATAAAAGTGGCTGGGAGAACCTGCAAGGGGCAGAAGGAAGCAAAAAAAAAAAAAAAAAGTCTGTAAAATGAGCATAGCAATAAGAAGGCCAATTTGCCCATAGGTAGATTCTGATAGGAAAGGTTTTGAAAGGGATGGCTGTTTCTTTGGAAAGTATATTGTGATATTACTGCTATTATTGGATGTTAATAGTGGGCATTATTAATTTGAATATTATTACTGTGCTGTGATTATACATTTTGCATTGACAAGATAGTGTAACAGATACATGTTTTTAGCGTTGCTAATCTGTAATACTCAGAAAAGTAAAAAAGTCCAGACAACTCCTCTGCTATTTTTAGGAATGCAAAACTAGCACAGAGGTACAATAAAAATATATGCTCTGACCCAAAGAGCTTAGAGCATAACAAGTAAGCATACACGTTATAATAACAAGAGTTTACTATGTAATTTCTGGCTCCACACACTTTATTTAGCAGTGGTGTCTGTGATGAAGGAAACCATCAGCATTCATCTGTGGTGGTGATGACAGAGAGAAATATGCTGTTGAATCATAAGATTTGCTAAATTCGTGAAAAGATATTGCTTTCTGCCATTGCAAGATCTGCTTTCACACTATAAGGTAATTCATAATGTGGATATGGAATTCAAAATTCATCAAGAAAATTCTAGTTGTTGCAGCATGGACCATAGGGTTGCTCTTACATTTGCGAGAAAGATCTGTTTGGTAGAGCTGTCTTGGATGAAGGAAACTGTGAAGATATATCAAGAGGAAAATATTTTGAAAGTAGAAACAATCATTAACATGGCTGAATGAAAGTCCATCTTTCTGCAAACTGTGTTCAGAGTTAATCTAAATAATTACGGAAAGGGTGCTGTGTCAAGAATCTTGCGTGATTATTTTTATGGGGTGAGGCATGGAAACCCATCTCACAGTCCTGGGTTTGAGACAGAACTTAAAATGCTTGAAAGAAAGAAAAGATTGGGCTTTTACTTCTTCAAGGAGTAGCAAAAACTTTTGTTCCCCACACCTGTTATGTCTATTAATGAGTATGACCTCCTGTTTTGTGTAACAATGGGAGAAATTAGTGAAGGAAAGATGTTTTATGGTAAGAGATTGGACTACAGATCTGGAAAACTGCGTTGTGCTCTGGTACCAGCATTGAGTGGGAGCATGGACAAGTCACCTGTGACTGGAGCCATACTGCAGGACAAATGCCAAAATTTAGGTTGTCTCAAAGACCCTCTATCAAAGCCCACTCCTAGAAATGCTGACGTTTCTTACATAAAGGCTCCGTTGGTGCTTAAAGATCCTTTTCTGAGCAGTCTTGACAGGTATGAGCAGTTTGCCACTTATCCCATGGCTAAGCCCTGCTGGCATTCACAGATGGTCTGTTTCCAAATTCATCTGGCCTATAATATGCTTGATCCGACAGGTCTTCCTACTGCACCCCTCAGACTGGGCGCCAGCCAAAAACAGGTTGCTGGAAAAGTGCTTATTTTGTAGCCAATAGCTCAAGGTCATGCACAATGAAACATTTTATTTTGTATAGCTTGCTGGGAAATTGGAAAACGTCATGGAAAGTTAAGTTTTCCTTGCAGAAATATATTGTTTGGAGAAAATTACCAAGCAGTTCTGTGAATACATATTGTCAGACACTTAGACCCTGATCTTGGTTATGACCTTTAGTACTTTCAAGGTAAATAATTAAAAATACTACTGGATGGAAAAGGTTCTGGTCTACTTTAAGGCGAAAGCCATTGTTTCTGTGAGGAATAAAAAGGAGAAGAAAGCTGATAGATCTTTTAGTAGCAAATCTCCAGCCCTGAAGAATTACCTTCCTGGTTACACAGGTGTTAGGAATGAACTCAAACAAAAACATGGCAATAGGAGTATCTTCTAGAAAGCACAGTGTCATTTTCAGAGGAGGACAGCAATGCGAGACTCCCGTTTCAGAATAAAAGTCCATTCTGTCCCGCTCCATCATTGGTACTGACGTTTTCAGTGTGTGTGCAACCTCTTAGTTTGTGGTGCTAATTGTTGTTACTGAATGGATAATAGCTTCTGCACAGAGAATAAAAAATTGTTTACAATTAATGTTGAAAAACCTGTTTCTAAATGCAAGAGGCATAAAGGCAGTGCTTGTTTCATGGAGGAGGAAACAAATTTCCATTTCTTTATCCAAATGGCATAGAGCTGGCAGTTCTGAAGGTAATTAAACACAAGAGATGCAAAAAAAATCCTTCTAATTCTGAGATTACATTGTACTTCTTGCCGTTTAGTTGCTGGGTCCAGAATTCTTATGTATAAAAGACTCTTCAGTTTATTATGTTAGAGCTATAGAAATGTAAATGCCTGTAAATAAATTTAAAAACATAATAATCAAATAAAAACCAACTAATGGCCACATTCCAGCAAATCATATAGCTTCTTTCATGTACTTACAGCAGGCCCTGTACAAATTTCAGGCTGAACTTTGTGCACTCTCTGGCACGTTCTGACTTAGACTCGTTGCTGTGTGTTCACTTTGGTGTTTGCAGATTGATTAATTGAGAGAAGTATGGATCCCTCCCCTATCTTTACAACTTATTTTATCTAATGATTGTTGACTTATTTGCTATATTTAAAGGCTCATCATAATTATGTTCCAGTTTAGAGATCTCCTTAATCATGCATTCAAGCAACTTATCATAGAATCATAGAATCATAGAATCATAGAAT
>NW_010578581.1:387601-435383 GCF_000705375.1 Tinamus guttatus | reverse complement strand
TCACTGTTAAGAAATTTTTCCTTAAGTTCCTGTGGAACTTTTGGTGCTTCAGTTTGTGACCATTACCTCTAGTTCTGTCGGTGGCCACCAGTGAAAAGAGGCCAGCACCATCCTCTGCACTCCCTCCCTTGAGGTATTTATATACACTGATTAGATCCCCTCTCAGCCTTCTCTTCTCCAGGCTGAACAGGCCCAGCTCCCTCAGCCTCTCCTCATAGGACAGATGTTCCAGGCCCCTGATATATATATAATTTGTACATGTGCAAAAATATAACCTGTATGAAGCCATTCATATATCTCTGACATGCACATGGTAGACCTCATACAATTTAAGGACAAGAATAATTGTATTTGCTGTACTTCTCAAAGACACAATTGATTTAAAATAATCTGAAAAACTCCAGTTTGCAATAGAAGGAAGCATTATTATTATTATTATTATTATCATTATCATTATCATTATTGTCTTTGGATAGAGGAATAAGAATATTATGAGTAATTGCAAAAAGAAGCCATAAGAAAAAATTTTAAACTAATTTTTTTTTCCAAGGCTTGAAAGAAGTTGTCCAAGTAAGTGCAAAATGTCAACAAGTGATTTCAGGACCACTGTTAGTATAGTTACTGTAGAACTGTTAAAACTGAAACCTTTCAGTTTCTTCAGTCATTTGGGCACATAGAAAATTAAATCAAAAAACAAGGCAATAGGATTTATTTCAGGCTGCAAGTTGGCTGTCTAGGTCCTGCCTTACAGTAAAGTAAAAGGTAATCTTTATTAGCTGCCTCACAGGCAGAGATTTAGCCCAAGGTTGAGGATCAGGTGTTCCTGAGCTCAGTCCAAATCCCTCTGCGGTCTTGCTGTTGATGGGATGTTATGCCAGCCAAGAGGGCAACTTGTGCTCTCTTGCTTAGGTTGTGTCAGTCCAGCTGTTAATTTTCTATTCCCATGCTGTTTGTTGAAGATGGGAGGGTAAACTTGTTGAAGCCTAGGCAGCACTTTGTACCTCAAAAATAGCCTTGTTATGCAGTAACTTTGTGAAAGTGAAAATAACTGTACCAACAGATAGCTATTTTGTAGCTGCATTTGCTGAGTTCTTATGCCTCAGTGCTCAGGTAGTTAATTGCAAATAACTAGTAGATTTATTATACTTTTTAAATTAATATTAGCAGTTGCTTAGACAGACTTTCTGCCTTTCTGTAGACTGGTCCTGAAATTACACTTCGTGAAACTCAACTCAATTGCTAGTTAAGTCTGGTTTGTCTCTCAAATTTCTCAGTGTTTGTAAGACTCTCCAGTAAGAAGTCGATCTGAAAAAAAATATGCTGGTTTCTCCTCAAATATAAGATCTGAATTACCTGAAAGGAGGTTGTAGTGAGGTAAAGGGCAATCTCTTTTCCAAAATAACTATTGATAGGACAAGAGGAATTGGGAGATTCAGATTAGATATTAGGAAAAAAATCTACACTGAAAGATTAGTCAGGCATTGGAACAGGCTGACCAAGGAAGTGGTAGAGTCACCATCCTTGTCAGTGTTCAAAAAATGTGTAGATGAGCCACTTAGGGACATGGATTAACAGTCATAGTGTTGAAGGGTTTATGGTTGGGCTTGATGATCTTGAAAGTCTTTTCCAACCATAATGATTCTATGATTCTATGAATTTATACACGATCTCCTCTTCAGTCAGTCTTTGAAAATGAAATGCTGTTTATTAACTTAATGCAGAGTTTTAAAATTCATGAACCTTTCGAATCACTGAATTGATGGCTGAATGTATTTTAAGCTTTGGCAAAATGTACACATTTTCTATATATTTCTTGCCAAAATGCCGTGCATGCTGTCGTGATAGCATGTGGAATGCTGCTCACCCTTTGACGTAATTTATTGTTGTAAAGCAAGCCACCAACTCTTAGCTTGCAACAAAGAAAGAATCACCATGATTTATTGGTTCAAGTGCAGTGGTTGGAATAACTACCCTGGGAGCTTGTGTTCAAGAGTTTGATACTAGAGAAAACAGGCAGCTGAATGAGCAAGAGAAGAACCTCAAAGGCTAAAGGAGGAGAGCCCAGACACCATCTTGGAGCAGTTCAAAAAGGTAATTTGCTTGGTAAAATGGTCATGAGGGTAAGGGGCTAGCTGGAGGTTGCAGCTACCTGTGTCAGCATTTTGGTGAGCTCAGAAGTGTGCAGGATCCCTGGTAACTCCCTTCACTGTGACCATGTTCGGGCTGTGGAGCAGTATCACAGTGACTGAACTGAATTTCTTCTGGCTGAAACTTATCCAGAAGTACTTCAGGAGTGCCACTACAAGGCTCCAGTTACTGATGGACATTCAGTCTGTGGGCCCAGTGCAGGGCTAGTTTGAGGTAAAACTCCCTAACTCACGCAGAGTATGATCAGGTTCTCTGCGTGGGCTGTTTAGCACTGTTGATCTCTTCTTGTGGGAACTTGCTACACAGCCTACTCTGATGCATTCCTTCATTGCATTAATCCTGAATCATAACAAAAAAGAGACAGGCTGTGGTAAGAAAAATTAAATACAAATGACCTCTTTCCTGTCCAGTCATGGCCACCTTTTGTGGCCTTCCAACTCCTACAATAGAGTATCCCTCTTTAATCCTAGCTTGCTATTTATGTGACCAATCTCACCACGAGGTGTTTCATGCAGCACTTTTTCCAGGGCTCTGATTTAATTCTGTACAGAGGATCTGGCTCATGTTAGAGCTGGACACCCATGTATGCTATTTATAGTATGCACTGTATGGTCTCTAACGTGATGCTGAATTTAGGCCCTTGCTAAGGAAAGCACTTATCCCCAAGCCTGATTTGAACATGTGTATTTATATATGTGTCCATTTGGCTTCCATGAAACTCGAAATACATGTTTAAAGTCATACCTCTCATTCCTCCTGACTTGAGGCCTATGCTGGGAGTAAAAGACTCGGACCTGCAAAGCTGACTTCTGGTATACTCAAAATCTTGCTTATGGGCAACGATGAAGCATATCTTATATGTAAGTAAAACCATAAATTTATTGTTATTATAATGATTATAATGGAATATTAATAATTTAATAATTAGTCTAGACATAACCGTTACTGGAAAAAAAAAGAATAACAGTGCAGTTAAAGCTGTGATACACACACTTCTCAGTTTCTGTCCTTTTTACTGGTGCTGTGCTTCTCCCTTTATTGCTCTGCTCCTAATGTTGGCAGTTTCTGTATGGTAGCACTGGGATTAAAGAGGGATATCAGCATCTGGAGTGCTTTGCTGGGAAAAATATGATCTCATGTTAATGGTTTCTTCTTCCTCACTCTAGAATCCACTTGGGATGTGAATCTAACAGATGTTTTCTGACACAGTTTTTCATATTTTCTCTTTCTTCATTGGTCTACAGCTCTGTGTTACATTCAAATTTACGATATATCATGCATTTAACGTATGTCAGATAAAACCAGACTTGTCCAGCTCCAGGTTTGGCATGTCTTTAACTGGCCATTGGAGAGATGTTCATGGCCATGGGGTCTCCAGGGGCAAGTCTGTGCCACATCTCCTACCATTCCATGCCTGTACTCCTCCACACCACATCCAGTCTTCTTTCTCTCATGAGCTATGG
The DNA here is from genome assembly GCF_000705375.1 of Tinamus guttatus. Next base: position 431,772 of record NW_010578581.1, on the reverse strand, counting down.
AAGAGTCAGTTTCCATTCATATAGTGATATACTCCGGTGCAAGTTTCTATGGACACAAAGAAGAGTTTCTGAAACTTATTGGAGCATACTGAACCCATGGGAAGGTGGGCTTCTACAGTCTCTGTCTTTTGAAACCACACTTGTTTTTGACTGGCAAACGTTATTGAAAGCACATGTAGTCTGTGGTCTGGGAACACAGGCAGCAGCCTCAAACCCTTTCAACCCAGTACACAGAGAAGGTCGCTGCTCTCACATTTTTAATGCAAAGCATGCTCTCAGATGTTGTCCACCACCTTTTATCCTTATCTTTTATTCTCACTTCCTATGTCCAGCCTTTGAATATCAAAGCCACCCACCAACTTCCTGAAACTCCCAAATTCATCAAGTTTGAATTTGTTTTCTTCATATTAGGAAGCCCAGATATGAGCAAACATATAAGAATGTATGTATTCTACAGTCTACTAGACAGTACTAGAAGTACTACAGTACTAGAAGTGCTGTCTACTTCTACCACCTGCATACTTTATTATATATGCCTACTTAATTAGGTGTTTCTACCAAACTAATCTCAGAGGAAGAGGATCACAAACTTCAGTGCCTTGTTGAACAAGGAGCTACATAAGTGCACATTAAATACCTGCTTGAGTTCGTTGACTGCATGAGGATCTTATCTGGTTGGAAATCTAGGGCTTGGCTTTGAACTTTCCTTCTGCAGGAGACCCCTTGGCCTGGACTGAGATGAGTCACTACTCCCTGAGTGCAACTGGGCTTTATTGCAAATTGTAAAAAATCACCAGTCATGAAGGCACAGTTTACTTCTGTTAAGGCAATAGCAGCTGTACATTGATCAATCACCTCAAGAGAGTGATACTAAAATGAAACAATATCTGGTTCCAGTTCAACTTCTGTGGGTGGGTGTGGTGGGAAGGGGGTGGAAAATGCAAAGAGAAGGTTGCAAGTAATACCTGCAGACTGCCAGAACCAGAGGAGGATTCCTGGTGAGGGAATACAGCTGAGCAGGCACTGCCAAAAGAGTGGCCGTTTCATAGACTTTTCGGGTCCCAGAAATTAGTGACTCCCTTCAAAAAGAAATAATCAAAATCTACTTGTTCTTTCCAAGAAGGAATTGACAGAGTCTGAAAGGAGAAAGCCTAATCTTTTATGTAATGAAGTACTTCTGAGGGGTAACAAGAATCAAAAGTAAAACAACCAACAAGCAAAAGGTCAAGGTTGACATACTTGATATCAAGACATATTTTGACACATCAAATGTGTTTTGAGGGATTTCAGTTAAGATATTATGGATTAGAATTGTACTAAAGTATATCAGTGTAGAAAGTTTAACTTCTTTGAATGACACAGTAGATCATATTTTGTTCGTGCCATATATATTTCATACACAGTCAAGGACACGGAAACATTCACCCTTTAAAGTTCATGGTTGATGAAGCAGCAGTCTTACAAAGTTTAGTTTTACCTTGGCAATGATGCTCTTCGCTTCTTAAATTATTATATTGTGAGGGACTGGGCTGTATTTTAGAGTACTGTCCTGTTTCTTTCCAGATTAAAGGTAGTATCAAGAAAAAAATGTATGTACATATTAAACTATTACAAGTCTTTCAGTTTCTATGCTGAGGCATGGTGTAAGGGCGGTCAGACAAGAAGTGTTTCTTCTTGGACTAGATGATCTCTAGAGGTTGCTTCCAACCTCAACCATTCTGTGATTCTGTGATTCATGCTCCCCTTTGGCAATCATACACCCAGAAAGAGGTAAAAGCAGAAGCTGGATTTTAAAAAACTTACAAAACTCCAGAGCAATTAAGGAAAGCTTCCAGAGCCTATAAAACTGTAATTCTGAGAAGTTCCTGATGGACTACTGCAGATTGTACTTTAAAGTAAAGATTGTAAACTTTAAGGATCTGTGAAATGCAGGCTCTAAGTGGAACTGAAAAGAACACAAAGCTGTGAAAGTTCTCACTCAAACCATCCAAGGTGACTTTATTTGGGCTCCCTCCAGAGCTGCAATGAACAAGGAAGCTGCGTTCCCAAGAAACGTTATCTAGCCATCATAAAGAGTTTTACTACTGTTCTTGAACCTTTCGAGAGCACAGTTTGCACTGTGGCTTGAGGAAAGCATTCCCGTAGCGAAGCACTTCGGAATCTTCTAAGTTTGCTGGCCAGTCTTTTCACTCTGAGCCTCAAGTTGCTGCTTTTGCTTCTAAATAATCTTTGTTTCGTATAATGTAACTGAAATGCTTACCAGTGTGATCTGTGCAGTGCATGTGAGGATTTTTCATGTGATCTTGACATATGATGCACGTATAAGTAGCCATACCCTGAGACAAAGTAGGCTAGAAGGGGCTGAAGTGCTGCTCCTGTCCAATACTCCCTCTGTGGAGATAGACAGATGTTGTAATGATCAGAAGGGAAGTCATCTTTGCTCTTCAGATCTTCGCTCTCTCTTCCCCTTTTATTTCACAGTCCATGGCCTTATGGCACCCCTCACCCTTTCAGTGAGACTTACTTAGCTTCAAGATAGGGGTCCTGATAATTGCCTCTTCTCTGTTTCCTACTGCTAGTTTCTTTTCTCTAATCTACTGTTGCCTTAACTCTTTTTTCCTTTCTAATATTTTCCATAAAGGATAAGAACAAACAGGCAAAATTTGTCTTGGAATCATGAGTCAGGTCTGTGTGTGTTGCTTTCACGTGTTTGTAGTGGCTTAGTGGTACTGCGATTACTAATCATTGTAGATCGTACATATGAAGAGGACCTACTAGCCTTGACTTAGTGATTACCTCCTGGAAAATGCTCCACAATTTAAAATTGTCCTAAGGGATACTGCACCTGATTTTCCAAAATCCCCCGTTGATTAGGATAGAAGAACCCCCAAAGGCAGAGAGCCTGGGAGGTAAATAAAGCATGGGAAATTTACAATCAAAAAGCACAGAAATCTCTTTACTTTCCATGTGCTAAGAAAGGAAAAAAGGAGAAAGAAAAAGAAAGTTTCCTTCTGCTTTGTTTAAAATGTCCCATTGTGCAAACACATCAGTTACTCCAGGCACAAGTTAAAAGAGGGGTTGAAAATACAAAGCCTATAATGGATGTCTAGACTCAGAATCACTACCAACACTTTCATAATACTGGCCATGTATGGAAATAAGAGGGTATGTCCACATCCATTCAGCAACACATTCCTCCATATTTTCTCTTATTTATTTTACTCCACACAAATGGAGCTCTCTAGCAGCTTTACAGACTCTCTGCCCTTTAATACATTTTACGGTGATGTGTCTCTAAAGGCATAGGACTGAAGCAGGACTTTTGTAGAAAGAAAAAAAATCAACCACAAGGAGCAAATTAAAGTAATAGTGAAAAAATGAACTGCTAATTCAACCACATCTTCAATGGAAAATTCATATTACAATGAAAACACCAGCATATTTCTTTCTCCTTTGTGAGTTTAACTTGGAACATCACCACAGCTTTAAAACTGGATGAAAAGCAGAGAGTTTTGGAGAGAGAATTTCTAGCATCTGTTGTGCTATGGCAATGCTACAGGGAAAAATGGCCCTGGTGTTAAAAGACAGCTCAGGATGTTTGACTTTCTTTCATGACCTTGATCTTCATGTTGCAATTAAGCAAATCTGATCACTATATCCTTTTTTTTTTTTTTTTTTTTTTAATTCAAACTGTACATTTGCACTGTGTAACTGTTTCTGCTACTACTTGAGAGACATTCTCAGGACTCCAGTATGACAGTCAGGTCTCACCTTTTTACAAAAGGTTATGAGATGTGTAGTTTAAAAACTGTCAGTTTAAAAAAATACACTGCAGTTTGCAATTGCATTTCTTAACTCCTTTGCCCATGCTAATGTATTCTAAGACAAAGGCCTGATTCAGCACTTTCTGCCATAATGGAGCTTACTCCCCACTCAAATTGAGTGGCAATTTATTCAGTTCCTATGTTAACTTGATAGCTTCGTTCATGCAAGTATATCAGCAGCTGAGACACTGAGCAGGATTTGTCCCCATGGATATATAACAAGGTGGACAGATACTTGTTTAACCTCTGGATCTCTAAGTTCTGAAGAAAAATGCAAGAACTGTGAGGGTGGTTAAATAAGGATAGGACTTCATCCTATGATTATTTAACAACTAGCCTCAATGTGCATTGTCAGGATTTTCCTTTCCCAGAACAGTTAAAGAAAAGCCAGAACATAGTTCATACGTAATAGTAGTCTTACTGACGTGTTAAACATTGTGGAAGATGATGTTCTCGAATGAAGGATTTAATGCCACTGTGCCTTCCATTGAGTTGCTGATAAACTTTTTATTCGTAGATTGCTAGCTGTCTTAAAAATAAGGGCTGAATCTTGGCTCTTGGGTTATCAGAAGTGATTTGTCCTTCGCACTAGTATTATGTTTATTGAAAATGTAATAAAATTTTTGCTGTTTTGAAAAGCAGTGTATTTTTAACAGTGGAAGTGTGGTACAATTTCATTTACCTGCTGAAAACTCGTAGGATACCTGAATTTACCTGTGAAAATGTCACATTTTAGCTTTCAGGTGAAGCAGAAGTCAGGGACTTTTATAACAGCCATTGAAATTAATGATTTTTCCAGTGTCTTCACACTATAGTTATAGTCTCATTAAGTGCAGTTTGTCTGCAAACAATTTGCCAGAGACAGGAAAAAGTAGAATACAAGCAAATAAAAACTCTTAATTGATAAATGAGTAGGATGGGCAATCGATTTTGCATCCAAGTGATCCATGAAAAAAGCAATGGCATTTGTTCAAATACAAATAGGAATGAATTAATTTCTTCACATGTACAACCTATAATGATCAACTGAGTCTCATTAACAACTCACAAATCAGATAATCACTAAGTGAGTTTCAGGAAATAATTTTCCTTACAAAACAATTCCCTTCCGTAATAGAACATCTACAGGATAAGTTATTTTTAAATGACGAGGGTGCAAGACATCTGTTTGGAGCTACATAATCTCAAATGTGCTTTGTAATTCTGGTCAACCTATAATTTTTGATCAACCCATTAGATACACTTCTCTGCTTCTGCACATTGGTGGTGTTTTCCTGCTGTAATTTGCTAAGTTCAAATATCCTGCTTTACTTAGCTGGGATAGACAATTCCTGTACCTACATCTCTATAAGGTGAGTGTTCAGGTCATTGTATTTTGAGGACAATTAAGATACAATGGCAGAATCAGACCCCTCACAAAACAAGCCTGTGCTATTTTATGTAAATGGCTTCTTTTTCAGCAACCAGCTTGCAGAGGAGGGAAGAACATACAGATTCAATGTTCCCCCAAACAGCCTGCTTCTGCATGATCTGGGTTTGCTCCTAGGAAGGGCCTTATATGTCACTGAGAATGTCCATTCACGTAATCCTCTTCTTGGGGGAAAAGTGAACACCAGTGGACAGCTGTGTGGAATATGGGCACCATTTCAAACCACTGCACAGACTGGCCTATTTCCCTCAAAGAAAGTGTGTAACTGTGCACAGAAGAGGGTTGCAAAAGGGTATTTCTGGTTGACGGGGTTCCACAGCTAGTCTTTCAAATACAGCCTTGCATTCATCATTTCCTATTAGCTGGAGCTCAGTGGAAGAAATTCTGGGTCCCTCATGTGGCATCTAAAATTCATTTTACATGGGATGGCCAATTAGATTGTGGATTCCACTAAGCAACTAAAATCTGTCATTCTGATGCCATCTAAACTACTTTTTGGAGCCACACATGAGTAGATATAGAAATCACTAGGCTTCCTATTCTGCCATGTTTCTTTATCCTGGGTTTATGGGGAAGTGTTCAAGGGAGTGCTCATGAGGCCTCTTCTGAACTGAGGAACATTAGTAACAGGCATGATTTCAGTATTTTGGCCACACATGGAAAAATATGTCGTTATCTGTGAATTAAAACTCACCAGATCAACTGTTTTGCATATGAAGTTTAGTATTATAATGATTTTCAAAGGAAAGTGATCCAAAATTAAATCTTGCCCCACCTTGTACTGGGAGAAATAAGACTGTAAGAGACCCTTCATAGCTCGGCCTGTTCAGTTTGCTCTTCACAGTGGTCAGGCAAAACAGTCACTTAGTTGCCCAAGTCCTATGCAGAAAATCTAGCTGAAGAAACACAAGAATCAGACAGCCTTAAGCACTCACTGTGGCTGCCTTTTGGTGTGAGAATCTGCTGTCATCAGTGCCCCATACACCATGGCTATTCTAAGCTGGACATCCAGAAGGCCTGGCCTGATGGGATGACCGGGCCTTCTTGCTTGGCTCTGCCTGTGAGAGGTATCACAAGTAACGGAGAGAGAAAGAGACGGAAATCCATATGAGCATGCAGTGCATGAAATTCTGGACTTGCTACGCCCTGCTTTGACTTTAGCTCTTCTTCATTCCATTCACAATTCCCTAATTACGTTAGAGGGCAGCTTTGCTGCCAGACCATCATTACTATGTTTTCTTTCTTTCCTTTTTTTTTTTTTTTGGTATTAAAAAGATAAACATCAGCATACATGAATGTAGACACTGACATGCTTTTATGTACATACTGTGTTTAATGCAACTTGCAGCACAAAATCCTGAAACTTAACCAAGTATGAGATTCTGTTGGCTGTGGCAGACTACTAGCTCCCTGCCTGCCTTTCTGAAGTGAAGGCTCTGTTTGAATAGCTCTGCAAATTTGCACGGATTATCCCTTGGTTAACTTGAACACCTGAGAATCTCAGGCATTTCTCATTTGAGTTTTCAAGATTATTGTACTACATATGCTTTTTTGTTTCTACAGAACTATACACACTGATTTGATGTTTCCATCAGAATTTGTCCAAGAGACTGTATGATCAGCTTTAAATGTTGTGTTGTTCTCAAAGAAAAAAAAAAAAAGTGCTTGTCTTGGGTGTGATAATTAGATGGTAAGACATAACTCTGTTCGCTGGGGAGCCAGCAAGCTCTGAGCTCAAGTAGTGCTAGGATGACCTGAGCCCATCTATTAGTGGAACTGTACTCACAAATGTGTGCTTGGAGCTGTGTGTGTTGTTCCAATGTATTAATATTATACAGAAAAAAAATAAACAGAGATATAAATGGTGATGGAGAAATACAGACTAGAAAAGTGGTATGTGTTCCCTAAGAATAAAAGAAAGGCTTTGACTTTTTTAAGGCGTACTATCCTTTCTGTGATGAATTGTTAGTGCAGTTAGTTTACAGTGCTCACAAGAAATGCCGTTGGGATATTTCCCTAATCCAGATGGACCAAAATAAAATGATACAACATACTTGGAATTTTAATATCAAGAATAAAAATGTTAGAACTTTACACAGAATCAACACTGTACACAACCCATTCTTTATGTGCCTAATTTATCTGCTTAGTACAGAGGCAGCATCTGTTTCCAGTGAGATGCTGCTCTCTCTTTTTTTTTTTTTTTTCCAAACTCAGCAGCTGGGATAAATGAAATAGTAGTCAAAGACCAAATTAACAGTTTGAAGGCCACAGATCTGTTGGAATGAGAAGGGAGGAAGGCTGAGGAGAACAGTCACAGGAGGAATTGTAACGTCCGGGATGTCCTAGGCATGTACGTGGTTTGTATTACACTACGCAGTAGACCGTTCTACCTCTGACAAGTTTCTTGCAGTGCTGCTAGTTCTTCCATTATCTCTGTCCTCCCACAGTATTGTAGGAAGGAGGAGAATGAAGACAACGAACACAAGGTTCATCTAAACCCACAGCATATCACTGACACTGGCAGCTCAAGACAAGGCATGGGGCACAGTGTTACTATACGAATAAACCTGTCTAGCTGTGCTCTGTAACCAGAGAACCAAGCATTTTGGCCTCAAGTCATGTTCTTAAGTTTCTCCCTGGATTACAACTTTCAAAATACTGAAGTATAAATTCTCTTCTTTCTCCTTTGCTCTCCAGCTCTCCGACTCACCACCTCAACCTTCTCCAGCAGCTGCGAGGGAGGAAGCTGGAGGAGCAGAGGGGAATGAGACGAAGAAATGACACAGTTCCGCTAACTACCTGGGCAGAACAGAGGTGAGCTAAGCTTCTCAGGCCTCAAAAACTGACCGCTGACACACTCAGGAGATACTGTTGAGAAGAGGAGCCCCTCTCTGTTGAGGAAGGCAAGGAGGAGGGACCAGAAATAAAGAGAATGGTCTGAGAAGGTATTTGTAGGTGCATGTGTGGGTGGTGAGATTGAGTGGCAGGAATGAATGAATACAAAAAATAGCATTGTGAGCACTTGAACCTTTAAAATGCATTTTTAAAATGAAAAATATGCATCATTCTAGTTGTAATCATCCCAATTTACATAGTGAGCTCTCCTCACCCTGCATTGTTTTGAGTGGAGTCAAGGCTGTATTGTAGCTTGGATAACCAAGTCTCTGCATGAATATCCTTTCTAGCCTTGTATTTTCTGTTAGAGGGTCTGAAAATTTCTTTCAGTAGAATCTCCTTATACTGCCAGAGAGATGTTAAAAGAACTAAATAGGATTGAGAACAGTGCTTGGAATATTCTTCATTTCCTGCTCTAAATGCTGTCTAGCATTACAGTGCACTTCTTTCTGGTTTTCACTTAGAGGGGGTTATTTGCTTTAACAATGGCACATTAAACTGGAGTCAAAGTGTCTGACTCTTACCTGACACTTATCCAGCATTTGCAATATTTAAGAACAGGCTGCACCCACAATATAAGCCAATCTCTGAGGAGCACAACCTGGTCCCCAGCAAGAGGAGAACTCTGCAAGGAGCTAGGATATTTTAGATGAGAAGCCCTACATAAATGCAAGATGATATTGCTGGTATTGTGCACTACCTTGCAGGGGTCGGAGATGAGTGAATAATCTCAGAAACACTATTTGCAGTAATAGCTTTGCACAAAGAGGTCACAGAGATAAAGTGGCAGTTAATTCAAAACAGGATTTCAGACTTTGCTTTGCCTTTTCCCCCATCTTTGAAGGAAATGAGAGGTGACACAATTGGATTAGACACACATTGTAGGCTTTTCACAAAGCAGAATATTATTTACCAAAAAGATTGTAATAGTTCCAAGCTGATAAATGCAGTACATTGTTTTTGGCATGAACATCAATTCCTGAAACAAGTATTATTTACCAAAAATTTTGTAGGAGCTCCTTTGGAATCTCAGCAGCCTATTAGGTAAATATAGGGTTCATAGCACTATAGGAAAATGTACAGTTTTACAGAAGTTTTTAAAGTCTGGAAACACTATCCAGGCCTACCCTCTTTATTTCATCCCAAAGCTCTTGGGACTGAATTTTTATGACTCAGTTGCCAAAGTCCATAAAAACTGGCCTACTCTTTACATGATAGTAAATGAATGAGGGAGACAGAGATATACTTTGATTAGTAAATGTGCCAGAAGCAGAGATATAAAATGAGAAAGAGTCTAAAGGGAAGTAGTTCCATAAGCCAAGGAGAAGCAAAACCCTCTTTTTTATCCAACCTCAGTGTATTTGGGATTGCAGAAGGTGATGGTATGTCTGATCTACCTTGGAAAGTGTGAACGACACACTGATAGAAAGCACATTTGTAACTGGGAACATGCACACCTACCACCACACACACAAAATATACAGACTATCTAGTTGTATGTGTATACAAATATGTATTTAGTTTATTAACAGGTGCTCATCCCAACATAGATACAGATACAATTATTTTAATATATTGGCTTGTATTTCAGAAATTACTAGCAACAAGTACAGCAGCTCTTTTATGGTGGACTGCTTCTCTCAACCTTCTCTTTATAGTGGCTAGTCAGTTTTGTTTTTTCTAGAGCTCTGTGAACTGCTTAATTTCCTGTGAAACTATAAATTGGGAAGGATTCACCTGCTTTGGACTGTGTGCCCAAAACCAGAACTGGCAGGACATCTTGTAATGCGTTGAGTCCAAGCACTGTCTTTCCACTAGTGGAATTAAATTGTCTCGCTCAGCTTTGATAGCTCCATAAAAATCAGTGTGGCTCGCTGCATTACTTCTGGACTGAGTGGGTCCTGGGTGTCCTTCCTTTTTGGCCAGATCACTTTGTCTAGCAGGAAAGCAAGCCACATCTTCTGAGTGCTGAAAGTCCATACGTTGTTCTCCATCAAAGAATCTGGAAATCAGAGTTGTCCTCTCTGAGCCAGACCTACCTGTGGTTCTTTGGGAGCTGCCTACCTGGAGCTGGTGTCCCATGGAGACACCTGGCTCAATAGCACCTTATCTATATTATCCAGAATAGCACGTTATCTATATTATCCAATGCAAGCCCCATGTCTTTTCTTGAGATAGAGTGCTTTCCTGCTTAGGTTAATTATCTGAGGAAGGCACCTCTAATGTACTGTGTCCAAGTACAAGACTGTTAAACGATAGCTCTAGGAGACAGTCCTCCAAAGCGTTTTTGGTGAGTTTTTAGGCCAGTGATCTGTGGTCATGAAGAAATCTCAGTTCAGAACAGCTGGGAAATATTCAAGGAAGTGATACAAAGTGAAGGAAGTTATTGAAAAGTACACATAGTTAAGGACAGTCTAGAAGAGCAATGAAACAAGACAATATGTGTAAAATGTAAACAAGTTAAGGCTACAAGGGAAACAAAAGAAGTAAAAGTAACTTGCAAAAAAAAAAGAGTAAATCACTCTGAGGCTGGATAAGCAGATATATAAGAAAGAAAGTACTATGGAAAGATCAACAGTCAGAAAAGCAGTATGTTAAAGCTTAATTTACATGGAAATGCAGTTGGGTCAGATATCAGGAATTATAAAAATAATCAGTGGTGAACCAACAACATATACCACAAAATGCCATAAGTATGGAGGGAGTACTATGAAGTCTGCCTTAGCCAGCTGTAGAAGCTTGTAGTCCACCCTGCTGTGCAGAGTAGATGATACACTAGAAAGGGTGACAGCTCTATTCCTTCATCAGAAAACTTATATCCAAGAAAGAGTTAAAAACAGATGTCCTTCAAGAAGAGAAAAATAGCACAGCTGACCATGTAGAAGCTGAAGCTACTGAAGCAGAAAAAAATCTGAAAAAGTATATTGGAGCAAGTATTGGATAGCTGATTAAAGAAAATAGTAGAATGAACCCTGAGGAAAGAAGTTCTCTTCATTCCAAACAATCCAGAGGAGTAAGTTCCTTGACCTGATGAAAGCATTCATCTACAGACTGCAGTTAGCTGAGGAGGAGGAGGAACAGATAGCATGACAAATTAATCTGTGTTGCACTGGTCAAGCAATCAATACTCCAGAAGTATATGTCAAACAAGGCGAGTGGATACAAATGCAATTATTGTTTCTGTTGAATTTTTCATGGCATTTGATTTAGATATGTTGTGGGAAGTAGGAGAATCATGTGGAACTCCAGATAAATGCATTGATCAAACCTATTCAATAGCTCCTAATGTGCATTGGATACATGGGTGTTTAGCAATAGCTTCACATGAACATTTAGTGAAAGACAAAACTGAATAAAAGCATCATCATACTGCTTTAAATTGGGTATTATGAATGCTAGACTGTTAGGGAACAAAGCCAGTAATGGCCTGGTGGTAATCTTTTTATACAAGTACAATTGCATACCTAACAGATAGAGATGGTATCCTTAGATAAAATTAAAAAATGGAGTAATGATTTAACAATAATTCTCATGTATATGAACAAGGCAAAAGGAGGTTATTACAGGCAGATTATTTTTGCACCTTGTAAACTTCATTTTTGATAGGCATTCTGTTGTGCTTGTGGTTAAAAATATTGTTTTGAAGCATTATATCTACTGGCAAACACAAATGTATCCAAACAGTGCACTGACTTTGTGAATTGAAATCTGTAGCCCATTGAGGTAGATAAAATAGACAGTAGAAGGCTGAGGTTGGAAGGATAACGGATGTAGAGTGAAATCATTCTAGGACAAATAAAGAAACAGGAAAGAGAGCAGGAAATTAAATCAAGGCTTTGGACTGACTAAAATCTGAAAAAAAAATGATGGTGGGAATATTTCAGAAACCAAATGCAACCAAGGTGAGTTCAACCTAGAAATCTGCTGAATGAGTTGGTCTGAATGGGTTTGGTTGGGTGGAATTTTGTTCTTTGCAGAGATGCTGCCAGACTAGACCAAGTGGAGGAACAAGTTCCCGGGCACGACAAGCAGCAGTGCTGTTTGGTCCCCTGTGTATGCTGAGGTACTGGTAGACATAGGGAAAAGAAAAAAAGACATTTAAAGAGATCCTTTCAAGTTGCCTGCAAAACTTTTGATGCATAAAGCAAGACTTCAGGGTAACTTGTCATTAGTCTTCCATATATTGATTGCTAAATTCTAACTGAAGCCATCCTACCTGTTTCTAGAGAGATTTTTATGTAGCTTATGCTTGTTAATCTGTGTATGAAATCCCTGTAAGAACAAGACATGGGGGAAGAACTGAGAAGTAAATATTCATGAACTGCTTAGTCATGTTAAAGATTGTCTCGCAACCAAATTTTCTCTGCTTGCAGCTTGGCAAAATTAAACTGTAGCCTGTAGGGTGTGTGTCCTCTTACACTAGATATATTGGAACAAATTTATTTGCACTTGCAGAGACCTTTGGACAGCTCTAGTCTTTAATGTGGCCTGTAGGGAGACTGGCTTTTCCTGTCTGTACACTGTCTTTCAGACATACTTTGTATGAATGATAAAATCAGGAGAATATGTGAGGGTATATGAGGCCACCTGGATGCTATGTCTTAATAGCAGGTATGGGACTATATTTTGGGATTGTTGTTTTTGTGGGCTGCTAATCTTTTCTTTCCTCATGCACTCTCTGTCTTCTTTACGCTCTTGAAAGAGATCATTTTCAAGCATAGGTGTCTCTATTGCAGCACCAATACCCATGTTTCCAGCCTGCTTTTGAGAAATACAAAGCATCTGAAACACATGACACAGGCTTATCAGTTAGGAAAGCAGCTAACTCATGGTAATGAAGGTGTAACACCTCTCCTAACGAAATGCATAAGAAAAGCAACTGTCCCAACCAAGAAATAAGCCAAGTAACAAAAATAGGCCCAGCTTCCCATAGAGTGCTTATCATGTTCCCATTTCTTGAAGGCCTCAATTTATACCACTTGCTAGTAGTTTTTACTGGAACCCAAGAGATCCTGAGGGCGATAACCTCCTGATATGAATATGGTAGCGTGGACAGTTCTTACCAAAGGAAACTGTTGCTCCATTCTGTATCTTCCAGTTCAGTCTCTACCTTCTCATATCTGCTGAAATTTGCAAGCCTAAACAGTTCTCACAAACATTAAAGTCTGATTGTTTTTCAAGTTTTTAATTTTCAGCTTTACATGATGGATGATAGGATTTATTATAGCTCAGAGGAACAAAGCAGCTGCTATACAATATGCCCCAGGCAAGCTGTCCTGGCAACAGATTGAAAGTAATAGTCATGGTCCCTGAAGAGATTTTGCTCAAACTTTCTGAAAGAATTCACCTTTGGGGCAGAGAGCAAGCATGGAAAAAATGCAGCCCCAAAGGTCAAAATTTTGCAATGCTTATGGCATATGAAAATAGGAGGTTGTGATGGAAACTATGTTGCAATCACAGAGATAATAGGTATGGCCAGCACCCCTATTCCATCTTTATGCCATGAAACAAATATTTTCTTCCGCTTTAATGTCATGGATTATATTTTACTTCCTCTTGAGGCTGAGTTCATTAGAATAAATGATAACAATTCTCTTTTTTTTTTCTGTAAAAATTGGTCTTAAAATTGAGTCATTTTAGCACCATCTGCACTAATGTTTGTACTTTGTTTTTGGAAGATCGTTTTCCTAATCTTTTTGTGGGAGAGATGCCATTATCTATACTGAAGATAGTAAGCTTGAATAGTCTTTCTGCATAAACCCTGTACCTCAAACTCTGTACCCTTCTCTTTATGACCTCCTGTTCTTGCACTTTTAGTAGATGCTGTCCACCTCTGTAGCTGTCTGTAGGTTCAGTTCATAATCCTTTTTCATAAAGTTTTACAAAGCACAGTTTTTAGTTCCTTTCATTCAAGCCAGGAGTTACTTTCCAGGAACACACATTTAAAATGCAAGAACATACCAGTTTAAATGGTCCACCATTTTAGCACTTCTTCCTGAAGAGCAGGAAGAGCATCTAGTCTGAGCATCTGAAACTGGTAACAGTATGGCAATGGTTTTGTCCCAAAGACTTGAACAGCCTAAAGAAATTCAATAAGAGAAAGTCTATAAAGGGTACTCTTTTCAGACACTTACTGCTGCCCATGAAAATAATTTTCTAAGCAAAATAATCCATTATTAATTTGCTCCAAGGCAGAGCTCAGTTCAAACATCACAATTTCAGAGTTGAGGAAAAAAAAATCTGTTTTCTGGAGATTGCAAATGCTAAGATATTTGCTTGAGAATTAGAGGTTTTGGCTTTATGAGAATACAGATTCAAAGACCTGAAGTAGATGACTAGGAGAGGCTTCCTCTGCCACTTTTTTCCTCACATATATGCTATTGAAGATATGAGATAGGACATGGCTATGAGGTATCAAATGCACAAGCCCTTCTTTGACTGAGGAATGCTCTTCATGCCATAAAAACTCATCAATAGAAGGAATGGTTTCAACAGAAGATTTTCTGGTTAGCAAAGTGACTCTAACTGTAACCAGTGAAATTCCCATTCCCCAGAATCTGAACTTGAGGAGAGCCACAGGAACACAGCAGGGACTGGCTATCATGTATCAGATGAAGGAAAATGCTAGGCCAGAGGAAGTTGCTTTCCCTTTCTAGTGGTCAGTGGTTCTAACAACTGATTGCTTTCAGCCCAGCTTCTCCTGGCATCCCTTAGAACTGCTCTTCTGGAGCATAATCCTCGGTCATGTCATGCTGGCAATCTAAGAGCATGCTTCTATCTAAGAGCAATCTTCAGGATTGGGTCCTGCAGAGCATGATTGCCAATGACTGTGAATTTGATTCTGTTGCAAATAAATGAATTAGAGCTATCTTCTGACTGATCTGGAGACCTCTCATGAGGTACTGAAAGCACCTTCACCTGCTTGTGTGCTACTACCATTGTAACTAGATCATCTCTTCAGAGTAATTTATTGCTCTAATGTCTTGTGATGTGTCAAACAGGAGAGCCAACCATCACAGAGTCTCAGAGAGTGAAGACATGTCGCTCAGTTTCAGGAATCTGAAGTGAATTTTGTCTGTGAAAAAGACAAAGTCTTTTTCTGTGAGAAAAAAAAGTGTGTGTGGGGGGGGCGGGGAAGAGGGTCTTGGATCTGGAGCTCTTTTTCATTTCCATTCTGGTGTGGAAAGTTATCTTGAATTTGAATTCCTGCTTAAGAATCTGTCCTGGTCCTGGGTTAGACTCAAAACCAGAGGAGGCTTATTTCTGGAGTCAGTGAGAATGCGGCCTGAGGAGTATGGGAATGGTTTTTCTCAGCGATTTGGTTTATCTCCTGAGTTTTTGACTGCTTGGTAATCTGTTTGACATCTTGGGTGGTATCATGTCAATACTTTTGTCAGCAAGAAGCCACCCCTCTGTGCAGGAGCTTGAGTTTGGAAGTTCATGTTTGCCGTCAAAGTTCTTCTATCACTAACAAGCCACCAGTCTTGTTGCTGCTTTGATAACCTGAGCCTGTAAGAAGAAGAGCAAACACCTTCCCTAATGTGCACAGATAAGACACCTTTCAGCACCTAAACTCTTTGTGAAGCAAAGTTGTTTAATCAGAGGCTGGAGTTTTTGAAAGCACTAACCAGTGCAGGAACACAGCTTCTGTGAAGGTCTTTGCAGAGCCAGACCCTTCTCAGCCAGAGCCTTTCGTGTGAAGGTTGTCAAGTTGAATAAAATCCCATTCCAATTATATGTTTTTCATGTGCATAAATTTATCTTTGGAACAGCACTCTCTGCCACAAACCTCTCATAATGTAAAGAACATATGGTGGAGGACTTGTACACGCCGTGCTACTTTGAATTGCAACAGGTCAGGTAACACTATGCTGTGAAGTCCATGCTGTGGCCACTGTTTTAATGGAAACAAAGAGGAGACCAAAGAAAGAAAAAAGAAAAATAGAGATCGAGAGTCTTAAGAGGACACAGGTGCAGTGTGAGTTTTGATATTGATTTCTCTGGAATAGAAAATTCTGCACGCACTTATGTTCACATGTTCTGGAGAGGTGCTTGCCTCTCCTGAATCACCGTTGGTTCACTGCTTCATCTAATTCCATGGGAATATGTGTAAGGAATGTTAGCCCTTGCAATTCTATTTTATCAAGAGCTCCATCAATAAGAAGCAGAGAGATGACTTGATTCAAAGGTTAGATTTAGTTACAAGTGAATTCTCTTATGCACAGGGGAAATAGACAAATATCAGCAGACCATTTAAAAACTGTTACATAAAATATACAAAGAAGAAAATGAAAAGATGCAAGATGATTTCTCTGTGCTTCATGAGAACCAGTTTTGGATTAAATATTTCTGATGTCTCATATTTAAATACTCTGGTTTGGAAGCTGTATGTTGCTGTTTCTATAAAAGAAAGTCAGTAAAACCTTAGTTGTAGGGGATCTTCTAATAAGCTTATGAACAGGAAAATAAATATTAGATTTATTTATTTATTTATTTATCTTTGGTGTGTGCAACAATGTACATTTTTTCCCCAATAATTTCTTAAAAGAAGTCAGTTTTAAATCAGGAATTGTCTCATAATGAATGACTATGTGTAGTTTATATAATGTTTGAGAAAATGGTATTTGGACCTTATTTTCCAATGAATGTTACATTCTGTTAGAGTGAAGTTAATAATTTCTGAGTAATTGCTTTTCTAGTACTTGCTTTCTGATCAAGATGGGTTTTGAAGACATAGTATGAGCCCATGGACAATTTAGGCAACATTCATAACATTTTCATTAACGGAAGGCTTTGGTATTATCGATGCAATTTTTCAAAAGCCTGTAATAAAAATGGAAAAAAAAAAGTTTGGGCATATTAAGGTGGAAACGCAGCTGGTATATGCAAAAAACATTAAGTCGTAGTAGTTTAGTACTGAAATATAAAACAGTGTTTGAGCTGCAGAACTGAAATTGCTGTAGAATACAGAATGCCATGAATCATGGCAGAGTAATTCTGGCCTTGAGCCAGCAAAACTGAACATTTTACCAGGATGTTTTGATTTGGAGGGTGCACTAAAAATTAATGTAGTATTATGAGAGATTTTTTTTGTGTTTTTCCTCCTCATCTTCATTGTATTTATCATGAAATCTCTCTAGGGTTTGGCTCTACTGTTATCCCAAGGGTACTGAGAGTTAATCTAAGTTCTGAGGGAAGAGATATGCAACAATGTTTAATCACCAGTGTGACATCTCTGGGAGTGCTCCTAAATACCTCTGAAGATCTGGGTAAGGGTCCCCTTTACACAGATATTTAGGTGTGTAAAGGTACAAATGTGTGTTTAGTGGTACCCCGTGACATGTCTGCTCAGGACATCTTGAACTTCTTGTGCATGTTCTAGCCTGTTTTCTGGTTTTATATAATGATCCAATTTTCATTTTTTCATACCCATATTTATATACTCTGTAAGATGATATTTTAGCTTATGCATTTGAGGTTCCCAGGAACAGGAAGGTTTTTAATGCCTTGATCTTAAGAGAAAGAGATAAGGTTTAAACTATCACTATGGCTTTCCTCTACTCCTGGTGTTCACATCTTCACGAACCTAGGGTCACTAGTTACTGGAAAAGCCCAGAGTGTTTTTTCAGTAAAAGAACTGACTTTTGGATTGAAGATAAGTTGGATGTTCAGGTTTGCTGTGTGGAACTGATTTTCTGCCAGGGATTCTAGTTTTATTGTCTCTTTTCCTAACTTGACTTTATCCAAAGCCAACCTAAAAGCTGAAAATGCCCTAAAGAGCCTCTTATCATCATGGGATTTCCTGCCCAGCTTTATTGATTAAAGAAGGTTTGAAAAGCATTTCAACTTATCTAGGCCAAGCTTTTGAACTCTTACCTGTTGTTGCTCTAACGAGACAGGTTTATGAGCTCCAGTACCGAGGTAAAGCTGAAGAAACAATATGAGAGCTTATGCGTTTTGGAAAGCATGAGACCACAGGTTAACGTATCCACAAAGAAGTAAAGCTGTTGGTTTAGCCTGTATCAGCAGCTGTGCAGCGGGAACCCAGGACTGTGTGGTTGGGAAATGATGCTTGTATAGGACAGTTTGCTCATAAGGAAGGAGGATATAAGATTTGGAGACAGGCAAGTATGGCGTTACTGCTGGTGTGCAGTAACCTGTTACCCTGTTCCGTGCATCCTCACAGGTGCGTTGAGCTATTCCCTTCCCCTCCAGATACATTCTTCTTGCTCCTCTTGTGTGAGCTGCACAACTTGTCTGACCCCCTTCCCAAGATGGCTCACGAGACAAGCAGAAAATAACACTGCAGAAAGAAACAGAGACAGAAAAACACACTATACTTTCCTTCTTATTTAGGAAGCTGAAAGGCAAGCACCAAAGATGGTGCCGAGATGGGGAAGGGACGGCACAGTCCCTTCCTGCAGTGGGGTAACAGGTGAGCAGAAGCAGGAGGGCCATTTTGCAGGGAGTAGAAAGGTTGACTCAGTCATTGAGCAGAGCCTCTGCTTGGCTTCCTTCAGGAGAGGTTTTGTGCTCTTGAATTCCTGCTAAGAGCCTAGCTCACCTGCGGGCTCCCTGTTAAATACATGGAGGGAAAGCTATGTTGAAAGAAGAGTATTTATGTTGCCAAGTCAAGCGTGCAAAGTTGGGAAATGCTCATGCAACTTAAAATTGTATCTCTCTGCACAGTCAGCCTGTCTTCCGGAATGGCATAGGGATCCCCGACATGGAATGTTAGAAAAATAGCACATTAATTGCAACCTGACTCCTAGTGTGTTTGCAAAAAGTGTGAAATGCATCATTCAGAGCATATTCAGGTGTCAATCCCTCCCAGCAACCCCTTGCATTACAGCTTTTTTCACATGCACCATGTCGCCATGCTGATCTGGGACACCTGTGGGCCTGGTGCATTAGCATATTGATAGTCACTTATTACTTGGACAGTTTCCCAACTTTTCCAGAGGGTGAGAAAGAGAATGTATAGTTGGGAATTTTAAATAAAATTGTAATTCCATGAAAGCTCAACTGCATTTCACTGTATAGTGAAAAGAAACTATTTCTGGTATGTGGGCTTCATCATGTTACATTTTAGAGGTCTCTGCAAACAAGAGAAGAGCTTATCTGAAAACAGAAAGAGATGTTTGCAATCATTTTCTATAATACAAACTGATAGGAACTGCTGCCATCTCCCACATATTAAATACAGAGAAAGAGATACCAGTGCAACAGGTTTATGGATTTGGGGAATAATCCAAGTCGTGTGAAATTCCTCAGTCTCTGGCAAAGAAAAAAAATCACATCTCACTGTTGTCCATCTAAATGTGAAACAGATGTTGCCTACTGGCACTGCCTGAATGCCTACATACTCGACCACATGATGGAAGAATTCCAGGCATCTAACTTCCTATGGCTATATATCATGAAATTATTAATGTCTGTTAATGACATTGTCTGTTTACTAATGCTGCTGAGAAAAGGCACAATTTCGCTTCTGGTGATGTAATCTCTTCATATTTGAAGTGGGTAAAATTTTGTTAGATTTTAAAAAATAATACTAAAAAAGTGCTCTAATCTCTTGTTTCCCCGAGCTCTTGCTCCCAAGCAAAGGGAGCAAAATCAGTCTGGCATCAATGGTCCATTGGGTGTCTCTCCAAATAATGCTGAACTAAATCTTTACTGGAGTAGGCTGCTGAGATATGCAATTCCTGGGAGCAGGACACAGAAGGACAATATCCAAGGGCTATCACATGCAACTTTCTAAGCCGCCTTAGTCTTCCCTTCCACTGCTGCTGCTTGGAGTGGGACCAGAGGCAATGTGCAAGGCTTATGGGTGGCAAACATTTACATGCTTTTCTCCTGTATCCAAAGTATCCAGCTTTTCCCAGAACAAATCAGCATTATCTCTGTACTCTGCATCTAGGAAATAAAAAGAGAAAAGCACATGAGCAAGCCCAGGGTAAGCCATCAAAGAGAAACAGCGTCATGGTTTACCAGATTGGAAACTTTGGTGGTCAGGGATCTCAGCTGCCACTGTGGCTATTACAGCTCAGTGTGTTACAGCCTCCTGCTACAAATATATTTCAGATGAGTTCCAACCTCCCTTTTGCCAACAAGGAAAGGAGTAATCAATAACACTGACTTTTTATTCTTTTTATTCTTATTCTTTGTGTTATACAACCACTCGTAACCTTCTTTATTTGGGCAATAAGGCCTTGAAGGGACTTTGATCAGCCTGGCTAAAGTTTCTTCAAAGATTAACTGACGTTCTTTAGAAGTACATCAGTTTCCTCTTAAGCAGGTATTTGCTTACCACGTAGCTGGGTGTCGAGTGCTATGTAGTTATAAAGTTTGCTGGGCTCAGCTGTAGATTTCCTTAAGACATACTGCTGACATCACTGAGTCTCCTCTCGGACTCTTTTCTCTCTCTCTCTCTTTCCCCCTCCCTCCCTCTCCCTTCCTCCCTCTCTCCAGTTTCTTTATTCAGGTAATTCCAACTCAGGCTTATTCCAACTTGTTTTGAGTGACAGTGAAGGAAGGGAGACCTTCTGAGTAATTTTATTTCTTTAAACCATGCACACGTGCTTTATTGAAAAGACATCCAGCCTTTTATAGAAAAAAAAAAAAAGATTTTGTTTGACTTGTCATGACGATAACATCTAGTAAGGAATCCGAACATTGCTCTTCTACAGGTAAGAGGTATTTGTCAAAATATGCATACATGTTTAACAGTGCTTTGGAAACTTTGACTGGGACTGAAAGCTGATGAGTAGGTTCTTTTCTTATTTTTCTCTTATTTAAATAATGTAAGGATTTAGATACTGTCTGTAAAAGAAAAATGTTTATAAGATTATGCCTGCTTGTGAGCTTTGAGATACAGGCAGTTTAGCAATGATACAGTAAAAGCTGACATGCTTTAGTCTTTCCACTGATGTGAGCTACTGCATGTGAAGTTTGTAATGTCTGTGGCTGATATTTTTACATGTTGGGGAGGGGGGCAGGTACTGTAAATGTTTGTCTGTCAGAGCCTTTTTCTTAAAGAAATACACAGGTTTTTTAATGATATTAAGAGCATATCTTTCAGTCAGTTGCAACTCCTTTTCAGGGCAGAAATCAGTTTTAGTTGACATACTGGGAAAACTTGTCTGGAACTTTATACAACCCATGTTACCTATTTCTGTAAGAAAAGATTATGTCAGTTTTCTTTGGTAGGTGTGAGGAATGTAAACATGTCTGTGTTGGAGTACATTATGTATTTTCTTCCAGCTTTTGCATGTGCCTTCTTATTACTTGTTTACAACGTTTAGCTTATCCTGAGTAATCATAGTCTGAGGCTGTGGTGCAGATCCCTCTCTCCTTCAGTGTAGCTTGTTTTTGCCTCTCTCTTTATTTTCATGTAGGAATTATGCTTTAAAGAGATTTATAGATAAGTTCTTTCTTTCCATGACGTGGTGGTTCCTAAAGGGAACAAAGCTGATTTTCCTCTGTGAAACAGGAGTACTTGCATTACTTTTTAACTAACCTTGTTTCCTCAATTGCCTTTAGCTATATTATATTTAGAGGCAACTCTAGGGTCTTTCTGATCGTAATGTCTAAACACCTACCTGCAAGTCTTTTGTTTATGCTCTCTGGCGGTATTATTACCTGTGATTTCTGCTTTTAAAGTTTGGAGAGAGAAGGGGCAACTTGCTATTACAGAAATGTCTTCTTGATTTCCTTTGTTGTAAAATGTCACTATGCTCTCTGCGCTCTCTAATAATCAGTTTATGGGGGCAAAAGGGAAGGGGGGGGGGACAAGCCTGAAATGTTACTCGATGCAGCTGGTTGTACAGTACAGACTGGCACCGCTTTTGTAAAGTGGATTGTAGACGAGACCAAAAACTTCCCCAAGAATTTGAGCCCGGTAAGTGAGGCATGGCCTAGAGACAAAAACAGCAGCAGATGACTTGGGCTTCAGTCTTCCAACAAACATACAATACTTCAGTCCTGTTACTTTTTATAGGATTTCAACTGAAAACAAATAGTTCTTTTTATCCTGGCTCCTCATGCAATGAAGCAAACAAGTCATCAGCCCGCAGGCCTGATGATAGGAGCTGAAATTTCTGTTTGTCCAAATTTTGCTAAAAGCAGTTGAGAGTATTATTCCCTTCCCCTCTCCCATTTTTCTTCACACACATAGTTCACAGACAGGCTGTATTCTTTGGGAACAGGTAGAGACCAAAGCTGTGAAGTACCAGACGGTACTCTTTTGAGGGGCCAAGAAAAACAGAAACTTAACTATTTTGCATGCTGAACCTCAGAACATTTTGAAATAAATTTGGATTCACTTTCCTTCCAGGAAAAACAAAGAAGATTATGGGATGATTTTTTTCTTTTCTTTTTCTTTTTCTTTTCTTTTCTTTTTTTTTTTTTTTTTGATTTATGGAGGGAAAGCTTCTTTATCTTATTGGCTATATTGAGTGTATAAAAAAATGTCAAAAAAGGATTGGCTGGAGCATCAAACAGTTAAAACCAAATTTTCTAGTTGAACTTAATTCACTAAATGTATGTTGAGGATTTGAAAGCGTCGGTCCGGCTGAGCTGTCCCTTCCCCTTCGGAATGAAGTAACATTTGTGATTTATTTCAATGAGTTACTACAGGCTTGAAGATCATTTTTGCACTCAGCATATTTGTACCATTAATGTAGTAAGTGGCATGGAGTTAAGCATGTGCATGTTTTTGTAGTAAAAAGGGCACAGTTGAAAAAAGCAGTTCTCTTGAATTGCCTGTACATGAATTGAAATGCCTGCCTGTTCTTTATGTATTTATCTAGACCGAATGGTGTGAAATACACATGGACACCAGCCAAAAATAGTGGATACATTACTAATTGAGGTGGAGGAAGGAAGAAAATTTGAGAGGAATAAGCACAGCATCGCTCCCTCCTCCAAAGCACGTGAGGTTGTCTGTGCATGACTAGCCCACGCTGAGCTTCACAGAGCATTAGGGGTCAAGGTCAGGCAAAGAGAGGACAATCAGCAACATGTGTGCTCTAAGTGCTATCACTCTTATTGGACCAAAGAAACACTAGGACATAAAGAGTGTAGGTGTTTGGAGTAATGGAGTAATGCAGTTCCATTACTTTTACATGCTGGAGAGAAAAGTGTTTGGCAAGTCCCATCTTCCAACAGAGCCCCTAAGATGCCTTGAGAGAAAGGATGAAACTGAACTGCAGGGATATAGGCTGAGGGAAGTGCCTGGCCACAACACAAGTTTCTCCGTCTGCAGAGAAGAATGCAGATACTAAAGATATTTAGGAAGATACTTAGGAATACTTAGTGTTCCTGAGGGGATACTTAGGAAGACTTCTAGTCACTATGCTTGCCCTCCTTGTTTCGGAGATCTGGCTCGCTTCACAGGTGCTTGGTGGTTAGCACTACTGTCTTTCAGGTTTCCAGTGATTCATTTTGATCTGGGCTTCTCCTTACCTGGGCAGCCTGCTCCCTCCTGAGTCATGTGTGCCAGGGATGAGGCTTCCAAAGAGTAAGGTGACAGAGGGCTGCCTTTCTGCTCTCTGCCTTGTGGGCCCCTTGATTTTGAAAGATCTTTCTTCCACTTGGTTCAGAGTAGCAAGTGGACGTATTACACCTTAGCTGGCCTTTAAGGAAAAGAATTAAACCTAAAACTTGAGGTTTGAAGTTCTTTGTTGCCTTTAAAACAATGTCTCCTTCTTAGTTTGTTTTTCTCATGGAGATGTGATAAAACAAAATAAGTTTTGATTGGAACAATGGTATGGCCTGATTAG
Organism: Tinamus guttatus; assembly: GCF_000705375.1. The sequence goes on along the minus strand of NW_010578581.1, from coordinate 407,839 downwards.
ATTAATTTAATCTCCATTGCTTTGACTGAGGTGATTCACTCTGGATTAGTTCACAGGTTGTAGGCTATCTCTCTAGTTTACATTTTAAACTTTCCTTAACTGCAATTAGCTCTTTTGGATTGTGGCTACATGATAAAAATGTCTGCTAAATAAATTAGCATAATCTATAATGAAGCAGCATATGAAACAGTGCACCTGCTTAAATGACCTGAAAAGTATATACTTAGACTACAGCAGCATGAACTGACAAAGATAAATGGGAAAGATTTACTGTGAGCAAATTTTTCCCCTTTTCTCATTAGTACTCCTCAGGCTGGCAAAATAAATAAATAAATAAATAAATATTAGAATAAAATAACAATAACAAAGTAATAAAGAAGTGCTGTTCATATTTGACCAGAAAATTAATCCTTTCTGGTTATACGATTTTTGTTATCCGTCAACATTTTCCAAACAAATTCTCAACCAAAAATGTTTCTGCTTTTGTCAGATCTTGTCTGCAAAGATCACTGTTAGTATTCCCCATTTTCTGCCTCGCGGAGATCCCACTCAAAGCTTCCTACCCTTGTTCCTCCTCCTGATCCTTATACTTTCATTCCAATCACCTTCTTCTAACCCCCTTGCAGTTTCTCACCCAGACTTCAGTTTTAAGCTGCCTTATCCAGCAATAATCTTTCCTGAAAGTTTCCTCCTCAAACAGTTCAATCTTAAACCTATTAACAATTCCCTGTGCCCACAATAAACAATCAGATCAGAACGCTGTCTAATGCAACAAAGGATATATATGTATATATAATATAAGTTAATAATATACTATAATAGCATAACTCATAAGGCATTTGGGTGATACAGAGCACTTGCAATTCTGTTTCATTTTCTTAGGCAAATGACAAAACACTTGTTCAACATGCAAAAACTTGGGATGAAAGAAAAATTAAGCTTTCCGGGCAGATTTTCTTTTTTTTTTCTTTTTTTTTTTTTTTACCAAACTGCCAGACTGGGCCTCACTAACTGTCACCTGCTTGTGGCCAGTGTGGTGCATGGTAGTTGATCTCTTTCTGGTCTGTTCCAGGCTTACTGATTTACTATCAGGACCTCTCTTTCTCTAAGATTGGGCAGAAAGGCAGTTGTCACAAGGGACTCCATTTAAGAGCTATAAATTAGCAAAGCGAATGTCAACTTGTGGGTGCTGCCCTTCTGTATGCCGATTACCTCTTGTGAAATGTGCAATGGGAAAGGTGATGAAAACTTGTCAAGGCATATAAAGGAGTCAAAGACTGAAATGTCATGGGGTATGAAATGCTTCCACAAGACCAGAGGTGAAGGAACACAATTCAGACAAGTGTGGGAAAGCTAACACTGCCATTTTTATCTATGTATAATGGGCAAACAAAAGGCCTGGTCTGGTCTGGTTCTTAATCACATTGTGTCCCCTTCAGACTGCTATGACAAATGCACCAGAGAGCCTGGAAGAGGCTCTTCAGCCATTGACATCACACCATGAGCTCCAATTTGACTGTCTGGTCTCATCTGCAGAAACAGAATTCAGCAAGCAAAATTTATGCCATACTTCTGTTGCGTTTGCAGAAATCTCAGGGTCTGTTACATGGCTAGGGATCCCAATGGTCTATTTCTTTTCTTTTTCCTCATACCGTTGCTCTTCTTGAGCTAACTCTGCCAGCATGCTTTAGTCTACAAATCTCCCTTCTTCTCTGTATGGCTCACAACATTACGAATGCTTCAGCCCCAGTCTTAAGGAGTACCTGACCTTGAAGTTCATTCTTATTATGTTCTATTTTTTCGATTAAAAAAAAAAAAAAGAAAAAAGGTACTGAACTAAAAGTACATATTTTTAGAACAAGAATATCTGAAAACTCATGTTGATTTCTTTTCCTGTCAACATAATATTGCCAAAGCTGTGATTTGACCATGACCCAGGATAACATCAGTAGCAAATATCCCTGCCCTATGGAAGGCGTCAGGTGATAGGTGATCTTATTTTAAGACCATTTCTTAGCATTCATGTGCTAAAGTCCAAAAACCATTTCAGTGGAGCAGTCACAGCGACATATCCTCCAATTGCACATTAGTTTGGGATTCTGCATTTTCTGGATATATTTCTAGTTTGTTAGCAGTAGAAAAGTAAAAGGGGCAATCATGCCTTCATACTACTTCCTTAGATCTTATAAATAATGATTTCATAATCAAGGAAAAGCTTCTAAATGCGTCATATGATCTAAGAATTTTTTACCACCTAAGCTGTTACATAAAGACTGCAAGTGTCATGGGAACCAATAACCTTTATGTTTCTCACGAGAAACACATTAAACATTAACACTGGAATCCACAGAAAGGCCGAGACAAGGACTAGATCTTCATTCTTTGGCCTCAGAGGTGTCTCAGAATGATCAAAGTTTCAGAATTTGCTGAATTACAAAACTCCAAGTGCTATTAATAGAAATTTGTTCTGATCACCAGTTTTGCTCAGTTTAAGATGAGCCATGCTACTGACTCCTCTGTTTTTATCATTTCTTTTGCAATTGGTTATAGACTCCACCTTGCTGAGTGGGATGTAGGACATGGTGAAAACCAGGGGTACACTCAAGCAGCACTACGAAAAGAGGAGGAGAGAGAAGCAGTGGTGAAAAAGATATAGGATGTAAATTGTTTTCAAAGTCAGCCCAAATATCATTTTTGGAAGTGTGTAGATGAGAGCAGCATGAATCAGGATGTCCTTCACAGGAGCATGAATCCATGCTTTGGTAAGGTATTGGATAAGATGTTTTTCTCTGTTTTTTGCCCTTTTTTTTTTGTCTTGATAATTCCTATGAATTTTTCAGGCAAGGGAGAGTCTTACTTTCCTGTTTATACTGATATGGTGGACTTGACTACCGGCATTCATCAAGTATGTCTGTAGAGTAAGCAGATGTATGAAAGCTGGTCACAGTGGTAGTATATGTGCTAAGAAGATGATTGAGCAAGCTGACCTTTCCTAGGGAATGTTAATGGCAAGAACCTGTAAAACAGAGCAGACTTATGCCTGTATCTTGTTTTAGATTCCTAGATAGTATGCTTTTAAAGATGAACCTTACTCATCTGCTTCAGTAGATAATTCACATTCTTTTACAGTAACTAAACTATAAGTATGATGGGAAGAGTACACTGTATTGTTGAGTACCACACTATTTTCTAGGGGATTTGACATGAAAAGCTTCATCAATGTGAATCAGATTGACATATATCCATCCAGGATATTCCAGCTGAAAATGCACATATCTGCTATATAATTTACATGTGTAAGCCTGATCCTTCCAGGAAGTATGAGGTTATCCCTGCATTCATTGGAATAGATGATTCTCACACAGACAATAATCTTGACATCTCTTAGAAACATTGATCTTTCTATACAGATTCACAAGGCAGGGTTAATTTCAGCTGCCTAAAAGTTAGAGATCTGGTCTCAGCTAATCAGCCAGATTCACTCCACAGGCACTACAAGGAGATTGACTCCTCCAGATGCTTGACGAATAAGGGATAGGCTCATTCACTGGAGTTGTCCTGCTCTCTTCATTGACTCTAATGATTTAGAGGACTAGCTTGGGCTGGCCATAAATCTTATAGAGGACTGAAGTGAACAGAGAGAAAGTTAAAAAGTCCAACTGTTGACCTTATAGCATGTTACCGTTAAAAATGTCAGAGTTTGGCAGATGGTTGGCGATCAAGTTAAAAATACTGTCTCATAGCTTTATAAAGTTTCAGATACCTGGGATCCCTAAGCAGATTTAAAGACAGCAAATCTCTAAATTTCTGTTATAAAAATCTCACTGGTTGGTAAAAGGTAGACATCCAAGGTACCCAAGGGCTATGATAGACAGAGCCATCCTGGGGAAAGGGTGCCTCCAAAAGAAAAAAATCACTTAGTATCAGTGATTGCGTTATTTTCCGCAATGTTGTAGGTCTGTAGTGTGGTGAACAAAGAACAGAAAAACTACAAAGTCTTGCTTGCCTACGTTTTTAACAAATGATAGAGAATCATAATATGTTCCATTTAATTTGTTCCATAAAAGCTAGGTGACATTCCTTTTCGTGCTCCAAGGTAGTCTTTTATTTTACAGTATTTATTTAATTACAAACTTGTCTATTAATCATGCCTCTCAAATTCACATATCTTTAACAATTATCTACAAAATATGAATTATCTTTGTTTTGTATTTCAAGTAAATAAGATTATAGTTACAAATAGATTTTACTAAGATAGGTTATACATTTCCTATGGAATGTGCTTTTCAATAAAAATTTAGTTTTTATTAAAAAATATCACAGGAAAAGCACAGATGGTTTGAGATCCAAAGGTTTGAATTTCCAGCTAACTAGCAAAATGGGAAAAGCACAGATGGTTTGAGATCCAAAGGTATGAGTTTTCAACTAACTGGTAGAATGGAAACTGTAGTTATTTTCCTCATACCTATGTTATTCTTTACACCTGGACTCCTGTATCAGTTTATGTTTCCATTGATGTATCAAAATTTATAATAAGGCAACAGAAAGTAATTGGTGAACAGTGGTAATTTTTGTTCTCATAAATCAAACTGGTTGGAAAATGTCAAAGTGACTTCTCAAATTCATGGCACTTGGAAAACTTGCAAAAAAATGAAGTTAAAAGCTGCTGAATATTGTAGAATTATAAAAGTAAGTTCGGTATATCCTGCATGCAGTAAGAAACTATTCTCACCAGAGCATGAACAATGTTCTATTCAATCTAATTACTTCAAAGATCAAAGCTAAACTTTCTCAAGTTTCCAACTATAAAAGACTGTTAGGCTTCTGAGATGACATGGGATCATAAAGGAACAGTCATAGAGATAAGATATGTGTAAATAAACAAGCATAATAACCACCTTTAAGTATAAGGAAATATAATAACTTTGAAAAACAGCATGAGCCTGTTTTCTCTTTGGGGCATATTAGCGCCACTTTTTAAGCTTGTTGCAGTGTAATTCCACAAAGCTTTTACAGGAGTTCCCAAGAAACCATAAGACAAAAAGAAAATTCATAGTGAATAACACAGTCATGATCCCAGATCTTAAAACTGCAGAGAGCCATCACTTCTGCTGCCTTCCCCGAAGAGGAATCTGTTCAGTGCATGGAGTTCACTTGTCACTGAACCAGCCAGAAAACTCTGATGCCTTTTGTAATTATACCAAGGCAGGATTTTCAGCCGAAAGTCTAATAGGCTGAAAATGACCATAAATCACAACACTGGGATTTTAGGGCAGATGAAATTCATGAATTCATGTTAGCAAGATGAAACAGCTTAGGATGAAGAAGCCTGAAATCAGGTTTGGAAAGTTTTAAAAAAAACAAATGACATGGAAGGAAGATATAGTTTCATTTCAAAAATTGTTTAATTCCTCACCTGATTTAAATTGCAGGCACACATGCACATCTATATGAATGTCAAGGCAAAATGACAGGTTTAGTTTTCGTTTGAGCAAACATTGTCTTCAATCCAGAATGTTCTTTTTTTTTTTTTTTTTTTTTTTGGAGTTCAACCTCAACACTTTTTTTTTTGTTTGTTTTGATATTTTTGGTTTGGCCAGAAAATCAAAAACATTGATGTGCACCAGTACATTCATGCTATTTCCTCTCTTTCAGAAGCCACAGACTCTGCAGCAGACTGAGGGGTCTGTGTCATGGAAATTGGCAGGGATCGAGTAATTTGGGAAAGCAATGAGGAAAATAACTGCTCTCTTCCCTCTGTCCTTGGGAGTTTATCTGGAAGACATACAATCTAGGTCTGTAGAACCTTCCAGTCAACATACTCAGGAAAAAACTTTTTCTTTAAAAAACAAAAACAAATACAAAAAAAACCCCCAAACTATAATTTTTATTTCAGTTTTGCAATATGAGAGTAACAACTTCTCTACAATGATAAAATTTTGTTGACCAAAAGACTAAACTCTCAACCTAGCATATTTTCATTTTAGTCCCTTTGTAAAGGGATACAAAACAACTTAGGTTTCTAAATCTACAGGCTAATTTCAGCTTATCTTGGCAGCTGAACAGAGGCTTCAAAAATGGTGTATCAAAAGGCTTCATAGGTGGTTCTGTAAATGAGAGAGACTTTATTAATGTCTTCTCAGAAAAGGAGAATCTAAAGGGGGGAACAACCTGCACTAGACATCAGAGAATCCACCCAGGAGGCTTGTGTTAATCAACACCTCCTAGGATGCTCCCGTTATCCCATGATTTCCCTGCCCTGGGGCCAAGGTGGCAATGGCACATCCCACCTTCCCCAGGGACCTCCTAGAGTGGCCTGAGGGGTTGGTTTTAAGGTGCTGCAGGTTAGAAGAGGAGCTTTTTGCCATCAGTCCACAACCTTCCAAGCAGGTGCTCCTGGCCTGAAATACCCTATTAAAAGGAGCATATAGTGATGCAGCTGAAAAATATCATTTTCTTATAAAGCTCCCTAATGCTTCTCCCTCTTGAACTTTCAATTTTATTTCTTTTTCAATCCTTCTCATAAAACATGAATGCATTCAAGAGTGTTACTGGAATAATTCATATGGACAGAATGGAGACATGCAGCAGACATGTTTAGCTACGTTTACTTTATAATAATTGATTTTTTAAGTCCTCTCCATGCTCTGCATTTACAGCATGGAGTCCCAACAAACCACTGTGGATTCAGATACTTTCAAACATCTTCATGCACAGACAGAGCTAGAGTATTGCAAGCACATGCTGGGACTCTGCTCTGAAACAACAGGTACAACCAAATTCATCTGGAAGCCTTTCCTCTTACTCTACTACCCCCATCTGCCCCCCAAATATATGTACAAAAGTGGAAAAAGGGCCTTTTTCCATTCATTGCATGGAGAGTATGAAAACTTGGCACACAAGTGAGCTATGTACTGGAATTTGGGTGGGTCTAGGAAAAAGCACAGACTTCAGTGGAAAACATATATGGGTGTGTGTGTGTGAGAAAAAGCCTTATAAACCATAAATTAACCACATCCATGGACCGATCAGGAAAGAAAAAGAAAATTACCCTGAAGTAAAACTCTCGGCCAGTTCTGAAAATAAGCATCATTGCCCCAGTACAAAAGTCCCAGTGGCATTTTAAAAGTGACACTGCACGTTTACAGAGTAGCAGGTGAAAGCTCCAGGTTTATGCACCAGTGGGGTACTTTGTGTGTTCACAGTCACTGTTTTTGCTGTCCCAGCGGACTCCATCTGTCGTTGCAAATGTGTCTGAATCCAATCGTTTAAGAAGATTAAGAAGATCTACAGACTATTTAGGGAAATAAAGACATTAAGGGAAACACATAACAGAAGATGCATTAAAACCAGAGGTTTCAAAACTTGCTGTAGATACATCAGAATCTCCCAGATCAATCCTTTATGTTTGCAGCCGCTTGTGCTTTACAAAATGGGCAACATGTCATTTTTGAGAAGGTATATACCATGACATATTACTTTAAATGGTGAAAATGAACATATGATTTCTAGATAAGGGCATATACACATTTGAGTACAAAATATTATACATCCTGATTTTATTGGTCAACCTTGAGTTATCATTTTATCATTTAAAGTGTTCAAGAACCTTATTTTTTCTTCAGTAGCTACCAAATACTTGTTTGAGATCAAGCAGAATTTACTCTTGGTTTACCAGACCCAGACAATCCAAGGAAATGGGTGCTTGATGTGATTTAAAATCTCTGTAGTGAAGACCAAATGTAATAGGAGTGAAATTTTTTGAAGCTGTTACAAACCTCAAAGAGAATACTGGCCACACTAATTCTGTAATTCATACTAAATTAATTCATTATTAAAAACTAAATAAATCATCTGCATGTATCTCTGCCATATCAGCAACATTATGTATGTGAATCACTGCTTTGCTTAAGAGAGAAAGATTTAAAATTTTGAATTTAAAAATCAGTAGGTTTGGGTGAGGGAAATGGTTATTTTGTCTCAGGCTGCGTTTTGCTAACATAAAAGAAGAATCACTTTTTGAAAACATTCTTCTCTGTATGAACTTGTTCACACAGGTTGGGCAATTTTTCATAACCAAATAACTTCCTGAGAAAATCACCTTGTAACAAGTTTTAAGATGAAACCCTGACAAAGCCATCCTTCTTTCTTGGATATGTGCTTTGTAGTATTGCAAAAAGCATGCGGCCAAATTCACTGGTATGTTCTGGTCATGCAAAAAATCCATAAATCTGGCTTAATTAGCAGGTTACACTGTGTCTATTGTTACTCTGCCTAGCTATAACTGCATAAAGCAGCTACACCATGCAGGTGAGAGACAGTCCAAGAGGAAAAGGTCTACATGAATAACTCAGTCTGTCCTCCTGCTAGGTCAAAGTTTGCTGTTTGTCCACTTTGATTTGATTCTGTCTGCATTAGGCACTAGATAAACAAAATGCTATCCAAATACTGACTTTTTTTTTTCCTGGCCACATTCCTTGGCTTTTGCAGTCATGTGTTGATTTCTGACAGTTCTTAAGCTTTTACTTATATAAAGGAGGTAAATAATTCCTTCATAGGATATTATTTCTGTTTTGAGATGCAAAGATGTAAAAAAATGGAGAAGGAAAGCTATAAACATGGCTATTGAACAAGTGCTTGTGACTATGTGCATATGGTGGGACATCTGCAATGTAATCAGGTCGTTTCTCCATCATTGTGAACTGTAGTTGTGTTGGATAAAGCAGTGCTGTGATTTACAGGAAATGCTGCTCTCTGGAAATGCTGCTTTTACATATACAGAGCATGCCGTGAAGTCTGCCGCAGCAGAAGCTGGGCAGCCTCCAACAAGCCTTGCCTCACTGCCACACCTGCACTGTGCTATGAAAGCCATGGTGTGCCATGAGTAACTGAAAAACAAAACCCAGCTTACTGGGGTACAGGACAGGCATGATGTGATGAGCAGGCACCAAAAATGGTGTTTAAGAACAGAGCTGTCCAACCACTGTTTGGGTTCATATGGGATGGGTGACACACAAGTAGGAGCCCTGGCCTCTGCTCGTCACAGCCAGAGAGGACCCAAAGTCCCTTGACCCAGTACCAAAAGTCACATTTGTGGCTCAAGTTATCTGTAATTCAAGACCAAAAAAAAAAAAAAAGTCACAAAGCATAAGTGGTTTGAAATATCCCACTGCTCTCAGAAAAAATGTTTTTTGTGAACTTGTGCTAGCTGAGAAACAGGAGGAGAACTGGCCCTCGTGAAGGCAGCCCACCAACAGTTCAGCTAGCTTTTTTTTTTTAGCAAGTAGCAAACTCTTCTGCGTTCCTCTTGCATGGCCATCACTAGGCACATTACCATTTCTTTTCAATCACCTTCAGTCACCTCATGACCCTTAAATTAAAACTTCACAGTAACTTCCTGGTTTTGATTGTGTTTGCTTGTTTGTTTGCTTTCTTAAAAGACACCAGCTTTTATTAGACCAACACATGTATTTGAAGAGAGGAAAACAGTCAAGAAAAGAAACTAGGCAAGCTTTCTGTCCCACAAACAAATTCCCATCCCACTGCAGACTGGCAACTCAGTTGCTCCAAGTTTAGTTTTGTCATTATTGTTATTATTTAGTGGTTTAGCAGGCTTTTGTCAGCTTGTGAAGCAGTGGGTGGGAATTGGTGGGGTTAAAACCAAGGCAATGTCTTCTACTTGGTGTGACAGAAGAGTGAATTAGAGCACAGCCAGCCTATAGCAAGGGGGGCATAGCAGTCTTTGCAAATGTAGGCCCAGTCTAGCACTTTTGAGCTCTGCACAGACCTGAGTGGGGATTCTCTATACAAAAAAAAAAAAAAATCTACTCTGGCAGGCCTAGAAACATGAACAGTATGTTGGTTTAGGTTCATAATTTTATGTACAGTTATAAAAGCAGGCACCATGTGACTAAAATGCTATGGGGAAACCCAGCGGAGCCTTGGCTCTGTACAGAAATGTGAAACTGCCTTGGCATATGAGTTCATACGACCAAATTATACCCAGGTGAGGTATCAGGTAGCACATAAGTGCGTACAAAGAGAGGTTAAATATGCCTCTGGGCAAACAGTTCAGCCATCTTGAACTCCCACCCTGAAACCTGAGGAAAGAGCAGTGCAGCCTCACTGGGAGCCTCTGTCCAGCAGGTCCTCTCCACCACCAGCCTGTGGCCACTGTGGCCAGCAAGGTGGCCCATCCCTGTGTGGTGAAACAGAAGGCAACAGAACTTCTAGGATGTATAGCACGATCTTACGGGAGCCATAGCGGCTGGCTGGCAAAGGCCCAGTTCCCCCAAAAAAGGAATTAAGTACTTAAGTAGGGCTTAGGTAGATGCAGGTTGACTAATTGAAGAACTATGATACAGGAAATCCCTGCCCAGCCCCTGGCTGGCTCTGGAAACCCTCAACGTGCACAGGTGCTACAGCTTCTGACTCCTCCTTTACAGGGTGCCCAGTGGGCCTGCCTCACGTCACCCGCTCAGAACAACCTCCACAAGAGACTTGACCTCTCTTCTGTCCAAAGCAAGTTGTTCCCATGTCACCCTCATTTGTTAATGAGGAATGGGGGCAATGGGAAGGGGATACTTCCTAAAAAAGCTGCACTGCTGTAAGGATGAGAATTTTCAAGGCAGAAAGCCCTCACCATCGCTTTTACAGCCAAGTTGTTAAGCTGCTCAGCTGACCAAGGAGACCGTGGGCCTCAGTCCCTGCACCAAAGAGTGCTTGTGTGCTCATGCTCTAGTTTCTCGAAGGAAAAAATACCCAGAAGCGTGGTTTTTTGGCACCGATATGGAAATGGCTATTTTGTCTTGATTGACACTTTAAGTAAACAAATAAATAAAAACAAAAACTGCATTAATCTGTGGTCAATCTTGAGGAAAACCTCAGCCCAAACAGTTCAAGCCTTGCAAAAACTGAAACCTTTATAAACAGAGTCATATAACAGGCTGTATGTGCTGCAAACCTACAGTGCGATACTTGCAAAACAGAGAATAGCAAGCAGGCTGTGAGTAACAGCACTGCTACCACAGCTGCCTGGTAGTGTTGTAAGCTCAACGAGCTTGAACCTTGTGTTTCACAGCTAGAAGGAGTGGGATGCTATGCAAAATGAGGGAAAACAGATATCCTCATGGCAAGGAGAAATACTGCAGAGAAAAAAGAGGAGAGGATTTAGCTACTGAAAGCCCCCCAAAGGCATTCCCGAAGGTAAAGAAGAAAGAAATGGTGGCAGTGACTGCAAAACAGGACTAAAATACATAGTAGGTTTTTTGTAGTTCTAGCCTTGGCTTTGCTATTGACTTCTAATAGCAACTGGAATAAGACATCAGTGTCATATTTTCTTAGCTCAGTTCCTTCTAGGTAATGATGCTGAAATATTTCCCAGATCATATTGTCTTTTCTGAGGAGTAAATAATGTTCATACAACAGTTCGGAGGTGGAAATTATACACCGTGGAAGTAGAGAGCATTATTTTTATAATCATAATGAAATAATAATGCCGTCTTCAACCTTGTGGAGTAATTTGCTCACCCAGCTTCTTGGAAACAGAAAATACAGGTTCTTTAGTGTGTGTTTATGTTTGCCCCTGTTTAAAGAGACAGGTAAGGTTTGCACTGTTAGCACAGGAAAAGGGCTAGTGGGTGGGAAAAGCATCCGTGTACGGGCAAGTTTTAAGTTCTTAACTGCACTGTATCTAAAACTAAAAAGAATTTGAAGCCATAGCTTGCCAGCAAAGGAGAAACTCAAAGTACTGAATGTTGCACTACTGAAGAAAAGTCATTGATTCTCTATACAAAAAAAAAGGCAGAACATTTCTGGGGAACTTTTTTTTCTTTTTTCTTTTTTTTTTTTTTTTTTTTTCTCCAGCATCACTGTATAACCTGTATTACTGAACAGAAAAAAAAAAAGTTTTAGAAACTGGTCATTTTACTTATGTCTTTTCAAAAAAACGCTCTGGTCTGCATGAAGATTTCCAGACTGAAAGCCCTACATACAGAGCAGAATCCTGGAAAAGGCAGTGAGACCATCTCACAAGGCAGAGGCTTAAGGGCAGACTTTTGGAAGGACGGACAGCTCATTAGCAGCGCATTACTTGTTCAAAAGCTAGCTGCTTTTGCCTTTTCTCCACTTGCAGGCTTGATCCAGAGACCTGTGAAATCACTGGGAGTTTATCCATTAACCTCAGTGAGTTTTGAGTCATCTCTCGCCTTTCCTTTGCCTGCTTGGTTCTTTTCCTATTTGCTTGCATTGGTATAGCTTCCAAGGCTCATCTATGTAAATCAGTAGTTACCGCAAAGTTTGACGTCCTGCCCTTGGAAAGAACAAGACTCTTGTAGAAATCTCTCTCCGAAAAAATGGGCCATGAGACTTCCCCAGCTTTAATTCATCTTCCATAGCCAGGAGTCGGTCAGACAGCCGAGAAGAGCCAAAGATGGGTTTATGTTTTCATTTTCTTAATACTGTCCCATAAATGACTGCCCAAGACCTACCGAGAGGGATGGGAAGTGTGCCGCTAGCTGGCCCGCACGGTGGCTTGTCCCCCAGCTCAGGGTGCCAGGGCACCGCACTGCCTGCACGCTCTGCCCTGCTGCTCTGGTGACTCCCTGGAGCCTGAGGCCCACCTGACAGTCACCTTTCTCCTTTCACAGGACTCTCCTGTGCCAACGGGGGCTCGTATGGAGAGGAGGAGGCGGGTAAATCCACAGCTCCAGGAACTGTTCCTGACTTGGGGGTTTATTTATAGTTCTAATGTATGTTCTTGTGAAACAAACAAACAAAAAGGTATTCCTATATTTTTTTTAGGGCAGCATCTTTCATAATACAATGGCCTTTGATCTTCTTTATCACCGTCCTCAAGCACAAGAAAATATTGGTCAGTCAATCCTACAGCTGAAAGACTCTAGTCAGGGGTCCAGAACAGCAGTGTCTGGCTATATTGCTGTTTGCTGCAGCTGACAGGGCAGATGGAAGTGTCCTCTCCCTCCTTTTGTATTGCATAAATCAGATATAGAGGGGAATATTGACAGCTGACAATTGCACAGCAGAAGCTGGTGCCTTCTTGAGCTTGCTCAGCCCAAAGAACCGATGCTGTTCATGGGAGGCAGAGCACTGGGAATTCAGGGGGAGCTTTGTTACCTGTTGAACCACATCCAACCTGGGAAAGATTTAAAGATTAAGTTCTTTTAATGTTTTCTTCCTTCCACCCTGCTTTTTTAATGCTAAACCTGCTAGTAGTGGTGGCGAAAAAAAAAACGTTCAGGTTTTACCCCTATGTCAAAGTGGCAGTGAAGTGTGTAGGGGGCAGTCGCTCAAGTGATAAACCATGTCTGATTTGAAAAAAAGCAAACAGTTGGGGCCATTTGATCAAGTCATGCTCCTGTACACATTTAATCAATTGTGTCTGCCAAAAGAGATCTTGCACAAGCAACTCTGGCTTCATGTAACAGGGACATTTTTTCATGTAGCCAAGCTGGATTCAACTTCTTGATAATGCGGTCTCTGGAAGCAGTTTTAATGCACTTATTATATCCCTGGCTGCTGGAATCACCTTACTATCAAAGTATGTAGGCTTGGTGGTTTGGTACGTAGCTCTATATTTTATTAATTTTGTCTGCACTAAACTCTTTTACCAGCATACGCTCTGACAGGGAGTCTCCTTTGGCTGTTCCAAAGTGATGGTGAGGAAAGAAGGTAATTCATAAGACGTTGCAGTGCTAGATGAGTCTGAGACTGTTTCATTTTCTTTCCTCTTTAAGTGTCTGTTTCCTTGGCTGTACTTCAGCTTACTTTTATTTTCAGCTACGGTTTGTTTAGTTTTTTTGTTGCTTTTTTTTAAGCAATGAAAAACCTTTCTCTGTCTCAAATTAGTCAGCTGATAGAAGATTCTCTCTTCATTTAAAAATATATGCTATCATTATAATGCTGGCTCTTTTGCTTATGCCAATTTATTGGTAGATATGCTTTCTGATTTATAGCCAAAGGGTACATCTTTCAGCTGAAGTATTGGAGATGGGCACAGATTCCTGAGGTGGCTGTACAAGGTATGAGATGGGGAAGAGTAAAGCAAATGTCATGAGACAGGTTTTGTACATGTGAACACCCGTGAAATATTTGTTCTGGGATATTGTGCTGCAGGTCATTTTGCCTCAGGAAGCAGTGGGGAGGTAGAGGGCAGTGGTGACCTCTGCTCTGGAGTCACAAGGAAGAACTTGGCCTGGCTTGTGTTATACAGGAACCTGTACGAATGCACGGCAGGAGTATAAGCTATAAAAATGCTTGAGCGATCGTTGTGCTTGTGCTTTCTATCAGTATAAGAGCAAGAGTTCAGCTGATGGTGCTTAAGACCTGTGAAATACAAAATTGCTGGAAGGAAGTAATTATGACTGCAGGTCCCAGAGAGCTCGAGGAGCTGCTTGTCAGAGGCAGGGCCAGCTACGGCGGTGCCACCGCGGTGCTCCCTTGGCACCTGAGCTGCCAACGTGGGGCTTGTCCCGGCAGGAGCCGGCAGCTCCCATGGGATGCAGCGCAGGGCGGTGTAATGCGATCAAATCACTCGGCTCCACAAAGTCGAGCCAGAGCTCCAGCACAGCTATGAAAAGCAGCGATGGACACAGCTATGGAAACCCTCATGGTTAGGGGGCACCACAGAAGGAGCAAAGTATTTACGTGTATAACAAGAAACTCCAGATGTGCTTGTAAATATTAAGTCAGAGCAGTAATTCAGCCAGCTTTGGAACAACTTGAGTTTTTAAGTTTCCAGGACAAAAGGCAATCTCCTATTGTCAGCGCAAAGAGGAAATTGCCCAGTTTTATTCCGCTGTTGGCTTCATCAGGATTTCTTACCCCAGATGACTCCTCCTGGCTGCTGCCAGTGACAAGGCGGGGGAGCAGAGAGAACGCTGCTCGGAGACAGTGTCACGATTCCTCTCCTCACATACTGGCATGGCAGGGGAGAAGGGAAGTACTTCTGCAGGGAAAGGAAACCAAGACAAATTTCCCTGGAGAGGAAAAGAGCACTAGAGGAATTCAGGATCACACAGGAAAATGTGATGTAAGAGAAAAAATAGGAAGCAAAAATAACACAAAACAAAAATCCGACAACCAGAAAAAGCACCAAAAATTTCAGGAAATCACTGTAAAGATGAGTAACTTTGTCACATACAGAAATACAAATCGAGGGATGATACAGAAGCTGTCAGGAAAGCTCTGATAAAGCCTCTTTAATCTATGGCATACTCAAAAGAAAAAATAGCAGCTCTGTCACAGTGACCCCACATGCAAAGACGGCCTATACATATAGAGGCAGCAGGAAGGCACAGTGAGAGGTTGCCTTGGTTCTGATGTGAAATGTGGTCTGAAATGTAGCAGGTATTGCTTAGGGCTGTAGCAAAGCCTTTTTTCTTTTCAAGTTCAGCCTGAAGTAGCAAATCCTGCAGCTGTCTTTCTGGTGGTGTAGCCCAAGGAAGATGCTGTGCAAAGGCAGAGTTATCTTCCCACCTCATGTCTTCTCAGTGTGACTGGTTTGCTACCATACCTCGGTACGATGCTAGGTGCCCTCCACCAGGTCTGGAAATTTGGCGGGATGCGATGTCAGGATTTTCTCTGCCTGTTCAGAGCTCCTAGTTAGACAGCAACTCACCTCAGGTAAGAGAGCCAGGCATAAGCTCGTGTGGCTTCAAACTGTGGACCCGGCAGGTGAACCACACGATGCGCATGTACCAAGTCTAGCATATCAAGGGAGCACCACTTTCCCAGTGCTTGCAGAGCAGGGCTGTTCTACATCGCACGTCCGCTGCATCCCATATACTGCAGATTTATTGCACTCACGCTGACCATCTGGATGGAAGATGGTGGTTCTGGGACGTGGTGGTGCCACGGGGAGCACTGTGTACCTGCACATCCCGTGCCTCCACGCAGCCCTGTCCCCCATGGAGCCCCCAACCCCTGTGCCTGCCTCACCAGCACAACCCCACGGCCGGGGCCCCAGGAGGGAAGGTGGAGCCTTGGCCGTCTCCATCCTCGCGCCCTGCCAGAGAAGGAGGAGCTGGCAGCCCTGGGGAGCGGGCTCCCAGGAGCCGGTGTCCAGGTAGGCTGGGCAAGGGTTTGGGATGGGGACCTGTCCCCGGCACTGCGCTGCACAGGCTGCCTGCTGCCTGGCCTAGCCATGTGTGGCAGGGAAATTGGCTCTGGAAATGACACGTTTGCAACTGGAAGTTATGGCTATGGGGGAGTGTGCTTGAGAGGAAGGGGTGTCCTGATTCCAGGGTAGATTTTTGCACAGGTTTTAGAGCCATGACTTCCCCAGGATGAGGCTCAGTGTGGGGACTGCAGCCTCTTCGCTGAATTGTATGCATATTCCTAAAAAAAAGTTTCCCTTTAGAGGTTTGCATGGATTTACTGCACACTGACAGTAGTGCTTGATTTTGAGTTGGACTAAAGAGCAGTCGCATGTATGCTCCTTCCTACCCCGACCCCTCCCGCCCCCCCATTTCCTCCCGTTGTTCTTTTTGAGATCACTTGAAGGTTTTTTCCTGTTTATTATCCGGACGTGCTGCGCAGTGTGTTGATTTGACTGTCACATAAGGAATCTCCAACTGGGATCACTGATGCTTTTTATAATTATATATACATAGTAATACCTCCTAGATGATGGAAAAGAAACGTTGGTGATGAAATCAAAACTGGAATGAGCTACAGGTGTTAATGAACCATAAGTTTAATTACCCTTTCCCAGAAAACCTGCATCACAGTGACAGGTATTTTCATAAACAAAAACTCTCTTTAATTGACATAACAGGAAAGGTACTTCAGCGTGCAATTATGCTGATGTCCTGGGCTGGCACATGTGTGTACCAGAAATATATCTCGTATTTCCTGTAAATTTCTTTTAAGTAGCTATAAGGAAGACTTTTTTTTTTTTTTAATTATATTTTTTGGGGGTTCATGAAAACGAATCACTTACTTACTTAAGCCTCTTTTTGAGGAAAACAATGGAACAAAACAATGCTTCGTGTATGACCTGCCAAAGCACAAAGGATGCTTGCGATGTGTTTTCCTTTGTTGTTTCTTTTTTTTCTTTTTTTTTTCTTAACAGGAAGTTTTGTTGTTGGGAACAACTATAACATGCCCTGTCCTTGCTCTACGTAACTGCTGTCTAGTCCTGCAAGCCGGCTCTTGTTCCCTGCCTCATGGAGCTGGCACAGGCAGCGTTCTGCTCCGCTCTGTGCGCTCCCTTCAGTCCTGAATGTCCACACGTTCAGTCTCCATCCGGACTGAAGTGGGGTGTGCAATAAACAAACCTGAAGAGTCGGGTGGTCCAATAGGTGTACACAGGTCAGGGCCCAAGGCAAGAATGCTGATTTTGTGAACCGCCTCCTTTTTTTTTTTTTTTCCCCCTTAGACTGCTTAAAATTAGAGTGCTGCATAATATGAACAGCCTCGAAGTGTTTTCAGGTGTAAATATTTCTTTCTCAAGTCGTACTTGGATGTGTTCAAGTCTGCTTTGTTTCTCTGTAGGTTAGTGGTAGGTTTGTAACAATGAGCCAGATCTGATTGACTAAATCGCTGGTGGAAGTTAATTGTTCACAGTGAAAACTGGTCTGGCTCATTCTGCCTCTGCCGCAGGAAGAGACAGAAGTGGTGCTCTGGGTCTGCGTTCTAAACCAAGCGTTGGTGTGACTTTAATCTTAATCAGATGTCTCTCTTCAGGGCATTAAAGAAAACCTGTGCAGTAGTCACAAAGAGCCTCTTCTCTAGAAAAAAGTAAGAAAAAGAAATTAATGCATTTTACAGAAATAAAGTACTAATGTGTAATTTTAGCTTGGTCAAATTTCTTTTGCAGGCTATCATAAGAAAAAACTACTTCTCCATATTTTGCCATCACCAGAGTAAAAGAATATGTTTTTTTCAGGAGAAGAGAACATCAAATTATTTCTAATGTCAGATATTGGATGATATTAACTTTATATTCCAGCTATGTTCTTCACTGTTGATGTGTTTATATTATTCTTTGCATCATTATTTTCAAAAGTTTTTCAATATCAGCTATATGCTTTTATTTCATTAAGTAACGATCTTCTTTTATTCTCTCCTTAGGACTGAAGCACTGAGCATGGAAGCCACCCAGATTAATATGTCACGTGCCCCACTGGTTAATGGAGGCATCAACACTGCGCTCAAGGCACACAGACCGCGTGTAATGTCCAAAAGTGGTCACAGCAATGTGCGGATAGACAAAGTTGATGGCATTTACCTACTCTACCTTCAGGATTTGTGGACTACAGTTATAGACATGAAATGGAGGTACAAACTCACTTTGTTCGCTGCTACGTTTGTCATGACCTGGTTCCTCTTTGGAGTTATCTACTATGCCATTGCATTTCTTCATGGAGATTTAGAAATAAACAAGTTCACCTCAAAGCGTGAGCCATGTGTCAAGAACGTGGACTCTCTGACAGGGGCATTTCTCTTCTCCTTGGAGTCGCAGACGACCATTGGCTATGGATTTCGTTTCATTACAGAGGAGTGTCCTCATGCCATTTTCTTACTTGTGGCCCAACTCGTCATCACCACCCTGATTGAAATCTTCATCACAGGTACCTTCTTGGCCAAAATTGCAAGACCTAAAAAAAGGGCAGAGACTATTAAGTTCAGCCATTGTGCTGTCATTACTAAACACAACGGAGAACTTTGTTTGGTGATCAGAGTAGCAAACATGCGGAAGAGCCTTTTGATACAATGTCAGCTGTCTGGGAAGCTTCTTCAGACATATGAAACCAAGGAAGGGGAAAGGATCTTGCTGAATCAAGCCAGTGTGAAGTTCAACGTTGACTCCTCTTCAGAGAGTCCTTTCCTCATTTTGCCTTTAACCTTCTACCACATTTTGGATGAAAGCAGCCCCTTAAGAGATCTCACGCCTCAAAATCTCAAGGATAAGGACTTTGAGCTTGTCGTGCTCCTGAATGCCACGGTGGAGTCCACCAGCGCCGTCTGCCAAAGCAGGACTTCCTACATCCCAGAAGAGATACACTGGGGCTATGAGTTTGTGCCTGTGGTTTCTCTATCTCCAAATGGAAAGTATGTTGCTGATTTCAGTCAGTTTGAGAAGATCAGGAGATGCACAGATTCTACATTTTATAGTATGGACTCTGAAAAACAAAAGCTAGAGGAGAAATACAGGCAGGAGGACCAGAGAGAGAGGGAACTGAGAACAATGTTGTTACAGCAGAGCAATGTTTGATTGAATGCATAAACTATCCTGATCAATCTTTCTCCCAAACAAAAAAGCATCCACTCTGTGCTGCATGTCAGCTATGAAACCACCAATGGAGTCCTTTTCAGCAAATAGTTTTGTTGTAGAGTAAATCTATCCCTGTTTGGCTAAGCTGCTAATCAAGTTTTTTTTGTAATTAGATGGGATTCCTTTGTTCAGTGCCTTGATTTAGCAAAGTTGGATTCGTATTAAGTCTCTGCCTTGTTTCATCGGCAAAAACAGACACAGCACTTTCCGTTTGAAAAGCGAAACTGGATACACAGCGCTGATTTCTTCAAGTATTTATTTGATGTGGTTTTATTGTAAACACACAATTGCAGAGGCAGCATGCAACACTGCCAGAAGAAAATGTGCTCCTTTAGGATGTATATTCTCACACCAGCTATTGCCTTCATGGGGATTCCTGGCATTGAAAATAAATTGATAAGAGAGAAAAAAAGACTACTTGAACATGGCAAGAGCCTGTGGGGAGGTGATAAACTCCTTTAAATCTTGAAGGAGGGCAACAGAGTAGGTGGTGATGAAAGGAGCTCTCTATCTCTCTGCTATTCAGAACTTTTTCTGTGATCATTCACTTTTTTAACCTTGTTAATGGCTGATTTATATATAATAGGTAAGAAGGGGAGATGAGGGCAAGTTACACAGAATCGTAACAGAAATCAACTAAGGTTAAAGCTGACTTTGAGACACCTGTTTTTTTATCCAATGTAAATAGTTTCTAATAGCAGCATAACAATACTTTTCTACAGATTGCTTGCTTTGCTATAGACCGTATTTAATTTTGGTTAAAAGAAAACTGTATAATGTCTGTAGACAATATTTACTTTTTCTGGCAGCCATAAAGGACAAGCATTCCTTTCATCCATTTCATTTTTGGTCTATTAAAACCATTCCATTAATAAAGGAATTTAATTTGGGCAGCTCCCGGTTTCTTTGTGGCACAGGGAGAGGGTGTGGTGCTTTGGAGA
>NW_010578581.1:365227-378205 GCF_000705375.1 Tinamus guttatus | reverse complement strand
GTTAACCATGAGGCAGCAGTGTGCCCTCATGGCCAAGAAGGCCAATGGGATCCTGGCCTGCATCAGGAGGAGCGTTGCCAGCAGGTCGAAGGAGGGAACCTGCCCCTCTGCTCAGCTCTGGTGAGGCCGCACCTGGAGTATTGGGTGCAGTTCTGGGCTCCCCGGGACAAGAGGGACGTAGAGCTTCTAGAGAGGATCCAGTGTAGGGCCACGAAAATGATTAAGGGACTGCAGCATCGATCTTATGAGGAAAGACTAAGCGAGTTGGGCCTATTTAGCCTGGAGAAGAGAAGATTGAGAGACAATCTGATCAACATGTACAAGTACTTGAGGGGTGAATGTAGGGAAGATGGGGCCAAACTCTTCTTGGTGGTGGCCAGTGACAGGACAAGGGGTAATGGGTGCAAGCTGAAACACAGGAAGTTCCACCTCCATGTGAGGAAGAGAGAGTGCTGGAACAGGCTGCCCAGAGAGGTTGGTGGAGTCTCCTTCTCTGGAGATCTTCAAAACCCGTCTGGACGCCACCCTGTGCCACGTGCTCTAGGTGACCCTGTGTGTGCAGGGGGGGTTGGACTAGAGATCTCTCGAGGTCCCTTCAAACCTTAACCATTCTGTGATTCTGTGATTTCCATCCTTTTCTGGATGGCTGAATGCAAAACCTTGATCCAGATGACAGATATCAAGCAGGTTATAGCTCTTTATGAATACATAAAATATTCATGTAAAATAATATATATTACATGTTGTCAAAAGGAAGTGGTAAAAGGAATCAAGGCCACAAAAGCACTACGAAATTTATTTTAATATCAATTTGGGCATAAGAAATTCTGTGTCAGTACAGAAAAATGAAATACGTTGAAAAGCAAAGGAATATTATATCTTTTCATTTTTGTTTTGTATTTTGTCCTTTGTTTCCATTTGTAACCAAAGGGGAAGGAGAAAACATATTAAAATTTGCACCTGCTCCCCTGTTCAGTTCAGAGAATTCTTCCTCTTCATTCAGACAGCAGACATATAAATAGTTAATCTAGCACTTGGCACATCTAGTGGAGCAGGGACCCATGGTAGAGGAAGGAACAAATCAGTGACGGGTGGAAATCTCTTAAAACACTAATAAAAAGGTAGCCCAAATGTTTTTTGTAAAGATGATCATCAGTAAGCTGGTTACAGTTTAACAGCTGTATGGGGAGTTGTGCTAGAGTGATTAGGTTTAATTAATATAGAGTAGTTTATCAGAAAGAAATGATTCAGCCTGGTAATTTCTCAGTCTTGACTTCAAAAAGGGGAAGATGCATGCTCCAGCATGGTTTTGCATCATTTCCTGTTCTTCTCATTGTTTGAACAGGAATGAGGTCTTGATTGTTCTGTATATGATTGAAATGCTTGGAACTGAGCTAGCTAAAAAAGTCAGAATGATAAATGAATATATTTTAAAAATGAAGAGGCTTTCAATCTACTAGAGTCTTTATAATTTTACTTGTAGCAATATCAGTCTATCTTGATAAGGTTTTACATATAGAATATTCACAATTCAAATTAAAACCTACCTCCTGTTTCAGCTACATGGTGCACTACTCTGTCTACATTTCTGTCACCTACAAGGTGGCACTGCAGGCTGTATGTGGCACACTTCTTCAGGGGCACAAAGCATATAAGCAAATGGGTGGGGATGATTAAAAAATTGAGCTGAATTGAGCCATTTTAAAATGCTCCATTGAAGGTTGACGCTTAATCTCTCACAATATAGGTTTAGATAGGAATAATGGCATAGCCCTGCCTGTAGTTGATGCCTTCTGTTGATGATTTCACGTGGGTGACATAGCCCTAACAAGGAAGATGTGGCCTCCATGACCATGGAGGCAATATCAGGGTGCAGGTGTAGGTTTTTTCTACTGCTCTCAGTGATTTTAAAGCTTGATGGTTTTAAACAGATAGCTTGAACCTTCATGTCTTCAACCTCAAACAGCTTTCTACTAATCTTATTATTTCACTCCAAGGGCAAGTAATACGTCACACCGGCTTTGGTAACAGCTATATTGTAGTCAGTTTTCAGACTCAGTGTCTGAAAAGAAGTCTAAGAAGTCTTTCTAGCAGTGATTTGATGAGACTAGTGAAGTCTCATGTGCTTAAGAAAAGCCCCCAGAGTATGGAGTGGTGTTGGGAAATATTTTTCATGCCTGTGAAGAGTTGGCTGGAATTTCTAATCTGCAGCTTTCCCACAGCTGCAGGCACCCCTCCAAAATGGGTCTGTCTTGAGGTATTTATAACGTGTCTGTCACCAGGGTAGCCAAGTGCCACATGAAAATGCAGCACCCAGGTTTGCAGCTGATGCAGCTCATCATCATACTTCTCTGCCATGTTCCCCACCCTGACATACTTTCTACAGTGTTTGCTACAACTGACCTTGTTGCAAAAGCTTTCTCCTCTGAAAGTTCGCTAATGGGGATGGTACACAAGCTTCTTGTCCTGCCTACCTCCTGCTCCTGCCCATCTCCTGCCCTGTAGTGACGCATCTTCTTAAGAGAGAAAACACCTTGGCACAGGTGAATATTTTGCCAGTACATAGCATTGCACTTGGTCCTACAAAGACATGAGTTGAAATATTTCTCTTCTTTTCCTTCCAAATCTAGGCGTTTCAACCTGAGCTAACTATCTAATATCCCAATCGGCCATTTCCTTTCCATTTTGTCTGTGGTCTTCATTCCCTCCTGTGTTCTGCCCAATATTTACTTGTGGGGAGCAATCTTATCTGAAACATGAATTTTTTGGTCTTCAGAGTAAATATGCAGCTTGGACTGCTAGTAAATTATCTGTGAACTAGCTGATAAAGGAAAATCACTCCCAAGCAGCTCTGGTCTGATCCAGATCTGAAGCAAAGGTAAAGACCTGGGTCTCCAGAAAGCAGCCAAAGAATTCTAACATTTGCCCTGTCTAACTGAAATACATCTCTGAAGCAGTTGCTAGGCAAACTCACCTCATACCCTTATAAATCAGCTCCACCACTGAGTTTCACACACACACTCATGTGTCTGAAGTTTGACATTCCTGCAAAATACTGAAGGGAAAAATACTCTAAGTGGCATATGAATTACAAATAGCTTAATATAGTGAAGTTGCCCTGTGCCTGTCCACCTACTCAGCCCATATAGGAGGGACTTTTTGAACTTCAGTGGTTGGCCATGCCTTTTGTATAGGTCCTCTGGAAAGGACAGGGCTTTTACTACTTTGAGCAGCTTGTTCCACTTTGAGCATACTCACTGGGATCTCATAGAGGGGAGAAATCCAAGAATAGGAATCTTAGACAAAAATGTCTAATATTCCATTTCTTTTCTCTTCCCTGAGGTTTGAAATCTGGAGAAATCTGGGGTGGTCTAGCAACAGCCCACCTACTGCTCCATTCTAGCTCTGCCTCTTGAACATTTGCTGTAGCTTCAGAGGGTTGCAGACCACAGGGCCAAATTCTGCCACTGATTTTCCATGTCTTCCCTAGATAGCAGCCTTGTTAACTTCCAGTATATTATCCACAAACAAACAACTACTTCCACTCATCTGGCCTTCAATAGCCATGTTACATGCTTCTCTTGCCCACACACTGGTCCATAGAAACTATCATGCAAAATTCCAGAATTCCTGAGTGTTCTGAATGGATAAAGGAACTGAGTTTGCATCCAGGTTAAGCTTAGATTTGGTTTGTGGCTCAGAGTTGACCCAGGACTGGGTCACTGGGTTCCTCTCATTTAGGATTCTTACCCAAACAGTTGCTGTCCTCAGGTTGTGACACACATAACACAGAGCTGGGATCCTGAAGGATGCAGAACATCCCTTTGCTGATACATCGATCACTGATCTACTGATTTCCATGGTATGATCAGAAGGCCTTGCAGGCAAGCCCTAAAAACAAGCAAGCTTTATGATTTTCTACATTTGATCTTGAACATCAACCAATGCAACAACCTTGGTTGTGGTGATCAGAGCACCAAAAACCTTGAAATTCAAATGACGTGATTTCTAGATGTCATGTGATTTCCAGACTATGTCCAAGACTGCACTTTGTCCTCCTTTAACTATGGGAAAGGGAGCTCCATAAGCACTGCTGTGTCTTATGGAGGTATCTTGTGGCATGCTTGCTGCAGTGACCAGGGCAATGGGACTTGTGAATGACGGTAGATAAGATTCATTGCTTACTCTTAGAGCTTTGTATTTGCTGCTTGGAGACTTATTTCCTCAACATCCTACAAAAATATACTTTAAAAGTAGGTGAGACCTTTAAAACTAGTGAAGGGTGACATCTCTCTTAGCTTATAGAACAAATGCATTTTCTGTAAAGAAGAGCAAAGCCTCTCACAGACCAGCATCTTCAGATGAAATATGTGTCAGATCCTCCTAGCTGATGTGCTCCAGCATTGCTGGGAACAAATCTGTTTGCTCTTTTATCTGCACAGTGTACTGCACCACTTTTCCATTCATTCCATTGCTGATCCAAAAGGGAAAGAAGCCAAACCTTTCACTTTCCCGGTATTTGTTAAAGTCCAAGCATTTTATTTGAAGACTCTGAGCATATAATTGTTTAAAGTCTTAAATGAGATATCGATGCTGCCAGACATCCACTCAGAAACCCAGAAACTGCAAATCAGGCCATTAGAAATGTTAAGACCTTCAAAAGCAGGAATATATCCTCCTCTCTCCTCTCTTCTCTCCTCTCCTCTCCTCCTCTCTCCTCTCCTCTCCTCTCCTCTCTTTTTTCTTCTTCCTTTCTCTCTCTCTTTCTTTCTCTTTCTCCTTTTTTCCCCTCCTTCTGTTCTTCAGAATTAATATGTTAAAGTTTTTATCAGAACCATTAGAAGAAGATAAAGTGTTGTTGTTGTTTTCCCAGTGGAAGCTGAGACTCAGCTATGGGAGACTTTTAGGTCAGTTGCAAGTGTCTGCATCATTGACCTGTCATAGAAACTTCAGATATCAAAGAGAAATAGCAAAGTTTCCACTGACATAGAAGCTAGGCTGGCATGACATTTATTTTACATCCTTTTAGTTCATATCTGGTGACAGCAATTTTATGGCTATTTTTATTGCTGTTTATTGTCTATGTTACAGTAACACCTAGAAGCCCTGGCCAGACTCAAGATGCTCATGAACACGAGAAGGAGCAATCATTATCCACAGGAGTTAGAGTCTGAGAGGTCGAGATGAACAAAGAGAGGAAGAAAGGAGAGATTATCTCTCTCCCCCCCATTTACAGACAGACACTGCTCAGTGCAGCACGAGGAAGAGACTTTCCCACGCTACCTCCGGAAGTCCGTGCCAGAGCTCAAACTGAACCGAGATGCTGATTTCCAGGCAACTGCCTTAATCATGAAGCCTTCCTTTCCACCAAAAGCCAAAGAAATCAGCGCAGCAAAACGCACACAGCAACCTGAAGTGACCTGCCACCAGATTAGTTGTCAGCGTGATCCACCCTGTCCCCTCCGTTTGTGTTCCTGCCGCAGGGCAGTCTCCCAGGGGCAGACTGGGGGCTTTTTTGGGGGTAGCTGACCTGGGGAGTCCCCTAGGACCAAAGGACAGGTTGCATTAGCACAAACACTGTAGAGTGAGTTGTATCCTGAAGGTGGCTTTAGGACTTATCCTGATAAAGATCATGGAGATACATCACCAGTGCCAATATCCAGAATAACCTGCAGGCGCCTGTGCTCTGTACCCCTCTACATCCAAGAGGCTCTAGGTATGGTCTGTGGCATTCGCTGTTAGCCCTCAGGTGTTTGTCTTGGGTAAGGAGGAATAAAAACCATGAACTTCATTTATTGGAGCATGACGGGAACAAAGTACACATAATGTCATACACATTAAAAGTCAACACATAGTGCAGAAATAACTCAGAGCTGGCACAATATTACATTGATTAAAAATCTTTGATTTGCTGGTAAACTTCCTGTATTTTAAGGAATTCATGTAGCCTTATCAGAACACAGCCTAGGGGTGCTTAATCACCTTCCACATACCCGGCAAAACTATCTAATCTGTAATTATTTAATGTAAATAAATTTTATGGCTCCCAATTATAAGTTATTGAGTAATAAATCTAATGACATTATGAAAGTTCGTAAGAGAGACCAAATAAATTCCATTGTAGCCCAGGAATGGGTACTTTATATATTGTAATACAAAGGTGCCTGTGGAAAAAAAATAGACAAGAAAGTTACCTGGAGTAATATCTGAGTAAGATTACTTCAGGCTATACCAGAAATATAATGGGCAGTGATTTCAGGTTCTTGTGTCACGTCTCCAGTGCATTCAAAATTGTGTTTTAGTGGAGCTTCAGTTGACAGCGCCCAGTGGGAGATGGGCACCAATTCCCTTGCACAGGAGGCTTGGAGCCTTGGGTGCCTGGCTCTGTGAGGAGGCTCTAGAGCCTGGGAAGGCCCCAGGAATGGCCTCGGGGAGGGCACAGCCTCCCCCCTGCTCCTCAGACCTCCCTGCCACGCACCGCTGTCACAAGCCGCTGCCTTCTCCAGTTGCACAGCGCTTGCTCTTGAAAGGAGAGCAGAGGTTTGCTGTTTGCTTTGGAAGGCTTTTACACCCCCTTTTGTTATTACAGATCACATGCAAAGTACAGTCATCTGAGTCGATTTTCTTCTGTTTCCTACTCAGGTATTTTTCCCGCCCTGATACCGATCTTGGTGGCTGCTCAGCTGCCCGCCTCAAAAATATGCACCCTTTCGCTTCTGCTCTGTTTTCTCCTTTCCCAGGGTTACCGAGGCAGAATACTGCATTAGTGAAGAGACAGGCAACTCAGTCTTTGTGGCATTGTTCAATTTAGTACCTCTTTATAGTCTTAATCTTGGTGCTCTGTAGACATATTTATTGAACCTTGAGAGAAGCTACTATATATATATATATATATATATATGTAACTGCATGAATAGCCAAATATTTTTCAAATATGCTTTGATTCTCCTCGAAATGCTCTGTGAGACTGGGCAAAGGCCTCTTCTGGGAGCAATGCACCTTTGAGTCTTGCACAAGATAAAGGTGAGACATGTCTAAGACATGTCTGAGAGACATAGAGTTCACTGGTGAGCTTCTCACAGCACAGGGCAGTGATTCAGTTTCATACAGGGAAAAAATGCTGCTTTTTTCTCTTATTCTGTGCTTAAGGCATCATTGCTCAGCTGGGCAGCTTGGCAGGAAGATAGCCTTGAGGACCTGATGTGAAGCACACACTACACAGAGCAGAGCTCTGTGTGCACGGTCTGTTCATTGTCATGGATTTCAAAGACTATGTCAGCCTGGGAAAAAAACATCAAAACCAAGTGCATCTGTAACACTCTGATGACGTATCTTAGGCCTTCAGTATCAAACAGGCTTTGTCACTCCAGTTCTGCATTCAACAGGAGTGTAATTCCATCACAAACATTCACCCTTTTTCTTTCTGTCTTCAAGGGAATGTCATTTTCCAAAAGAGCATTAGCCCAATGCAGAAGAGGCCAAGAGAGTTGTCTGTGTTTTTCTTTAACATTTACATATTCCTTAACAAATCTTTGAGGTGTCCAAATGATGGCTAAGCGATGTTGCTCTTTAGACCAGGCAGATATAACAAGACAATAGCACAATTTCTGATCTGATGCCAAACTGAAGGGAAAAAGTTGAGTTTATTGGCTTTATTGGTTAAGAACAACATTTGGAAGAGTGTGCAGCTATTCTGCATCTGCTTTGGGCTGGGGTTGCAGAACTTAGCCAGCACTTTGGTGAGCTCCTGGTTTCTCAAAGCACATACAGTACTGCACAGTGGCATCAGTAAATGACACTTCAGTTAAATTACAGTTGCTTAGGAAATGTCATTCTTTTTAAACAGTGACATGGCCATCTGCATTCCTATGGCATCCCAACTTATCATGCAGGCCAGAGCAAGACCATATCCCTGAGTATAACACCATTAGCCCATAGAAACACTAGCAATAAGAAAAAGCTGTGACATCTCTGCTTTGCAGTATTGGCTTCCACAAGCATCCACAGTCTTGAGTCCAGCATATAATCCCTAGCTTTGAGGTGGAGACATGTCTCCTCTGGTGCCAGTAACTTTCCCTTGTAAATCTAATATTCCTCTATAGCAGAAAGGGTGTCTCTAGAGCTACACTGTGAAATCAACTGCAAGAGAAATGGCGGGCGATTTCAGCCTTGTCACCCACTGTTCCAAGTGCTGGAGACACCTCACTATCTTCATGTGCCGCAATACAAACATAGAGAAGTGAGGATATTAAAAAAATAAATAAAAATAAAACCCCTGAAAGTATGAAATATAAACACAACCTTGCCTACAGTTTTTCCTCTGGGAAAGGAAAAACAAACTGCATGCATCATATACTACTAATCATGTGACGTAATGTACTCCTGGAAGGCACACAGCTTCTGGGAGGATAAAAGCTGTATGTAAAAAACGTATGGATAGTGGAACAGCCTGGTCACCACTGCTCACTAAATTCACAGAGCTTCATTAAGCTGAAGCAGATAATGGAGAGGCATTTCTGGTGTTTTGTTTGTTTGTTTGCTTGTTTCCTTTTTGTAAAATGGAATCAAACCTTCAGACAACAAGAAAGCTATGTGAGATACATCAGGAAAGCAACTCTTTCTTATCCTCTCTATCACAGTTTTTCCTCTGGCTCTTTAAAGCAGTAACACACGTTAAAGAAAAAAAAATAATAACTCAGAGAAATGATGACCCTCCTAAGACTCGCTGCAGAGTGTGCACCAGCAGGAGTCACGTTTGGGTTGTCTCACACTGGCCTGTAGCAGACTCAGGAATGATGAACTTCTGCTCTTTAAAGGCAACAGGATGAGAGCCCCAGCACAGCTATCACCCCCAAGCAGGCACAGTGCTCAGATAATGACACTGCTGTGGCAGCTGAGCCCTCCCATTTCCTCTGGTGAATAAACACCTCTGCTTCCTCTTGATTCTCCCAACAGATATTTGGCTACCAGTTTTCTCAATTTCCTCATGAGAGATGAAGAAAAGTCTAGGTATTTCCCAGTTGCGCATATCCCCCCAATTATAACCTTGGCATGCATTAGGAAATCATTTCCCCTTTTATCAGCTAAACCTTCACACAAGCTTCCCCTGGCTCCTTTGCTGGCAAAAAAAAAAAAAAAAAAAAAAAAAGGAGAGATCACGGGTTCAGCATCTACTCAAGAAAGGGCACAGCATGCTGAAATGCTCCTCAGAGATTGACTTGATTGTAAGTTTAAGTCTAAATCCATCAGGAAGACATTTCTCAGTATTTATCCCATCCAGTCTTGATGACTCAACAGCAATTCATCGTTTCCCATCTCAGCTCACTTCTGCTGCCTTCTCCAAAAGGGTGAGACATCAGAGACATTGCTAAAACCTTCTCATGCCAAACCTATTCCACTACTGTCAGTAAAGCCAAGGACAAGTCTGATTTTGTTCTTTCCTAGCGTGGCAGAAGCAAGCTGAAATCCCTGTAACTCATCACCACCTCTGGGCACCTCAGCTCCCCCCGTCGCCAGGTCGTGAGGCGCATGCCCTCTCCCTAGCTGTTGCTCTGTTTTCAACACGCTCACCTTTGTTACAAGCTTCATCCTTCAGGGATGTGAATGTGCTACCACAGTCAGCATTGCCAGGTTAGACCAGAGCAGTTTTCTTTTTGTCCCTGTGCGGTTTCAAGGAGTGGGAGAAGGACTTCATTTTATGAATAGCAAGGACAGGATGCTGTGCAGTTTTTAGCCTTTTGTGTATTGAAACCATGGTGTTCACAATGGTGTGTTTCAGAGTTAACGTCCCTCAGGAGGAAAACACACCGGAGGAAGCATTTCCTGCTGTGGGCAGTTGACAGCTGGTGCTGAAAAAGGGCTTCTCAAGTGATGGAGAAGAGGCTATTTTGGGGAAGGCTGGTGACATTATTTTACTTGTCTTGTCAACAGCGTTGGCGGTTACCATAACACAAGTGCAGTGATAGATCAAAGCAGAAAGATGACTGAGGCTGAGAGCCTCAGGTCACGATTTGTGCCCACTGTGCACACACAGATACCCTCACTCACCCTTCTCATGCAGGGGCAGCCGTCCCTCATCTGACAAATGTATTTTCAGAACAAGGATAGAGAAGAGAGGGATGTGTGGGCACAAAGATATGCAGAAAATCATGTGCATAATATCACATATGGTCTAAGTCTCTGGAGAGCTGTGTTAGCCAGGGCAAGGATTGATGTAGCATAATGCAGAAGAAAGAAAGAAAGAATGTCAAGCTATTTCTGTGGTACAGACAGGCCTTAATAGAGCAGGGATTTCACAGGACATATTTCTGAAAAGAGACACAGACAAATGGAAATGTAAGGGCCAAGATTAGGGCAATACTGGGGAAGTTCTGAGCAGCTTCAGCAGATAACTGAGTCTGAGAAGAAGAAACAACTGAGTACATTCAAAGAGATTCAACTGCTGAGCACTGAGCAGAACTACAACAGCCAACATCTCAGTGGACAGCCACCTTGGGACATCTGAAAGAGGTAAAAATAAATACTAATTTCCGCTAAGTGGTAGCAAAACTTTTTGTTCCTTGGAGCAAACCAGAAAGGAATGCGTCTAATGCAAATATGTATTTCTAGCCAGTCACCACCTCCACAAAACCAGTGGTACGGGTTAATCCAACAATAATATCATTTATTTTGGGAGAAGAAATTTAAAATGAAGGTTGTACAATTCTACAGTTGCTACGAGTGGAACTGGATTAAGCTTTTTTCAGAAAACTGTTTTTAACCAGAAAAATATCCAAATATTTTGGTGAATTCCTGTCAAGATCATTGAACTACTACAGCCAAAAGGGAGTGAGAAGAATATGGTTAACCATCAAAATATTTAAGTTCAGGACTTTCAAACACAAATATTCATTTTTCCCGTCTGAAACTATGTGTAAATTTCTCAAAATAGCTCTGCACGTATTTTTAAGATTAAGGGAGATGGCAGGGGTTTCTCTCTTGAGTCATTTATTTGCACTGTGTGGGGCAGCTATCCTGGTGGGACAAAGGGGCTTGCAGAGCTCCAGATAGGGCTGCCTGGCATGTCATGTACCTCATATTAGAGGACAGCTGCATAGTCTCCTTTTGTTCACCCATTCCCTGGCATCGTGACTATTGTCACTTCATGTAGCTTCAGCTGACACGGTGAATTTGACAACACAGATGAGCTTGCCTTTTGTGTTGCTGTTCCTTGTCTCAACCTTGATTACTTTAGCATGCCCCACATGTTAAGACTTCAGTGCCCCACAACTAACACTTGCCCATAGCGCTACTGCCAAGGCAAGCTGGATGTCTTTTCTCCTTCTCTTTGTAACATTTCCTTTATTGCAAAAGGGCCATGCAGACTTTGGGAAAAAAAAAAGAAAAGGGCAGCAAGCTGAATGTTTACTTAATTGTTGGTCAAGAGTTGGCTCCTGTGGAAACTTTGGCCAAACACAGTGCTCTAAAACATAGTTCCCTTCTACAAGGGTGCCAGAAAACCAGGGGGCAGGTGGCAGTTCTTGAACAATAGTCAATTACACTTTTTAGGCAAATATTTGCTCATGCGTCCAGACAATAATGTCTTGTGGAAATGTGTTTGCACAATGTCCTTGACAAAGGCTCGTCTATTAACCTGGACACAATTGGGTACAGCTCTGGAACAGAGCTTAACAGATGAACTTCTCTGTTCAGACAACAACAAAATAACCTCATGCATCCAACTCTGAGCAAAACAACCACTCCATATTACTTTCACATGAGGAAAATAATCCTGTTGAAGAGAATTTACTTTAACTTATAAAAACAGCCAACATGAACTGTTGTGCTGAGATCTGTAATTCAACTCCTACAATTCTAATGTGCTTCCAGCCCAGCCTTGGCCAGGCGACCCAAGGATGGACTTGTGAAGCCCCTGCAAGGTGCCTATGTGGTCATTTTGCTGTCCGTGAATTTTGCCTGAGCTCAGAGCAGCAGGAAGCCCACGACTGCCTCAGCACAGGGGTGTTTCCAAACATCCTCTGCCCTGCATGGGGCTGGCTTTGCTCCGTACTGCACTGGTCAAGCCGGCACAGATCTCCACTGGGGTGCCCTTCATGCAGTGATGACAGCGGGCCCTTGCTTTGGGAGCTTTGGGATGTGTATGGCACATTCCAGCATTGCTGGAACACGTGCTGCTAAGCAATAACAGCAGAGCCCAGTGGTGCCTGAACCTGCAGTGGGAACCGCTGCGGAGGGTTTATGGACTGGGCCTGGATAAAGTTTAGCTGCATTTTCTGTATTTATGTTTGGTTTTGGGGTCACATTAAACAAATGGTCTTGCAGTGGGGCAGTGGGGCTATCAGCCAGAGATGTCCAGGAACTTTAAGTTTAGCCCTTCGGATAGTGATTAATCAGCCACAAGGTGATCCTCTTCCCCTCCAGTGAGTTCCTTAATAAGTGTTTTTTTTTTCCTGAGTGTTTACACTAGTACACAGTATTTTAGTATTTTTCTGGACATTTTGGCTGAATAAGTTCCAGCAGCTGCTTTACACACACGTGTTCACCGCATCTTGATGACGATTCAGCATCCACGAGGTGTGTGAGTCAATTCAGTCATGTGGGATTGTTTCTTGCTCCCTGACTAAAGAACTGGCACTTATACAGGGGAGAATATGATGTTTGCTGTAGACAGTTAGTAAAGAAGTAAATAAAAGGCAATACTTACAGCAGTGACTGAAAATTTAGTGCAACCACACATTTGTGCTAAAGCTGATGTGACAGAAGTTTTCTAGCTTTGTCTGGGAATTCACAAAAAATTAAGGACCCTTCCCCATGTTGCCACGCTCATTGCAGGAGTAGCTGGATGAAATCCCATGGTCTGTGTTACTGCAGGAGGTCAAACAAGATGAGCTACGGGTCCCTGCTGACCTCAAAACTATGAAGGCAGGAGTCACAGAAAACCAAACTCGCTCTGTTTGTTCGTTAAAAAAATATTTCAGA
>NW_010578581.1:330472-365168 GCF_000705375.1 Tinamus guttatus | reverse complement strand
GTAAAATAACACTGGTAACTGTTTCATTGCAATCATTATCTTAGACCGCTTCCCCTCCCAAAACTTTATTCCCCATATCATTCCAAAGCCTATTTTTCAATGGGAAGAAAGCTCTAAAAACTTCTTTCTTGTCTGAATAAAAAGTATTGCTACTATGGGACACTAAACTCAGGTTTACACGGTGAAGACCACAGAAGGAGACACTTAAAGAACAACAGATATGGTGGGAATTGTACTTTCTTAGTTATTACAGTGCTTCTCCTTTTCTTCCTTTAGAGGTTTTCATGGGTTAGATCACGCTGCCTAAGCCGGACTCCCTGTCCTGACCACTAATGCATATAACTAAAGAAGGCCTATTTTATTAATTTATTATTAATTTATTAGTAAAGTATCAAAGATGAGGAGCAGTTTAGCTTGTACTCAGTAGATCTTGTGGAGCAGAGGGGAAGTCGTCAAGATCACTGACATAGCTGAAGGTCATGGAGTCCGGCACAGGTGAGGAGGATTTGGGATGCCTGATTCACAGTTCCTTGTAGGAAAGTCTGCCGGAAGTTTTCGTTCTGACCCCAGCATAAATAAATAAACATTTTTTTGGAAGAGAGAAAGCTTATACCCTGAGTAAAGATACCCAGTGGCTTCTGAGGAAATTCGCCCTGAGGAAGAACGTCTGCTGTCAATGACTACTCCCTAGAAGAAGCCTTTAATAGCGTGACTGAAGAAATTAGGGCATACACAAAGGCAAAAAATATTTGCTCCCGTGGGCCAGAGGCTACATTCAGTTACACCCAAGAAACCACATGAAAGCGCCCCGCTTGCGAGGTGCCAAGCTAAGCCACAGCGCCCTGCATGCCGTTTGCTGCCGTCAACACCAGCGCGAGCGGCAGGCACCCGCGGCTCCCGGCTCGGCGCTTGCCAGGCCAAGCGCCGTGGCCCCATGACAGCACCTCTCTGTGGGGTCCTGGCACCCCTGGAAGCGAGGCTGATAACCTGAGCCCAGCCAAACCCCCGGGGCAGCCCTGAAACGCGGAGGTTGCTCTACCCCACCGCACCATCTAGTGTCAGCATGCTTAAAAACATGCTGGGCTCCTGCACCCGCAGTGGTGGGCCCAAACGTCCTAAATGAACGCTCCTCCTGCACCACATTTCCAAGCACATGATGCACTTCATGATGTTTGAATTGTCCCAGGGAGCTGTGAAGTGCACCCAAGGCAGGAGATTGCTGCCCTCCAGGAAGGCTGTGGGCATGGGGTGGTTCCTGCCCTCGCTTTGAAGATGTGCACTGATGGTGTGTTATGTTCAGTGCTCTGATGGTGCATGGTGATTTGTAGCTACCTGAACAGATCAGATTCACATTCAAATTAATAGCAAAAGTACACTGCTAAGCACAGCAACAGAAGTGGGAATTGCCATAAGCAGGACATTCAGATCATACATCTCCTGTTCAAAACAGAATAATGCTCTGGGATGATAACATCACTCAGTTCTCAACTGATACCTTGAAGCTTATGCACTGACAATTAATATCTGAACCACAGGGATCTTATTCTCTGCAGAATGTGTGATATGTGGGCCCCTCAGGGCAGGGGTAAGGGCAGTTCCTCGAGTATCCCTCATACTTTTAATCATTTGATGCTTTATTGACAATTATATGTAGGAAAAAAAAAGTATCTTTGGATCTACTTCTGGGTTCTGGTGGTAAGAATGACTATATCTACCCTCTGGTCTGAAAATGTGGAAGGACTTCGGGATTGGAAATCTCTATTTCAGGATGCAACAGCATTTTCAAAGTCAGGGAGGATCTTCTTTGCAGGAACTGTGACTGGTCATCTCGCCGCTGGCAATATTTGCTTGGGCAGTAGTGGGGTGCAGTAGAGCCTGGAAACTACTGAGCTTCCCCGAAAGGTGGGCATCTTCAACAAGGTATTTCCTTTATGTTCAAGCTTACTGAGACAGTACTTCCAGCCTTGGAGTTCCTCTTTCTTTAGAAATCTGTTATCCTCACACTTCGATTTCATCTGCAGAGCTATGATCTTATCCTTTTTTTTTTTTAATGAGAAGAAAAATCCTAGTTATTCAGGTAATAGATCCATTACAGATGATAATGAATACAAAAAGTCCATTATCTTGGAATGAGGATTAATTTTCAGGCATAACTGTTGCTTCACTGACAGATAAAAAGCTTTCGTCAATATTTTATAAAAATTGCAAGAAAAAGTAATCTCCACCAAAATTATTTTCATTAGTTTTATTATTTTAATAGCAAAAAAATTTCTTTAATTATCATGATGGAGAAACATTTGCATTTAAAGGAAGTTAAAACTGGGCCTAAATTACCAGACAGGCTCTCTACTCAGAGGTTTATGCACTGCATTGCTAGAACAAAAAAAAAAGTAGAAGTCCTAATGGTGTTAATATTACCATAGCAAATAATGTCAATATAAGAGAAGATGAATTCCAATATTGCATATTTGTTTTCTCATTGTCTTAGAAATAAACCACAAGGTGTATGTGCATGTCTGTGCAGTTATTTTCAGCTACAAAAGAGACATGCCCTTATGTTACATATTCTAGCAGGTAGCAAAATGATTTTCGCTCTGTGGTTATTGTCTGTAACCTCAGAGTCCTTTAGGGTTTGCCCCGAGGTTGTGGGGACCGCACATCCTCGAGGGGTGCCCCTCTGTTATCCCAGGGTGACACCCAGGTAGCCCCGTGGAGGGCCCTGGAGACATTTTTCATAGTGAAAAATATTTAGGGTGCTGAGTATCTCACTTTTGGTGAATCCTAGTGCCATCTTTTGGGGAGAAGAGGAATATTCCTTCACAGACAAGTACGCCTTGATGGAGTTTAGCAGAGTGATGGGTCATTTTTCTGCTTGGTCTCGCTCCTGGAGGAGCGGGCTGCTGCTGGGACTCCCATACGTGGAGGAATGGGTCCAAGGTGCACAGTGTCCCAGATGGCCTGACTCTGCAGCGGCTTGAGGAGACAAACTCAGGCAGTTTGCAAGGAGCTAAGCCATGTCCCAGGGCACACAAGATGGAAAAGCTGCGCCAGACTCCTGCCTGGATCTGCAGCACATGGCCAGTGCTGGCCCAGGAGGCCTGATGCCAGCCAACCTGGCCAGCCCCTGCAGCACAGCCCAAGCCACAACCGCCTGCCCAGAGAAAAAGGTGGGTCTTCCTGGAGAGGGCACCACGACTGCACCCATTATGCAATGTAGTGCCAGCATGAAGTCACAAAAATCTCATTATAAAACCAGGCAAATTGGACAAAATCCTTCAGATCATTCAATGCTACAGTCCAGCCAAAGAGGAGTGCTGTGGAAAACTCAAGATCACAGGGTGGCCTTTCGAGCAGCTGTAACAGGGAGCAATAGAAAAGCTTTACACGCACAGAAGACATTTCTTAGCTGCAGGGTTTACAGCAATCACTGTACAATCACTGAATGGCACCCAGAGTCTGTTCCCATGCAGAATTATATGTCTGTGCACCTTTGGCTGGCCTACCCATAGTCTTCCCTGAAAGAACAGATTTATTCCAAACTATTTACTTTCTAAAATTTGTTCACACACAGGAGTTTAGACTGTCCCTTAAAATTCATAGGATTGCAGATTAGTTAGGGGCTGAAGGAACTTCTGGAGATCATCTTGTCCAACCTCCCTGCTCAGGCAGGATGACTTGGGCAGGACCATGTCCAGATGGCTTTTGAGTAACTCAGAGAACGGACACTCTATAACTTCTCTGGACGACCTGTTCCAGAGTTCAAACATCCTCACTGTGAAAAATATCTTTTTGAATTCATATGGATTTTCCTGTGTGTATTTTGTTTTCATTTGTTTGTTTGCTTTTTGTTCACTGGGCACCCCTGAGAAAAGTCTGAGACCATCTTCTTTACTCCTTTTATTTATAGCCATAAAATCCTCCTGAGCCTTTTCTTTCCAGGTTGAACAATCCTATCTCTTCCCATTTTTCCTCATATGAGAGGTGCTCCAGTCCCTTCTTCATTTTAGTTGCCTTTACTGGGCTTGCTCTAGTAGCTCCATGTGCTTCTTGTACCGGAGAGCCCAGGACTGGACACAACACCCTAAAATTGGCTTCCCCAATGATGAGTAGAGGAGAAGGATCACCTTCCTTGACCTGCTAGCAAAACAGCCTAGTGCAGAGTGGTGCTGATGCTGTGACCTTTCACTGGACTGTGGTGTGAGAGGAGCCCAAGAAAAACTTGAGTTTTGACAGCCGAGGTGGCATTTCTACAGAGCAGTCCCATGAAAAGTTCTGGCCCAGCAAGATTTGTGCCCTGGTATCTGCCTCACCACATGAAGTGTTGAGCTGGTCAGCAGAGCCAGACAGTTCCCACTGACATCCATCCACTCTAACTGTAGCGCCGCTGAGGTGAAGCACTGGTTTGCTCATGGGGTCCTGTGACCACATAGACGGAAAAACAGAGGTTTTGATTTGCAGGGTTAGAAAACAGGAAGTTTTGCATCTGTTCCTCTCAACCTCCAGCACCCCAGGAGGTCTCTCCCAGAAAGCTTGCAAACCCTGAGCTGGTGCCTGCAGCAACTGCTTGAACCTGGAGTGTTTTGCAGGAACCACTTTTGGCTCACTGTCTTAGCATTTTTGTTTGTTTGTTTTACTGCACAATTTCTGAGTGGCTTTACAGTTGGAAAGGGATATCTGAACAACAGGAAAGCAGCCCTCCTTTACCTCTGAGAGTAAAGGTCTCTGCAAAGTTGGAGCCAGGCTACGGGGGTCTCCTGAAGATTTACCTGAACCAGTCTCAAGTACAGCAAGAAGAAAAGACACCACTAGAGTTCTAAATCTGGTAAGACATTGAGGAGCAAATACAGTTCTCTTCCTTTCAGCTAAAAATGGGTGGGAAACCAGTGCACACCACTATACCAGAGGCTCAAAATGGAAAGGGCAATGTAGAAAACACCAAAACAATTTGAGGCAGGTGTCACTGCAGGTTTGAGTGAGAGGCTGTGAAACCTGTGACCACTTGTGTGTCTATGAAGTTCATTCATGGTCCACAAAGAGACAGTGAACATCCTGGCTGCCTGTGTTGCAGTGGCAGTGAGGTTGGCCTGCAGCCTCACAGACATACAATTCAATAGCTCTTCACAAACACAACCAGGGAAAGCCTGTCCTTGTTGATCCAACCTGGAGACCTTTCTGCTACCAGCCATTTAGGTTTCAAATTCACTTACCAAATCTTGTATTTTAAAAAACAGATTTCTGGTAATTCCAACTGGTAGAACTGCTAATGCTTTTTGTTGAATCACACCAATGCTCTCAACAGGCCTTGGGTGCTGACATTTAAATGGAAAGGCTCCCTATCCAGCAATAAGCTGCTGGTGGAGCTGGGACATTCTCTGAACAAGTTTTTCTAGTTGTTGTGGACAAGGACCATGGTCTTTCTTACCTACGGAGCCATGTCCTTGCCTGTGAACACCACCAGCTAATGTCTTGCAGTTCACCTTTGATGATGAAAAAATGACAAATGCTTTGCAGGTCCACAGCTCTACAACCAACCTTACCTGTAGAGATTCATCAGCTGGGGGTGTCAACCTGCCACTGGAGCCATAGTTTTGGGATGTCACGACATGAGCAAGATCCACTACCTTAGTGGAAGGAGCTGACACAACTACTTCGTACCGTGAGGAACTGTCAAATTGGATGCATGAGTATTTACAGGCTAAGCCCAGTATGCACTTCTATGCCTATTTTAGTTAAATGAAGAATACTATTCATAGAAAATGCTCAGCTCACCTTTTTCTATAGTTGGGGCTAAGCCTAGAACTCTCTGGGAAGCTCATTCTGTTGATAATTGCATAAACCATGCAGGGCTAGGAAGGTGCAGGGGAGCACCACTCCTTCCCTGGAGGCATGGCAGTTCTCTTTCTGGATTACTAGGAATCAAATCGCTGCCTCAGAAACTTGGCAGTCTGACAACGGAACAGGCTTGCATGCATCCTTTTACATTATTGCTCAGGAAACTCATTAACACCTTCAAGGGCTGAGAGAGTGCTTCTGTCCACCGAAAATGTCTACCTGAAATAGGTTGTGACCTAGAATCCCACTGTTGCTATCTAAATGACTGTTGGAGACCCTTGGCTGCCCCACAGAATGAGTTAGAAAATTGAAAGGCACTTTCCTTTGCTAACCAAGAACTGTAAGACCTGTGTAGAAGAGTATGCTGGGGAATAAAATGCCTCTTTGTTCAAGTACAGGTGTAATAGGTGCCAAACCATGATTATAAGCCTCATGAGCTAGGGTACTCAAACACAATTGCAAAACTTCTCTCATTGACTGTCTCTTTATCTTTCCAGGGACTCTCCGAGTCCCTCCATCAGGCCATGAAGCTATCAATAAAGGTTTTGAAAAGTGTCTTGGTGAATAGTTTTGTCTTTAACACTGTTCATTTTGTATGAAAGTACCCTACTGTCCAATAGCTGCCTCTGTCGGTGGGTGTCTTTCCAACTGAAACTGTGGGTTTAACAGCTCATGCTTAGCTTCAAATCTGGCAGAATTAACATCACTTTATTAAATATAAAGAACCAGAGAAGGTTTTTTGGAGCACCTAAGACACTTAGAGAAACAATGATAAATCTGTAAGATTAAGCTTAGACTTAAGCTAAGTTACATTGGGTCTTTTGAAAAACCTCATCACCAGTCAACTGATTAATCACTTTTTGCCCCATATTCTGATTAAGTAAAACAACTCTTCCTCCTTCCTCTTCTCCTGTACCAAAATTAAAGACAAAAGACATTTCAGACCACGACGACTGGCTGTGCTTTAATTATAATTACAGTAAGGCCCATCAGACAATTTTCAGAAATGATGGAACAGTCAGAGGTCTCAGCTTTTAGGCCTAAGTAAGGAGGCAAATTGTACAGATACTGACATTCAACAATAACTACAGGCACCTGCCGTATCTCAGTTCCATTAGAACTATTTCTGTAGTTACAACGCAACACCAAAAATACTAAAGCAGTGACTAGCTAGTGACCTTGTGTACTACTATGCTAAAATCGGATCCAAAAAGCGCATTGGATCTGGCTTATAGTGGGAGACACAACATTGTATACATAAAACTCTTGTTTTTGAAATACAATTAAAACAGAAAGTGAGAACAAAGCCACTTACAGAGTGCTAAGCCAGCATTTTACACAACTTCTGACAAAACAACAGAGATGTATCATCTGATAGTTTCACAAAGTCTGGAATGATTTATAGTATGCTCTAAATTTAGCATTGCAATACACTTAATTGTTGAGGTAAGTTGTTAAGAAATGAAAAATGCTGGTTAGCTCATTTTGCATAGATTCATCGGTGATTTGAACTGGATATTACATTCCCAGTGGAAATTACCAGCATTGGCAAAGGTATTTTACAGCTGTTCAGTGTGCGGTCTACATTGTAATGAAGTTGTGACATGAAATGTTTGTGGAAATTATAATGAAATGTTAGCTGAAAATACACTAAAGTGATCAGTGAAGAAAGAGAAATGAAGTATAACTTTAAAAACCTCCACCATCTTCTCAGTTCACACAGCTTCAGTTGTTACTTTAGACCAGATGTGCTAAATTGCCTTCTCCTATTGAATCGCATGTCCCATTTCCTCTCCAGCATCTCCTTTGGGCTGTCTTAGTACTTTGAATTAAACCTGACCTTACCTTTGCCTTATGCCTTTTTTTTCTGTAGCTTCTTAATTCACCAGGCTCTATGGTCTCCTCTCCTTTCACTTTTCCTTTCTCTTAACCTCTTCATATCCAGTTGCTGTTCCCTTCCCCACAATCCTCAGATCCATTCCTCACTTCCCATTCCTACAAGAAAATCACCTGTTTGGGCTTCCGGAAGTATTGTAACTTCTCTGTTTTCTCCTGACATGCAATTCTCCCCTCCCCGAGGCTGCACAGCATAGAGGGGCTAAATCAATCTCTGTGATTGTTGCCTTATGCACTGTGAGCCCACATTTCAATCCCAGGAACAACCCAGAAAACAACCTTTACCCATTTTGAGAACTGAGCCCTTCCCTGGTACTGTTCTGCTCTAAAGAGAGTGGCTGAAGATTAGCCCTAATCTTCAGCTCTTTTCTTGGAAACTCATGGTAGAAGGCCTAAGGTTCACTTGCAGCCATTTGGCTGTTATGCAGAGCCACTCTCAGCTTTTCCACAATAGTAGCTAACAGTCATTCAGAGAAATAGCAGACACTTTAGTTCCTATGGGAGCCAAGCTATGAGAAGGCTAAGGTGATGAGACCATCACAGTGTTTCAGTGTCCGAGAACTTTTTACGTGCTTCCTGGATTTATCCTCCGAATTTATCAGTAGGAAAAAAAAAAGAAAGCAAAAACATCAAAAAAACACCAAGTTCTCCCCTCCTTCAAGAGAAAGCTGAAATGGAAAATATGCAGCAAGGCTTTGTAAAAAAATATATCCTCTCTTCCAAACTTTTATTAGTCTTGTGTATTTAAAGATGAACACTTCAAAGCAGCATCTGTTACTCATGATGTGTATTTACCATACCCAGCACAATAGGATCCGACTCATGTCTGGATCATCTGAATACCATTCTCAACTCAGGGAACCACAGGATATTGATGCAAAATGCTGGTGTTTCTGGAAATTAGACAACATCTTTTTCTATCCATAAAGAGAAGGAATAGTTGAACTCTTCCCTATCACTCCCTCCTCTTCTCTTGCATTTTGTGCATTGTAACACAGTTAAACATGCCACTTTCCACAAAGGAACAGGGACATTATTTTAAAAAGTGACCATTTTAGTGGTCATGATGTTGCAGGTGCAGCAGGTAGCTTCACAAGTTCTCCAGCTCCTCTCCAGGATGGTTCACGTCTCTTGCAAAGGCTGCATCATTCCTGGTAGACCCATGCTCATGTCTCACCTGCCATAGGTATCTAAATGGCTGGCTTGCCAATACACACTGGTAATTAGTTATACAAAATATGCAAAGAGATTGAGTGAAAGACTTGTCTAAAACTTAAAACCCGCCTTTCATATTCTTCCAGAACTACCTTCAAGTCAAGCTTGAGTGTTTGTGTGTGTCTGTTTTAAAGACCTAGTATTCATTTTCTGCAGAGCAGCTTTAAAGTTTCCAGAGCAGAAGAATGACACCTTCAACATAAGGAAAATTGGAAATGCACGGGGAATTTTTTGGAACTTTATTCGTGATTATCCAGTATTAAGCGGCAACACACTGCTGAGTGCTCCATGGATGCGCAGTTTCTGCCCCCCAAAAAAATTCAGCCTAGCATGAACACAAACAAAATAGGGCCAAAATAAATACTATGCAGTTGGGCAACATGAGCTAGTGGAATTAATACAGTGAATTAATACAGTGGATTTGTAACAGTGGTTTGAGAAAACCTCCCTAGTGGTGTTCTGGCAGAGAGATCTGAGAAAGAGAGGTATTCAGTCCATGAGCAAAAAGCTGCACCAAACACAAGGAAGAGAAAGAAAGCCAATGCAAAGCTGAGATGAGGAAGGACTGTTTAGCTGCTCAAGAAAGATCTCTTGACCAGATGATCCTGCATGTTCTTTAGCTGCTGGTTTGTGGTCACAGATTAAGTCCACTAGGAAGGAAGTGTCAGTCCAACAAGTCATAGATGGAAATGGTTAAGACAGAAGGAGACATCAGAAGACAGATGGAGACATCGGACCATTAGCAATTATCAGAGAAGTAGAGGGATAGGTTTGTGAAGTGAAATATGTCTAAACTTGGCTAATAGCCAGCCAGAGGGAGCATGGTAATAAACTGCAAATATTTGCAAAGCTGTAAACATTGAGATGGGCTAGGAACTCTGGCATGTGATAATCAGAAGAAATTACAGAAGGAAAACAGCAGGAAAATAACATTTAGGGAAAAAAAAAATCTCTTTGACAAAATGATGCATTAGCTTGTGTGTTGAAGAAATAGGTGGAAATACCTTGCAGCAGATGATTAAGGAAACGCCAGAGAGTATACTACAGAAAATACTTCTGTAACAGTGAAGGTGCTGGATGGTGTAACACAAGCGGCCTTTCTCACTGTTTCTTTTAGGACTTTGCACAGAAACCTATTCTGTCCCTTAGTGTGCTATAAAATATCTATGGCTCAAGATTCTGGTGGGCAGCCTAAGGAATCTTCTGGGTATGATTTTGTGAAGTCCTTGCTCCATTGATATAAAAGCATTTTACAGGCCAGTAACTAAAACTAACCTTCCTGGCTTACTCTGCTTTCTTGAAAAATTTGCATTTTAAACCAGGCAATCAAGTTTTGAAACAATTTGCGCATTGCAGTTATCCTAATATCCGCATTAACCAGCTCACCAGTCTGTGGGTCAACACTCATTTCACAGATACTCACTTGTTCCTTCTGCTGCTGACTTGGCAGCAGCAGCTTAGAAAATAAAAAAAACACATGAGTTTTACAGGTCAGAAGCCTGAAGTGACAACACAGTGATGAAGTAGCTTCTCCCTTCACCAAGCAATATGCTTGCTACATCACACATGTAACGGAGTCTCAACCACCAATGCCTTGAAGACGCAACTGAACTGCCTAAGGACCACGGGAGCCAAAGCACTTTGGAGGCTGCAGCTGGAGCCTGGAAATGACCAGGGAGCCAATGCAGCCTCTTGAGCAGACTCATGTGTTTCCTTCAGAAGCACCACTCAGACTTTTGAATTTTTGAATTCATGTGATAAGGTGAGAAATGGAGAACAGTAAAGGAGAAGAGTGAGTCACACTTTTAGTCTGCTGACATCTTAGCTCTGAAGGCTACAACTATGATACATGAAGAGTCCCTCCACTGACTAAAAGGTAGGGAAGTACTAGTGTTGCTTCAGGAGGCAGTTAAATTCAGACATGTGTTAATCAAACTGGATGTTATTCCAACTAGTCGCTGATTAGGGTAAGCAGAGCTTTTTGCAGGTGGTGGAACAATGTGCACAGGGGTGTGCAGAAGAAAGTCTCAACCATTGAAGTTTCCTGTGTTTCTGTGGGCAGACCTTATGAAGCGTGTGTCATATGAGGCATTCAGGGTGGACTTTTCTGAATGCATGAAGTGAGGGGAGGAAGCTCTTCAAATGAAGGTCACACAGCTGATGCTGTACTGTCCTGGCCTTTAAGAAATTCAGTGTCAATTTTCCCCCTTAGAATCCCAGTGCAAGTATTGTAAAATGCCGTTCAGAAGCATTTTTGTTATCTTTCTTAAACTGGGTTTATTGCTGGGGGAAATATCTACATCAAGAATGTTGAGATTTGAGCTTCCTAGTATTATTTTCAAATCTTTTCTTACTATCACCTTCCATGCGTAGCTTCTCAGAGAGCTGCAAGTTTCTTGGTGACCCATAAGCATATACACACTAAAATCTCTAACGTCTGGAAAAATACAGTTGCCACTTTGAATCCTCTGAGTGCTTTAATAAAGAATGAGACTTGACTGATAACTGACTTTAAAAGGAGTCCTAATTTAAATGAAGACCAAGGTTATCAGCATCACCAGCTTGTACAAGTGTGGACTCTGGGCTGCGTTTTCAGTGCATACAGGTGCTTGAAAGGCACAGGGAGCTTCCTCTGCCGAAGTCTCATGGTCTAGCTGAGCCTTGTGTCAATGTCTCTTGTGGTATGGACTCAAAAGACTCTGCAGCTTCACTGAGCATGCCTTCTAGCTGTGCCAGGACTGTCCTCCAGAAAACAGGGAAAGGGTCAGAAGTGGTAACTAGTCCCTGATACTTTGCCCTCGCATGTCTCTTCCTGGC
This sequence comes from Tinamus guttatus, assembly GCF_000705375.1. The sequence goes on along the minus strand of NW_010578581.1, from coordinate 353,408 downwards.
TCCAGCAGAAGGATGGTCAGAGTAGCAGGCAGCAAGTAGTAGAGACATCTCTGTGGGTCCAGAGCCTGTTTTGCCTCTGCCATGTCTCTGGGACACCAGCCCAGTGCTTGATCTTCATTGTGAGGGGTCTCCACCACCCCTGTCTGCATCAGTTCTGTTCCAGCAAGGACTTGGATCATCTCTTCTCATTCCGTGACATCTCCCCTGTCGCACATGGCAACAGCTGACCAATAACACCTGGAAATCCTGCGAGCTGCTCTGTGAACATTTTTGAGGCTTCCGGACATGCTCTTGTCAATCTAAACAAAGATAGTTGTCTTATCTGGATTTTCAAGTGTTTAATTAAAAGGTCATAATACCTTTTTTTTTTTTTGAGCTGGACTGTGCACATGATGTGGACAGCAAGCATCTGTAGATGGATTTCCAATGAAAAGTAAACTCTTATTCATATAGTCAGCATGTAGGTATGCCTGGCATAGCTTTCTAAAATAGTGAGTGACTAACCTTTTCCAAAAGCTCAGGTTTTGTAACCCTTCCACAAGTTTTTATTTTTTTAAGAGATACAGACTTACAGTGTTTCTTTTCCAAGCCATCACAGGGCTGATGATGCCATTTCTTGGGTCTCAAACATCAGTAATAAAATCCTGTGCTTATAAATGGTCACCAAGACACCCATAATGTGGAAGTCTGGCAAGAAGGTTTCCATTGCACAGCACCAATTAATGCTCTGCAAAACAGACATGCACAGCATTTTCTATAAAACTTGAAACCACACCCATTTTGTCTGAGAAGAGACAAAAGAACAGCAAAAGGGAGGATATAGCTGTAGGTCCAAGCTGTCTGGAGTCTCTGCAGTAAACACTGCCTGCTGCGGACAGCCACTCATAAATGTCAGTGCTAATTCTCCAGACCAGCTCTTCAGCTGGTGTGGAAATGAAGCGGAGTCGTGCCATTAGGCACCAGATGTAGTTTGGGGGCCCACGGTGCAGTGTGGGAAGCTTCTACATCTAGAAGAGAAAGAAAACCTTCTGCCCTTTGTAAACATGCAAGATGAATTGTAATGACAAATTAACAAGCTACCATACACTCTCTTCTAAAGTGAGGAATAATGGAAGTTATTCATTACTCATTTTATTTACTAATAATGATACAGTATGTATTAATAGCAAGGGGGCATGGTAATTGAACATATGTTTCAGTATAAAAATGTCTCAGGCTGGAATAGTGTTGCATAATCTGAAGGTAATGAAAAAAATATTTCTGGGCAACATTTCTTTCTTTGAGGCCTCCATTGGACCTCATTATCACTCTTGGCCATGAAGTCATCTGAGAATAGGGCATGGTTGCAATCTCTGGGCAAAAGAAGGTCAGGATAGAAGTGGGAAGGCAATGTTAAGAGGAGTTGCAAGTATTTTAACAGAACTGTATGGAAAAGAAGATAAACAGCACCTGTTTACATTAAACTCATGCTAAGCAGTGCTATTTGGTCCTACATTTTCATAGTTGCTGGATCTCACAAAGCACAACAAACTTTAAAACAAAATGCTTAACATATTTCAACTTTGTAGGAAGGAGGTCTGATAGGCATGTTAGGTACTAAAAATGCAAATGCAAACTACAGTGTCAATCTGAATTGCCATGCTAGGCCAAGCTTATTTTATTACATACATTCTGCATTCTAAGTACTAATACGTTCATAATGTAAACATTAAGCATACAGAGTTAAAATTCAAGGCCACAATATTTTTGATTGTCCCTTTTTTGTGTCTTTGGTTGGCCGAGATCAACTCGTAGTGTATAAATGCATAAGTTATATAATAATTATATAAAAAGGAAAAAATAACATTGACTTGTATACTTCATTCTGACAAACGCACAGCGTTCGCGACTCAATAAAGAAAAACTGGCGCCCGCCTAACAAAAATACTGATTTCTGATTTTTGGCAGTCAAGGGTTGTCTCCTACCTTAACCAACAGAAAACAACTCCCTTAATAATGATGAGGTTCTCACCAGTAACTTTTAAATATCAAACACAATTCCAGTTTCACTTGTTTTTTTTTTTTCCCAAGAGATGCATATTCTGATTTCTGATTTTTTTTGTTTTTCCTTTTTTCCATTTTTTTTCTATTGCTATAAAAACTAGTCTGTTCCTCCTGTAATACTGGGAATGGTATGATACTGAGCAAAATGTTTCACAAGTCCAAACAAGTATCTCTTCATAGTCCCAACACTGCTAAGTTTTCAGTCTCTTCAGTCTCTACTGGTAGAGAAGTTCCTTTCCTCCCATTCTCACCACATTCCTCCTCCTCTTTTTCCTTTCTGCTTTGTCTATCAGGTGCAGGCCTTTGCTCTACAGTCATACACTTACCCTTCAGCACATTCTCATTTCCAATGTTTGGCTCAGGGTTCTGATAATACTGTCAGGAATCTTAGAGTTTGGATTGTCTTCACAGTTTGAGTAGCTGATAACTCTCCAATGTGTGGAACGTATTTCATTTTAACCAAAACAATGCTTTTATATTCCAAATCAGCTTCTGTGCTAAACCAGTCGGTTTTGTTGATATGTTTCTATTTTTTAAATACAGGTAGTTGAGTTTTTTGTTTGTTTTTTTGTTTGTTTGTTTTTGTCTGTTTGCTTGTTTTTTCCTTTTTCCCCCCTCTTTTGTAATGATTCATATGTTAGGTCACTATAGACTTATCCTTATATTGCTGTAGTATAGTCCCAGTTTTGCATTAGCAAGATATCAAACTTTACACATAAGCTTATCAACCTTTTAAGACCATTAGCTTTTGTAGGTCTTCCTTACCATTTCATGCTTTTACCTACAATAGTCTATTGTTGTTTGGTCCACAGAGTCAACACCCATATACATTACATTTTAGTATCTTTATACTTCTGGAATATCTCCTTTAAATGTACACTACAAAGAGTCTTTTTGACATCTTTTTTTTTTTTAACATGTTTTTTCCCAACCAAACCTTCACTTGTCTCTTTAGGCACTTTTAAGCTGTGTACTCCAATAGAGTTCATTGCAATTCATTGGGGACTGCATCCCACTGAGAAGTGTCTCTGTTTTTTCTGGGATTCTTTTTTCCACCACTTAGTAGTAGGTGCCAAGATGAGAAGGCATGTGAGCAGCTGGCAGCCTGGTGTTGGGGTAGATGCCTCCAGTTGGTGAATTCCAGTATGGATTAGGGGCAGCGAAAAAGCTGGACGAGGTTACGGGCAAAGCAGGGGGATGGGGAGCTACAAAGTTCATCTTCTGAGGGTGTGCGTGATAGGAGCTCATGTAGGGAAGGTCTGATGGGTATTTGTACATGGATGATTCCGGAGGGTGAGGCTGGAGGGCCTGAGCGATTCCATGGAAATCAAATTTGTAGGCGTAGCGCTTACCATGAACTTTAGTCATAATATTTTTATCGTAGTAGTAGCGCAGTGCGCGGCTGAGTTTGTCATAGTTCATGTTGGGCTTGCTTTTCCGTTCCCCCCAGCGACGAGCCACTTCGTCGGGGTCAGTCATCTTGAACTCCCCATTGGTGCCCTCCCAGGTGATGCAGTTGGAGTTGGAGCTGTCCGAGAGGAGCTCCAGCAGGAACTGCCATAGCTGTATCTGCCCGCTCCCTGCAGGGGAAATGAAATAAAAATGTCAGGACTAGTGACTAATAAAGTTAAGACATCCATTCTTCCAGGCATTCACAAAGGACCCTATTAGGAAATGTTGCAATATCGGTTCCTGCTTCTTTCTCTATCTAGTGTCTTTTCTCCTAGCCCCTTCTCATGATATCCTGAAGAGCAGAGTTAATGGCAACGTGTCATTTATTCCCCGTTTGAGTGGCAGAATGCCCTTACATAGAGATTTAATAGTTACCTAATGTCACTCACTGTAGACAATTGATGGGGAAATAATACAGCGCTCATTTAGGAAACTAATCTCTAAAGTTCAGGACAAACAGCTTTCACTTGCGTAACACTTTGCTTGTTCTCACAGCATTATGTTGCAACTCAGTGTTCTCTGCTATGGAATAAGCCTACACAAAATGGAGAAGTTTAGAGAAAACTGGACTCGTGCCAAACCATATCACCCTTTTGCAGCATTTGGGGAAATGTAGAACGGAAACTTATTAGCTTGCTGTCGCACTGCACACAACCATAGGGCAAAACATTTGCAAGAACAGTGAAAAGGTCCATAAAATAAATTCTTGTCATTGTTCTGTGTCAAGCAAAACTTTAAATAACTACTGGAGTTAAGATTTAAAATGCCATTGCTGTTTTTTTTTTTCTCCCAGTTCTGCCAATTTCATTTTAGAAAGAAAACAATTAGGCTGCTGTCGACTTTGCAGAAGTATTCTGCCCAGCATTACAGGAACAAAATTTGACCATTTTAGGCAATTGACAGTAGATCCAGAGGGCCTTGCCACTGATACTCATGTAAAAAGCTTAGCATTTCTTAATAAAGCAGCACTGAAATGATACAAAAGGCAGCTGAAACAGCTTGCAAGGCAATCTGTTTCACAAGCACAATGTCAGCAAAATTTGCCAACCAGCTTGTATGTGCTAACTTCTAAGTACATCTCTGACCAGGAGTAGGCTTTTTTTTTTTTTTAACAGATATGTGGGTATAATAAACAAGCTTTTCTTTAGAAAGCTTAAAAGGGTGAATTATAATATCAAGCTAGAGTAGCATCTGAAATCCATTAACAGTTTATACTTCAGTGCAACTGAAACTCTACTCATTTAAATTGTATTTATTCAAATTGTTCTTAATGAATTTCTTCTGTTCCATTAACATGCATTAAATAAACAAACAAACAAAAGAATCCATGGTATGAGCAAGGCATGCAAGTTTTAATACATAAAACATAACAAGAGGATTAGCTTTTGAAAAATCAATAAACAGTTCAGCACTAGACAGAACACAAAATTTTGAATAAGCAATCCAACATATGTTCTAACATAAACACTTGCCTTCCAAATGTAATATATAGTCCTATGAAAATAAATGGTTACTGTCAATTTCCTTTTAATGAGAGAGTAATTCCACCAATTTATAAACACACAAAACATGTGAAAGTACGGGAAAGATGGCATGTAGAAATTCCATACCCAAATGTTAAAAACATATCCCAATCCAGATCATTTTAGTGCTAGGCATGTGAAGTGAACCTCATCAATATGGTCACTGGAATCTAATGGGTTATTTGACTGATTGCGTGTATGTAGATGTAGATACCTCAGATGAGAGGAATTGTTCTCTGTCAAGGGCTATATTAATTGCATCTGCAATGAACATCATGGGAGCTAAGACACCTAGTTCATCTGTAGACACCTGCATATAGATAAAGGAGTTTATGTGCCTTAATCTGTGAGCTCTATCCCACTCTTGTATAAAAACCAAAATCCTGCAATATATCATCAGCTCCCACTGGCTCATACTGGTACGTGGTGAAAATGGTAGCATCCTCTGCACTGTCTGGCATTAAACCTGGAGCATGGATACTGTCAGAGAAGAAAAATCCTCCCAAATCAGCAAAACCCCTTCTCACCTGGATTTGCAAGACGGCTGCTGGTTGGTCCAAGAATCTGATAAGGATCTACAGATTTTTAAAAGAAAGAATTGAAATGATATAATCATACCATCAAATATTTCAATATCATAAAATACTTAAATATCTTCAGACATATTTGTCATTTTTAGATTAATATTTAACATTATTTGAGAAAGATACTATGAGGGTCTTTGCACAGCTGATGGGCATGCACATGTTGATTCAAGCTGAGTCTGGTTGAGGGCCCTGAGAGTTGTGACATCTGTTGCTTGAGCACCCTGCCTAGCCTAGCCCTTGCAGGATGCTGAAGGATGAACACCCACGTGGGAAGAAGGAAGAGCATCTGGCACAGCACTACTAACTCAAAGCAAGGAAAGGGGATGAGTGAAAATTCTCTGAAGCTTTTAACAGAAGAGGGATGCGTTACTCACCTTCTGCCCTTCCCTATCTCATTACCTGTCAGATAAGCCCCTCATTTACCAAAAGACTCTAAAATATCAGCAGAAGGTGGGATAGGGGAGGACTACTGGACAAGCAAATGGCAGGAGCTGGAGAGACTTTTTTGTTGCTGTTGTTGTTTTTTGTTTGTTTGCTTTCTCTTTTTTAATTGGCGTCTCGTTATTCCTAGCATTACCCCTGCAACTAGGGTTTTCAAAAGAGCTGTGCCAGTCATAAGATCCCAAAGCATCTCAGTGTTTTTCTCATGGGATTTCCTCTGGAAATGAACATGGTTTTTAGCCTGAACACAAAAGAGGAAAGCCTGTGACATATGTATAAAAGCCAAAGCAACGGGGCACAAGCATGGCCCAGAGTCCCCCACTGAACAACCCTGTCCATGGGCTGCCTCCTCTCCAGCTGCTCTCAAACGGCTGCCAGTTTTAGAGCTAAGGAACTAATCTGGTTACATTGTTTATGCATTTAAATAATCTGTGCAGCTCACACACAGCTCCTAAATGATCCTAAGGACATACATAGATCATCAATATATTTTTGAGAGCCTCTCATGGTTGGGAGGGCTGATTAGATAAAATGAAGAAATGCTATTTGGGCAAACAGCAGTGTAATACCTCCCAAACAGTGCACATTAAGTAGTTCAAGCTAATGAGATGCAGTCATGTTCACTGTCTTATTTAGCTATAACAACAACAAAAAACAAATAATGATTTGAAATCTATGTGAGAAAAACAGGCTCAGAATCTTCTGAGCTAAAATTACCCTTTGAATCTCCTTCCAGAAAAACATCTACCTTTTTTTGCTGTTAGCAAAAGCCATCACTACCTCAGAATCTCTGGTATGTTTTCTATCTACTTTCCCAAGACATGAGATAATTTCCTAATAAAGGGTTAGGTCCTATCCCCTGGATTAACTGCTGTGAAACCAGAAAATGCACACGTTTCAAAAACACTAGCCTGCAATCCAATAAACCTCTACTTTCTCCTCACAGTTTCTGAGCACACTGGCAATCCTTCTAACCTTCCTCTTATACTCTTCAAGATGTAAAATTCAAACAGGTGGGATGTAATCTGTTGTTGTCTTGTTGCACATGCAAATATTTCAGTTACTAGTATTTCAGCTATGGTGGGGTACGATGCTTTGACACACTTCCACCTTTGCAAACCTCAGCTGTACATAGATATTCATTTGGTAGTGCTATTGCTCTCTGAGGTTGTCATTGCAATTAAACATTAAATTTCAATGGCCACAGGAGCCTCCATCTGGGATCCAGCTATACAACCAACTCATACACGTCCGGGGATTTCCTGGTCCCCAGCTGGAGATTTCACACATGACCTGAATCAGATCTTGCAATGGGCTTCCAGCTGGTAGGTCATAGTTGCCCTACTGATCATGGTCAATGAAGGCATAACTTTAAAAAAAAAAAAAGAAAAAGAGCAACCCACCTAACTGAGGACGCTGGTCTTCTGTTTTGGGCACTGTTGAAGATGATGGCTGAGTAGCTGAAAACAGAAAAATCCATGAAGTTATTTTTCCAGCCTGGAAGTTGCTTACCAAAGCTGATACAGGCTGTAGGCCTGACACTCCTGATGCTCATCACCCCGTAATGGTCATGATAGGACTTAGTTTTATAAGACTATATGGTCATGGATATGATGAAGTTGTCTCTGATGAGAATGGGTCTGAGTTCACTCAGAAGGATGTGGCTGTCCCCCAGCAACTCCACCCAGCACTGCGTGCACAGAGCAAAAAGGCTTTCCAGGCACAGATTAAAATATTCCAAAGCTGAAACTTGAGGTAGCTGCTTTCAATTCTGCTCAGTCCACACACCCTGGATATGCACTGGGTGCACAGACTAGACCTAGGCGGACTCTTTACCTTTTGACGGGGGAGTGGGGTGGCTGTGACCTGTCCATGCTGATCTCCTGGCTTGTTCATAAGGCAAATCTGTGAAGAAAAATAAATTGCGTCATGATATGGCATAAAGTGTCATTGAAAGTGGAAGAATACTCCCTGTCAAAAATGTTGTCACAGTTTCTAAAAGTAATAGTACTGCATTGTCCTTACCGACCTTTTCTCCTCCAGGTACTCTGTATATCCTCTCCTGCTTTCTCAACCACATCCTCTGGTGTCATTTATTGTCACCTCATTTTAAAACGTCAGAGAGGACCCTATCTAAATCTTATACTTCATTTAGATGTCCTGCCTTGCTTTTTGAAGGTGGCTACTCTTTTTGGACATCTAAAGTATCCACTAGAAATACAACAGAGTTTCCATAATTTCCAAGCACTAAGTCTTCCCTTTCCCTTTGGCTTCCTTCCTCAGCCAAGGATGCCAAGGAACAAGACCTACTGCCCATTGTGGACATTTCATGCTACTGCTTTGGAGGGAAAATCCCCATGGAGGTAGGAGCACAGATTAAGCATAAACCATGTAACATTTCTTCCCGGTCTCAGTATGTATTAATATTTTCAGAAGATAGACTTTAGTTCATTTATTTTCCCTATTATGCCATTCTTTCCTAGTTTGTTGGTGCATCCCTTGACATTAATCAAAGTATATCGGTTGTGATCAAGAGTTTTGAGAGTTCTCCCACCAACTCACAGGCAGAGATACATGACACGACATGGTCTTTTTATTTTTCTCTCACTCTCTTGTTTGGCTATTGGATATTTCACTAAACTGGTATTGTAAATTATTTGTGCTCACACCAGCTCTCACTGTCAGCATGTACATTTGTTATAGTCTTCCTTATTCTTCATATCTGCATGTGTAATCTTCCTCAGCTCTTTTCCCTCAACTTTTTTACTCCTGTCTTCCCATCTTTCTCCCCATGAGTGGATCTTTTTATCCTGTTCCTTCTATTTAAATGTGCCTTTCTGCTTCTTGGGACAAATTCCTTAATTTTCATATTTAAAAGTTTATTTACCCATTACCTCTATTTCTTTTAAATGTTTTAGCATATAAAATGTAGAAAATAAAGCATAAAAATTTCTTCGTAAAGATTATGAAGAAAATCCAAAATTTCATTTACCCTTTGAAATCTTTTGTGGTTGCTTGTGCTTTTCTCTGATTGGCTTTAACACATTAGTTATTATTGCTGCCAAGATGATAGACTTACGAAGCCTACCCTAAGATCTCAGGAGGGTAGAGATACACCCTAAGTAGAATTAAATCATTGCAGGAGCTAGTCAATGACAGTTTTTTCTTTACTTAAGAAAACAGTGTTTGGAAATTAAATAAGGTAGGAAGTACAGAACCAGTAACTGACTGGCTCTGGGTATGACATGTATCTCTATCCATTTTCAGACATTATGAGTAGGGGTGTGGAATGGAAAAAAATTGTAATGTGAAATGCACAACCAAATTGCCTTTAATTTATTTAGTCTGTTTGATCTGAAGAGCAGACTGGCACTACCACCACAGTTGTCTGCTGGAATTCTACACTTCAGAAACTTTGCTTTTGCTGAGATAAGCATATTTTTCTTAGTATCACAGTTAAACAACTGGTGTCCTTTTTAACATATATCTTTTTTCCAGACTCTTATCTTTCAGAAACTTGGAGAAAATAACACAAACTGCTCAAATGCTCATCTCTGAGCAGAATATTTGCCTGCAGTGATTTACTGGATGAATGGTTGTAACATGCAGATGTCCCGCCCAGACTGAGATCAACACATCCTATTAATTCATGTAGTTAGACACACACTGGCCCCTGGCCTGAAGGCTTTATCATCTAGGAAGAAAATTCAGAAGGACTTTGGTCACATTTCTGGAGGTGTCCAAGTTCTGCCTGCACCACGGGACAGGGTTCAGTCACGGTTGCATTGCAGGACACTCCTCTTTTCTCAGCCCTGAGTTTCGAGCAGTCTCCTGTCCTTCTAAACTGCTTGAGGTGCTGTTCCCCTGAAGCTTGCAGGAGGGCAAGCACATGCCCTGCCACCCCTGCTTTGCTGGCAATAGCTCTACCTTCATAGTGAGCAAAGCAAATGGGAGGCATTGGTGGCATTAGGAGCGCATTTTGTTGTTTCTTCTATTTTCTGCCCAGAAAGGCTACAGACAAAGAGGGACAAAGAGGGAAAAAGAATCACTTGGCAGACATGTGCTTGTTTTTATGCTATGTAACTTTTATCTTCTCTTTTCTTGTGGATCTTTAAATTCTAGGCATCTGCATACTGATAGGGTTATGTGGTGCTGTAGGCTTGTACTTAGTAGCAATTGCAGCCCGAAAATCCATTTGGTACAAATTTAGCACTGTGAGAAAATTTTTGCCTTTTAACTCAGCATATCAAAGATGGTATTCTGACTACACCCACTCCATAAACAACAACAAAAAAATCAGTTATCTTCCCTGCTTCAAATAGCGCATGATTCTAGCTTCATTCTTAGTTCAGGATTGTGTCTGGATAAACATGTTGCTCTCCTAGATAAGCAGATCTGTTCTTATTCATGAGATATTAGTACAGCATGTCCTTATCTTGGGCAGATCTTTGATAGGAATGCTACTGTTTGATGAGACATGTAGACAAACCCATATTAGGTTTTCCTGAGCTCCTGATAACTTCATTGTATTACTTTCAGCTTGCAAAAACCTCATGTTCTGTTGTTAAAGTGGTTGAAGAAATACGCCTTTGTCATTCCAGTTCTTTAAGAGTCTCACTCATTTCCTATTTTCTATTGTAGTGCCTTAACAATGGCAATGCTTAATTACTTTCTCTGAAATTGCACCCCAGGATTTGGTTAACAGCCCTTTAACATTACTTATCCTGCTACACACACACACAAACACACACACACTTTTGACCTCTGGTATGCCACCAAGTGATTGTCTCTAGGGCTAGCTATTGCTCTTAGATGACTGGAACATTGTTATGGAAAAGATTCTTTGCAGTCTACTTGAAATTTGACATTTCACATCTTGACTGAAAGGAAGGCCAAAGAATAATCCAGCAAAAATAATTTATTGATAGAAACCTTTTATTTTTGAAAAAAAATCTGCCGGCAGGTGTGGACAGGACAAATCTGCCTTTTTTTTTTTTTACTTCTGAATGAAAATTCTGACCGTACAGATTTTTGACAGCTTTCTATTGTAAAAGATTCTGGTATGGGATTTTTTAGAACCATTTACTTCAGAGAAAACCAGTATTTTATTTTCTCATCACAAACATTGAGATTATGGAATTTCTCATGGGATAAAAAATGCAACTTTTGTCCAGCCCTAATAGAAACATACCCCTGAAATTGTATTCTTTTACAACACATTCATTTTAGCTTTTGCCTCAAACATTCTCAGCAGAGATGATTATCTCCTATAGGGGACTCAGGTCCTCTGGTCTTGTTATATATTTATTTTAGTTAGAAACTAGTGAAAGTTTGGGGCATCCTGTTTTATTTTGCATAGCCGGCAATTATTCTAAGTGTGTTTAGTCTTCGTATTCATATGCCTGATCAGATTTACTTGAATCATTCAAAGCTCCTGGTTTCCACAAGCCTGTGACCGGAATGCCAGTCTCCTTATATGTTTCATGAAAATATTTTGGTTTTTTTTTTTTTGAGTATCCTTTTGTCTAGTACTGAGAAACAGGCCAAGCGAGTATTCTGTGCCACTCTTTATTTTGATAATTGTATCATGTTCATCCCCCAGTCTTCTCTGAGATGAACAATTTTGAATTTTTATCTCTCAACATGCTTGAAAGATTTTTCATATTCCCACAGCTAGATTCAAGCTCTCTCTAATTCCGCACACATCCTTTCTTAAAAGGGATGATTAACACAGCCTTCCATACAAGGCCGCACTGCTGATTTATTTAGTGGTACAATTAGATTTCCGATACCACCCGATACCCTGTTGTTCACGTATCTTCATTTGTTTACTTTTTCTCACTTCAGACGGTTACTGAGCAGAGGCTTCCATTGTGCCATAAATAAAGATGGCTATGGTTAGTTATTTTCATGAATTGAGAGGGTTAATTTGAGATCAGTAAGGTATGCAAATAACTTGTGTCTTATCTTGCATTCATCAACTTATATTTTCAGCTGTTAACATACTCCCGATTATGCAGGGTAAGCCCTCTGCACTTCTTTACAGAATCCTGGGTTTTGAGTAGTGTCAAAATCTTATGTCATCTTTGAGTTTTATACCTATTTTCACTGTGTCCTAATTACGGATCATGGTACAGAATCAGAAAACACACGTGACTCGATATGGCTTGATATCAGGCCAGTTAGCCAGTTCTTGATCTATTGGAATATTTTGTTTCTTATGATATGCTAAACTAACTTCTGTTGTAAACTGTTGTACAGCACCTTAACAAATGCCTTGTGAAAGCCAAATGGGTAAGAGGTTAGATCATTTCCTGTGTATCCATCCCTGCATTGTTACAGACAGATGATTCTAGCAGAAGAGTAAATGTTATAATTATTTTCCTAGAAACTAAACGGGATAGGTTTGATCATGTCATAAGCTGGTATTTCTCTCGCTATCTTTTTAATTATCAGTTAACAAATCTACAGGTGTGTATGCGTGTGTGTGTATACATGCATAATACATAGAAGTCACTCTCCTGAATTATAACCTAGAGCACTCACAAATACAGATATTTATTATCCCATAAAGCTCTTTTTTCTTTTTTTAAGTGAAAGGATCTTTTCATAAGAGCTCAGTCCTTCAGGACACATGGGTGTGTGCCTCTTTGCATCAATAGCGGATTCCTTTTAAATTTAGTAGTTTGCTCCAACACCTCTTGACATCTGACTACCTCATGCTTATTGCTGAAAAGGCAAAAGCCCAGTTTAGGCATTTTTTCAACATCTTTAGTAGTAAAGAGTGATTTAAAGAAAATCTTTAGCTTTGTAGTTCTGTCCTCATCTTCCTTTAGCCTTTCACAAACCAGTGCACCAATATTTTCACAGGCTTCATGCTTTTGAGCAATAAGGATTTTCTTGTGGCTTTTTGAAAATTATTTAGCCTCCTGTCTCATCATTAGATAATCTAAGTCTTGCTTACCTCAATAAAAAGTAAATAGCTGAAGAAATAATTATGCTGATTTAGTAGGGTAATTTTTCTTAATAGACTTTAAATAGTTTTATAAAAGCAGACTGTATTCTGGCCTCATTTTACAGATAGGGAACTGAGGCACCTTAAAAAGTGTCTGCATTGGGATTATGCAGCAGGCCAGAATACAGAGCTCAGGTCTTCTCATTCAGTCTGATGCTTTTAAGACTGGATAGCATTGCTTCAAAGACAGGGACATGCAGAACAAACATAGACATTTAACTGCTATATTTCATCACTCTACACAATTATGCATATTTTGTATATATTAAAAATGTGTGTGTATCCAAAATACATATAGCCTACTGTTTATGAAAAGACAGATGAAAGAGAAAAATGAAGAGATGTTTCAAGAGATGGAATGACTAAGACCACAGCATATGAAATGTGGTTGTAATTCATACCTGGCCTGGTTGTAATTCTTTGTGTTGCTTCTGGATAAACCGATGTATTTGGAAAAATAAAAGTGGCACCTCCTGCAGAGAAAGAAGGAGACATAATACCTGAAGATTCATTTTCGCTTTTCCTAAATCCACCAGTGACCACATATTCCCTCTTGTAGTGTATTTGAATGAAGCTTATAAATAAGTACTTCATATCTTAGAAATGTTTTATATATATACATATATATATATAAATGCCTTCCAAATGCATTCCAATATCCCTGCACCTGTGTAAATACATTAATACTACTGGGTAAATGTCTATGCAAAATCAGGGTTAAGGGAGGAGAGAAAAAAGTTCAGATTTTCAAGGTTAGAAAATCCGTTCCTCCCTCCCTGCACACACACTGCCTCCACCTGGGCAGGTGGTTTCATGCCTTTTGAAATAAAACTTTTTTGCTTTCTCTTCATTAGCTTATGTACTTCACAAATAGGTTGCATTTTCAACAGAGGCTGTAGAGGCTCAGCCAAAGCTTATGGATGCCTGTGGGAATCCTCTCACACACTTCAGGCTTTCAATCTTACCCTCCTGAAATCTCATTCTATTGACAGTGACAAAAACTTCAAAAGATTAACCTGGATATAGAAAAGGGGTATCTCATTATCTCATAAATTGAAATCACTCTAACTACATTAACAGACTTCTAATGACCACCTATAGGAATAGGGAAAAATAACAAGAAATTACTTGTGCAAATGCTTCTGACTTCAAAAGGAGCACATTCCTAACTCTTCTGAGGCTCTTTGAAAAACCCCACTTGACAGTTCTTATTACAAAAGAACAATTCATGTTTCTTATGCTGAAAATCAGTATGATATTATCCACACTTTCAATAACAGAAATGCAGATGATCTCATTTCAGTGAAATAAATTTCAAAATATCATTATCAGTGCACACATTTATAGAAAAAGATAACGCATGGAACTGCTGAAGAACTCTTGGATAACTGTGCATGGAAACTCTTTTGAAAACTAGGTTCTGGAAAAGACCACTGAGTCCATCTATTTTTAAAAAGGGCTTAAGGCTTATTCCAAAACCCATCAAAGTCAACGGAAATGTTTCTGTTGCCTTTGGTGGGGTTTGCAGCAGGTCTACAGCCCAAAGTAGAACTTTACCTCAAATTGTAAACATCAAATCTTTGGAAGAAATCTTCTCATCTAGCTAATTTTGCTAGGAAATTCACTGTTATTTCTCAGTGAAAAAAAATACATGAAATATGAAAACAAGAAGCTAGGTACCTTGTTCTACTTTGGGATTTTTTTCTTTTTTCTTTTTTTTTCCTTTTGCATTATCCTTTGTATTATCTTTTTCACTTCTCATAAATAATTGTTATTTCTGGTCACTGTAGGTAACTAACACCCTCAGGCATGATAATGCAATATTCCAAACATATTTAATCCATATGTATACTGTTTTATATGTATAATTCCATGCCATCCTCTGTTGCATAACTGCTAGAGCAAGACAAAATTTCCTTTGATTTATTTTCATAAATATTTTAAGCTACATCTTGAAAGACAGATGCTTTTAAGGCACATATTGTATTGTTCTCCTACCTACACTCCATAATTGCCTGAGCCAATTTAACAGAAGGATGTTTATTAGCAAAGGCTGTTCTACATTCAGATCAGACTTAATCGAGATCACAGCATAAGCCCCATATCATAGCTGATAAATGACATGGGCTAGCTGTCTTAATAACAACAGTTTTACTGAAGTATATGACATAATATACTGAGCAGGGGAGGAAGGGGTTCAGGCCATGTTTGGCTCAACCCACAGCACATAGGCAAGCACTGATGCACTCATGAGCCCCACTGACTTTTAGGGAGATCCATGATGTAGATCTGACTATAGGTTTGAACAGAACAAGACAAAAGTCCTCCAAGAATAAGGCCTTGAGCCTCACATTATTCTTTGTCAGGAACCCCCTTCACTTTTAGGATACAGAATTTGTCAACGGAGAAAGACTTTTGCAGCATCTGGCCCTAAGTGATCACACCTTTTTTTATTTTTTTCTCCTGCGTGTCTGTGAATAAAATCACATCCACAGCAAGGAGAGGATATGCTTGTCTACCTCCTGGTTTACCACTTCTATTTTTAGCAAGCATCTCATAAACAGGAATCCTGTGCTTTTAGAAGATGACCTATAGCAATGGGAGCAGTGCCAGCATTACCTGTGTTTCTAGCATGCATTAACCGTGGAGAGTTTTGTAAGGCCTTATCAACATCATCTGAAGTCAAATGTGGAAGAGGAGCTACAAAACAAAACAAAAAGCAACACCAAAATGAAAAAAAAATGAGAATTATCTTTTAAAACCATATTTTCCCCTGAGAGGATTGTTTGAGTGTGAGTCTACCAACAGTTGGTTTCAGTCTGCAGTTTGCAGGGTAGTGTGTGTGCTAGAGCTTGAACTAGGGTGTTTGTTTATTCGACATTACAAATGCATGACGTTTCTGACTGATTATGGACAGTGTGCGTGTGGAGAAGACTACACCGCACTGGTGTTGCAATGCTTGTTGTTTTCTTTTTTTTTAAAAAAAAAACATGATGATTTTAAGTTCTTCAAACTGAGGCAAACCTGTAAAACTTCCTCAAGTTTAGATGAAAACTCTCAAGTCATGAGTTCACTAGCCCCCTCTTCCCTTTGAAATGCTAGCTAGACACTACAACATTTTGGCTTTAGACTTTAGGGGCTGTTCTTTTCCATGAAAGTACAGAACTTTTATTTAATTCAGCAAAATCTTCCTGATCCTATTCACAGTAGAGCAAACTGCTGTGAGTCCTTAGAATCATGCCTGGAATTCACTTTATAAATCAATGTTTGCATTCTCATTTAGAATTCTCATTTTAAAACAGAAAGAAATGAGTATGTGACCAGAAAAAACAGTAGCACTGAATCCCATTTGATTTTCTTCCTACAGCATAGGAACGGGGTTCAAATAGGTATTCGTCTGAGATGGACATGTAGAAATATTCCTTAAATCATGTCTTTAATGAACCTGAGTGAAAGCCAAAGGAAATTAATAAGGATCTTTCCATCAAACTCAAGAGGCTTTGAAAAAGGTGCTCTGCGATGTTCTTAGGACCAGTAGTATTTGTGACAGAGACTTTTGAAAACCCAGGGGGCATATCCATGCCTTAAAATCTAAGATTGATATCAACCGCAGATTGAGTCTAGCCACTACCATAATTACAGCAAATTGTCTTACTCTCTCTGAGGTAGTGTAGGTGTGACAGGAGGATATCTGCGTTATAACTTGGAGTGAGTCTCTGGAAGTCATCTTTGGTCATTTTACACAGCTCCTTCCCATCGATGTTCTGGAATAGCAAGATGTCCACGTCTGGGAGACCATATTCCTTCACTGCCCACTCCAGCCATTGGCGTACATGGTCTGTGCTCCATAACGTAGGATCTGGTGGTTTCATAAAGCATAAAATTAGTTGAGGGGTGGAGAGTGCTGATCAAATACTTGCTGTTGAATTCCTATCTTCATGAAGGTGAAATTTATACTAAAGTCAAAAGTAGCTTTTCTTGTGCATAGGCTAAGTAAGCAAATGCAGATTTGGCTTTTTATTTCAATAGCTAGAGTGGATCTTACTAAAATATTTGCACTTCCTTTCCTAAGCTGCTGTGTTGTTCTGCTGTATGCAACTACACTCACATCAGTATCTATCTCTGATTTAAAGTTCTGGTAAGACTATTTGGGGGAAAAACAAAACAGGCAGTCCATATTTTCAGAAAAAAAAAAAAGCTCAAATATCTTCTATTTTTGAGAGTCATGCATGAACAATTGATTTTAACTATATTTTTTTTTAGGTTCTAAACACCTCCTTCTTGATTTCTGTCCCATTTCACCTCTCCCTACTCCTATGAGTTACAGGAAGTCCTCAATAACCTGAAGGTCTCCTATGGACCAGCAATGCATATTCACATAATGGAAGAAAGTTCCTGCCATGAAGAGCTTCTACTTTTTGCAGACAAATAACTAAAGACAAGGAGAGACAAAATACATCTTTAAAACTGAGTATGGAGCACAGAGTCAAACGACTGTAGTCCATCACCCAGAAGTTTGTAGAAGGGCTGGGACTTGAATGAGGGTCTTAAAAACTTTTCTCTGGCTTCACCTGAATGCAATGCCTTCTCCTTGGCTGTTCTTCACGCCAGTTGCAAAGACATAAGGACCTTCCTCCATGGGCCTGGACACTTCTCAGAGTCCATCAGAGTGTGTCACATTGCTGCTAACTCCCAATTCTACACCCATTAGTGCCTCTCCTTTCTGATGCTTTTCTTGGCAATTTGAGCTCTCAAAAATCAGAGCAGTTAATCCTCTAGTGCTTCAGAAGGCTCCTCTGCTCTCTCTAGTACATCAGAAATCACTTAATAGAACCCTTTAATCAGGTATGAAATGTGCTATGAACTGGGGGATGCGAGCCTGGTTGATAACCCTCAATTGGATTGCCCACTCCTACAGCAGATAACTCACAATTAGGTTCATTTTGGGTTGAAGCAAACAATCAAATACCAGAAAGTTTACCAAAACAATTTGGTTATGTCAACAGTTTTTAAATTCTTCTTACTTACAATAAATAAAAAGTTGCTATAGCTGGAAATTATGAATTTTGCTACTTATGTTCTTAAACTTTGCCACATCAGCTGCACACTGCCTATGTAGTAAACAGCTGTTTCTTAGCTGTGTTTTTTGCTCATTTTTGAATCCCTTCTAGAGATCTCAAAATAGCAAGGCTATGAGCATGATCATCTTCTTGAATGTCAGTCAGCTCTGTCTCAAAATACACACACCAGGAATATGATGAGAAAAAAGCTTGCTGAACTAACCAACACTGTGTGTTACTAAAAGGCTGAAAATGGTGCCAACCAGAAAGAATAGAAACATTTGTCTAGGAAAAACACTCAAATGCTGTTAAGTTCAGTGTAATCTGCTTCCAGTTAGGCAGAACACTTCATTATTAGGGTCACCACTTTTCTGTGCTTCAAAAAATGCTACCAATACAATTGCAGAGGATACTGCAATATATTTCTCTGCATGTATCTTGACAAATAACTGAAATAATCATGGCTTGCAAAATTAGCCACAGTTAGTGCTCTTGCATATCTTAGCAACTGAAAAACTGTAAGAACATTAAGCAACACAGTAATAGCAGAAAATTTTCAGATACACACATCTCTGCTGAAGAGGAACTAGCAACAAAACATTCCCTTCTAGTTCTCAGCTTGACGGTATTGTGTTTATGTTGTATATGCCCACTTGTTTATCAAGACATATATATGTCATGATGGTCTAATGCTGTGGCTTTGGAAATAGACATGCTAATTAGTTTGCAAATGAAGATAGTAAATCTTGCAGCAGAGGTCTGTGAGGAAGACAAAGCATGCAGGAGTGAATGCCATCTTATTCAATTAACTGATGAATCCTACAACCAAGCTTGCCACCATAAAGAGCATTTCTCAGTTGTACTCTTCCATTGCAATGACTTTTTAGTTTGCTTATTAAAATGTATTATCCAAACTCATGAAATAACTTAGACAAATAGCATTTCATGCATTCCTTGATTACAGGGAAGATATTCTCTTTTTAGCATGCCAAGGTAGACTGCACTTGGTCTTCGTATGGTGTGGTAAACTGATCCTTTCTCACTACCATACGCGGCCCTCAGCCAGTTCATGGAATTAGGAGATAGAAGTGGATCTTCATTTTGTTCACTTTGGATGAAGATGAACTACTACAAAAACAGCTGAAGCAGTCAGAGAGGATCTGACTCCCTGCAGCCAGACAATTCTGCTCTGAAATTGGAAGAACAGGTCAAGGAGGTGGCTTCAAAATGAATTTTCTCAGCTTGTTTTCATATTAACCCTAGGAAATTACTGTTTTGTCTTGTTTTCCTGATGGCCTGTACCACACTGCCACTCTTCTCCAAAAGTATTAAAAATAAGTCAGTAGGCTTCCTGGAGGAAACACTTTTTTTTTTTCTGCCTGAAATTTTTGTGTAGAGGGTTGGTCTAACCTGCTGGCACAATAACTCTTCGTTCATTGGTAGTCATATTTGGGGGTGGAACATGCTTCTCTTCCATGTAGCTTCCATAGTTCATTCCAACATTGTCTGAGCTGCTAACCATCTTCCCTCCTTTTGCCACGCTGCAGTCATCAGGAGAATTCCTAGACAAAAAAAAAGAGAGGTGTGATTCAATTATTGCTCCAGTTGTCACTTATGTTCTCAGCAAAAAATCAATCTGAATGAGATGGAAAAAAAATGAGGCTTTCAGGATTGGGCCTTCATTGGAAAACTCAATACCTACCACCTCGTGACCCTGTTTTTTATTTCTTCAGTTTCCTTAGAAAAACGATCAGCTGCAATGGACAACACACTTCTTTTTATTTTCTGAGGATCAGGCTCTTTGTCTCCAAACATATAAAGACCAATGATTTAGTTCCAGAGGTCTGTCTAGGAATGGAGACCTGTTAATGAGCATACTGAGACTGATGGCTACAAGTAGCTGGTCTGCTCTCTCTAAACATCTCATAGACATCTCAGCAAAACACACAAATGCCCTTAATGCAAATTTTCTGAGGGAAAACTATTATTAGTTGTCATGAGCCATGGAGAGCTTTCCACCTCCATTGCTGTCACTGCTTCATTAAGGTCACGCTCAGTTGCACTTTATGTTGTGCAATGTAGACATAATTCTATGTATGGCCTAAAGAAAAGGAACATTTGCCAAAGTCATGATTCAAAATACCACACGCATGACTGGAAAAACCTTTCAGCTCCTGACTAGTGCAGTCTCCATGGTACTATAGTCAAGAAATGGAAATCTGCAGAGGATCTGCAACCAGACACCTCTTTAATTTTGGCTTTGCTTTCTGAATAGAGTCTTTAGGTTTAACATCCCAGAGGGGGTTCCTTAATGGCATTTTAATTGCATCACAGTTTTCTTTCTGGCAGACACAGACATATTTGTCCCTTAATTTAATGTCTACAACGTGTTTCATCAGAGAGAGAAAAATTGCTACAAAAATCAAAAGAAAGAACAGAGCCATGGGGAATACCTTGAAATGTAAAGAGGTTGTTTGCTGAGGGAGGGAGGGTGTTGATTTGGTTTTGTTTTTTTTTTTAGAGATACTACATTACTAGCCAGCTTTCTTCTAGTTTTGCCCTTTAACTCCTGTATTTTCGTCTTACTGAACAGCAGCAAGTCAGGTTGGACTAGAGAGACAATCATCTGCCTCAAAGATACCACTCTGTAAGAGACTTCTTTTTCTTTAAAGTTTAAAATCCCTCCAAAACATTGTCATGTTTCATTTTTACTTCTTACAGACTCTCTTATTTACAGTCCAGAGAATTAACAGAGCCCTCCAAGGATCCATACTCCTCAAAGTATTTCAGGACTTGGCCTCCAGCTAATGCATTTCACCACATTCCTCTTGACCTCCCCAGCTCACACATTCCATCTCTTGCTCCAAAACATGGCCAGAAATGTCCCCTCCAGCCCACCCATGGTCTAGGTTACAAGAACTTTTCCAGAAACATTTTCTTGTTGTCTGAGGAGAGAAGAAGAAAAATCGTGTACAGTATGCCCCATTGTCAATGGGACATTGACAGATGTTCTATCTATACCAAAAGGATGAGGATAGTTGATACATATCAACTAACACATACTTCCTGTTGTTCAAATTATTCTGTGTTGCTAGATTGCGTGGTTCTTCTCTGCCAAGAGAAATTAGATTAGATTAGAAAGATTAATAAATTAATAAATAATTATTATTAATAAATAGCCCATTATAAATTGACTTAATTTTTTAATAAATAGCCCATAATGTATTTCCTAATCCTAATAAGTAAACACCAAAATTCAAGAAAATTTTTTGATAGAGGATGTTAAGTCTTCTGTCATCTTTTGTGTCCACCAGTTTGCAGTCTGTTTAAGATAATCCCTGACAAGAAATAAGGCAAGAAAAAGGCTGAGTAGGCTTTTGGAAAACAGCTGAGGTAGTCAGTGTGCCAGATATTTTATCCAACATCCAAACCGCTCAGTTGTGTTGACTATTCAATACTACCATTGGTCAATGACTAATTCAGTTTTAATCATTTCACAGGTGTGCTTTAACAAATGCCATTTAGAAAGCTGAAAAAATTTACTTAGTACATTAAGTGATCATAAATACTGCAAGTACACTTTAAGCATTTTTCTTCTAGATAGTCTTGCATTCATTTTCCCATGTTGCGATAACTTATAAGAAAATATTAATGGTCTACAGTATTCAGCGTAAATACAAAACATATCACATAAACAATTCCAGAGGTACCGTCATCTATTTTAAGAGATGGAACAGGGCCCTGCATGTTGCCTGGGAAATGTTGGCTTCACATGCCTTTTTCAGGTATAAAATATGTTGGGTGCTGCATAACATACAGCATACGATACCTGCCTGTGTAAAAGTCTTATACCTCCTTTGTCAGCCACAGGACTGGGTAACACCCACAAAGGAAGATGTAGTCAGCACATGCTCTTGCCTTTCACTGAGTGTGGTGACCTGAATGTTTCCCCACAGGATCAGAATACTTGGTCATTATTCTCTCAAGTTCAATTTTTCTAACCCACTACATACCTCTAAATATAATTCCGGGATGCAACTTATTTCTGTCAAAACGGCCAGAAGCGGTACAAAATAACTCCCTTTCAGACATAAACATGCTGCAAGTGAGCTTTTGCGATGATTCCTTGTGACTAAAATGCTGGCTTTTTCTGTTTACTTTGAACAAATAGAAACAGCATTTATGTATCAGTGAGTTTGCATACTGAAGTAAAAGAAAGTTATGTGGAAAAACCATCCAACTCCTGCCCTCATTTATACCTGTACAGATCCCCACCCTGGCTCTCAAGGTCAGTTAGGTGATGAAGACAGAAGAAAGAACAGTTTGGCCTGTACACTGAGTTTTTTGTATGTTTGGGGAAAACAGAGAGCTAGCAACATCCCTTGACCTAACTAGCACAGCTACTTTATTTTGCTTTACTATGAAAAAGAACTTGGCATATAGGGACATTAAAGTCTTACTGTTGATGTTAAATACAACATCAATATTAGCCTCCACCACTTCCACGGGCAATCAGGCACTAAAAACACTATTGTAAACACCGCATAATAAATGATGTGAAGGATCCAGTAGTAGCACACAGCTTTTGGCAATCTGACAGGGCTGCTGGGCTGGTTCTCTGATCTGAGTATAAACAGACAGAGGGGGGAAAGAAAATCATAAATAAGTCATAACTTTGCATTACAATTCAGAAGCAGATGGTCAAAAGTTTAGCTTCCTGGATGGACAAGCAAGTCCCTAATTGAGCAACTCTCCTATGTCCAGGCTTAACTTCAGGCATGCAAGCAACTCCATGGGAGCTACAAGACTTCTTGT
>NW_010578581.1:317561-330436 GCF_000705375.1 Tinamus guttatus | reverse complement strand
AGTTTCTGGAACTAACTTCTACAGTATTGAAAGCAAAACTGCAAACCGCCACGAGAAAACGGTATTTTTAGTGCCCAGAACAACAAGAGACTGATTGTCTGTGAAGGTTTTTTTTAGGACATTCTGTGAGCCTGCTTTATTTCTGAATCACCGGGGACCAAAGGCAGTGGAAAATCAGCTTTTAGAACGTATGCCCAGTGTAAAGGGTGCAGCCTTGCAGTGATTCATCTTCAGCTCCAGGTCTAAACTGAAACCTGGGATGTTTTTCTTCTCAGCTGCATGTTATTTTTACCCCTTGTAAATACACTTTGTTACACCTGGAATTTACCAAAATAAATAAAAAAATAAATAAATATGTGCATGTAGGGGGAGATAGTGAAAAGGCTGCAATCATGCTACTGAGGAGCATTTTGTCCAGCCCTGAGCTGAATCAGTTGTGGTTGCTGATAATGTCTGTTGACAAAAGTATTTCTCCTTTGCTTCTTGGACTTGGAAACATAGCCTTAATTCAGGATCACTTAGAGTCAATAAGGTTTGACAGCTAAACTCAGTGCTTGTGCCTATTGAAGCTGATGGGAGTTTTGCCAATCGCTGACTCTGATGAAAGCATATGTAAGTCCATAAATAAGTGTATGAAACACATTTTTTTCCTCTTCACTATACTACTATTTTCCCCATGTGACATAAAACACCTGTACTGTGTCAAAATGTAATGTGTTAGATAAACATAGATTAAGAATCAGCAAAATTTTACATTATCTCAGTAACATTCCTGTAAAGGAAAACTTTCTATTTAATTTATCTGAGGCAAATAGATGATAAAAATTGTGTTATCCAAATATCTACATAGTGCCTTTCTCAGTTAATTTAACAACCACAGTTTGGATAACTTACTTACAGAATTACTTGGAGGAAAGGGTTCTCCTGAGAGTAGAGCAGCATAAGACAGTTGCAGGGTTTCCCATTCATGGTTCCCTGTCCAGTCAATGGTTGGTCAGGCCAGGCTAGATGTTGCGCTACCCTGAACTTTACTTTTGGGAGGCTCTGGGGGTTAAACCAGTATTCTTTCCATAGGATACAGCTTCGTCTCCTCACCTTGCCTCTCCTCACCTAACCTCTACTATCTCATCATGGATCAGATCTCTCCAAAAGAGGGAACAGCCCCAGGAGGGCTGCCACATCCCCACCAGGTCCTTATGTGGACAGGGAGAGGGACCAAGTCAGTGTCCTCAACACAAATGTATTTTTATTCAGCCAAAATGACATCACATAAGGTCAGCTCACAATGTATTACAAGGCATGCTTAGGCTGCTTCCCACTCACTGCACTGCAGCTATTCAAGCTGGAGTGGAATAGGTTAGTGCTACCCAAATGAAAGGGGTTGCACTGAAAAATGTGGCCCTTTAAAAAAAAAACAAAAAGAAACAAACAAATAATAACAAAAACCAGGACTTCCCTAAGACTTCTGTCTTTAAAGTTGTTTTTCAAAGAACACATGATGTATTTTATTCAATAATATCAACCCAGAGGATTACAAATCTGCGCTCCCAAAGTCTCTTCCCTGCTCCAGCACACACTCACTCACTCTTCATGAATCTGTGGGATCCACATCAGCCGAGCCCTGTTATAGCAGGGACATGTAAAAAGGGGTCCTTTGGATCCCCTTTTCACACTGATGCCCAGGAACAACCAGACTGTAGAAACACCCCTGCACTCCCGAGGGCTTCACGGGAGCGAGGGAACCCCAGCAGCTTTGCATAGCCCAAAGGTGCGCTCCCCAGGCACCAGCCAGGCGTCCTGCGGATGGGAAGTGAAACTCTGGAAAGTGGTTTTGGTGGTGGTTTCAGAAGCCCAAGCATATATTTTGACTGAGTTTGGTTTCCACCATCCACTCCCGCTGGCCAGACCTGTCGTTAGGAGCTGCTGGGTGCTTTATTTGGGCATGAACACAGGGCCAAACCCTGGACACCTACCAAGCGTGACGCTCTCCTACAGGCACCTTCCCCTTTAGTCTGCGGGGTGAGCACCACCACTGTTAACCTGCTGAAGGGACAGCACATTTTTTATTTTCTCTTCCATGCCCTCTTATGAAAGCATCACTAAATCCTCCATAGAGGACTATCACGTAACAGAGACATTAAAAGGATAAAAGTGCAGGCAGGTCGAAGGATCCCTGGACTGTCCGTGCACAACTGCTTAGTGAACTAGGCTGGGGGACATCTTTCAGCAAATACTGAAACAAGGTGGGACAGCTAAGCAAGAAAGTGGATAGCGGAGCCACATCGGGTGCCCTCACCCACAGGAAAGGGGAGCACCAGGGTGGGAACGAGCGCGAGGTCTGCGGGAGGGAGGGATGTCCTTCAGCACCAGTGGTGCCGGCTAAAGCTGGCGTAAGCTGACGCTGAAGCCACGATGACAGTCTGTTTATCCTTGCTATAAGGTAAGTGTCAAAAGTAAGAAAGGAAAAACTAAAGCAAAGTCCCCTTGGGGCCACAGACCCTGGGAAGAACTGTGTAGGAGGGACGGAGCAGCTCTGCGACGGCCTCAGAGAGCGTCTGGCAGCGTGGTGGGACCATTGCACATGCCAGGCAGCTTCCAGAACCATGCGCGGGGCTGCCTTCGGCTCTGTGGAAGTTCGAGGCGGCCACGGGTCTCTTGGAGAGCACAGGGCTGCCCTCAGTTATTTCTTTCAGCATGAGGAGAAAGTAGAAATGCCACATGGCAACACACACACAACTTTATTGGCTTTCTGCAAGCAAAACAAAAGATGCTTATTTATTGAGTTGCATATGAAGCAACCATTCACTTTCAATCAAAACAATAACTTCTGCTAATTGAAACAATCTTTTTTTTTTTTTTCCTTTTACTTTCCCTGGCTATCTTGCAGTCCCACAGCTGTTTCAAGCCTTAAGGCCATCATGGCAAATTAAGGCAGTCAGCGTCTGGCTCACTAGAGGCCAGTCAAGCTATAAATATTACCAGCCTTACTCTTTGTGTTCGCAGTGTGGGGAAACAGCTGGTTTAAGTTTGACTGCACGTTGTCATTTCTCCATTAGTGCAAACACTTCAATATTTCTTATGTGTGAGGTTGGAGTGAGGAAAGGGAAAGAAGGGAAGGGGGTCACGAAGAGCCAAAGCTAAGAAATGATGTTCTGTATATACATAATTTACAATTAGATTGCTGCCTGGGAGAATTCTGAAGTCTGATATGGTGATAGCTCGGCCAAAGCCACAATGACTTCCCAGTTGGCCTATAACTTTCAGGACCTATTTTCTCTTGTTTTTCTTTTATTATTTTTATAGAAATTCTATTATAATGGTAATGGATGACATTTCTCAAATTGTATTTCATTTCAAGAGCTTGTACGACTGTTGTATTTGTGGTTTCATAAAATGTGAGATACTGGGAGGCAGAGCCCTTCCCAAACCACATATGTGGGCCGGGATCTATAGAAGGTTAGCAAAGTACAGGCATAAATACAAAGTACAGGTTAGCATGCCAGGCATAATAGAAGTGACATCTTGTATGGAAACCATAATCCCCTGTGTCTGTGGAATGTCTGCTGATTTTCGTGATTGGTATTATTGGGCTGTGAAGATGATGGGTGCAAAATTGTAAAGTCGGAGAAGATTAGCCACTTCTCTTTATCTTACATTCTCTTTTGTCTCTAAAATGCTATTCCCAGACTTAATATACTGAACAGCCCCCACTGATACTACCCTGATTAAAATAAAACACCTGCTGACAAAGAGGACAGAAGGAGGCTCGTCTCAAAACGTCCAGCGGGTCAGAGACAGCCTCCTGTCAGTGCGTGTGCAGTGCCAGCACAGGGGAGCACCACAGCCCCAGGCTCTTCAGTAATGCCCTAAACATGGCAAATACAGTGCTAGAAATAAAGCAGTAAGAATAGCAAGACTCATAAATAATGAGGACGACCATAACTCTTGCAGGGTTCTATATCAGTGTTTGAATTTTATATTTCACTATTCATATGAAAAATTTTATTTGCTTAACACAGTTGAAATTCTGACTATCCTCATATCCATCTTAAGCTCTGAAATCTGAGATCACAATTTGGGCATCAGTGGTCAATCTGAAATGTAACTGTGACAATTAAGAGTAAACACGTTATCTCAGAGCGGAAAGCTCTTTAGTTAGCACCTGGCAGCCCAGCTAAAGACAGTCACAGTTGTGGTAGGCTGGAAAGATCGTTTGTTTTTCACTTTGGCAACATGTCTGTGTCAAGAACAGAGCCAAACCACACATACATACAAACACACACAGCGTGGATTTTCTGAGCAAAGAGCTGCTTCACGAAGCAGTCAAACATAAAGCTTTGCATGAAGATGATCCTGAATTTGCAGTTTTTCCAGTTTGGTAGGCTACCAGTCCAAAAACCACCCAATCAGTGGGAATAAAGATTGTCAGTCTATAGCCAGCACCACATCTTCTTACCCAGGATTAATGTTATTCAACACAGGCAGCTCCAATAAGTATATTAGGAAAGCCATCCTCTTAAGACAGGTCTCCCAGCTTTGCAGTACACTGACATAGGGCTTGCCTCAAGTCCTGCAGGAGCCAGAGAAGCGAATCCCATTGACTGCCGTACGGTTTTGGGCATGGCTGGCTGTTTAGTCTGAGCTGAGGCTTACCAAGACTAGCAGGGTTGCATGCCAGGGGCACGCCACCAGATGTGGAATGCAAGGCGCTGAGCCTCCGCTGCGCGCTGCTGCTTCAGCTGTGGAAAAAGCCGTGCCCTTGAAAAACAAGTGATGTCAGGACGGCCGCCGCACAGCAATCCTGTTTCTCAGCATGTTGGATACATGAAAGGTGTGTAAATACTCTAACTAGGTACACCACTGTCTGTACCACAGATGGCAGAGCAATGGTGAGGTGTCCACCCTAACCTAAAAAGAGCTAACTGGACGCTGGGAACAGGACGGTCCAGGTGTGCTGGCAGTACCTTCTTCACAGAGATGATCAACCCCACTTCCCAGCTGGGTAGGTTAGCAGGCAAATGGCTAGAGTGCCTCGGGTGCCTCAAGTGCCACCCACTAGAATTTGCTGTTCTGTATAGCATAAAGTAGCTGACAATTAGGAGAGCTTGCAAGAGGGGAAAAGAAAAAAAAGTGAGGACCCTCTGGGCTCATAAGAGTCCTCCTGTTTGTCATATGCATTCAAACAGACTGCTGCTGAGTCTCTTTGATGGAAATGCAGAGTAGTAACATGAAATTTAAAAAATGGTACTTCCCAAAAGAGCCAGTGCAAAAGATATATTAAGTGATAATTTCAGTTTCAAATGGTTTTCAAGCAACAATTGGTAGCACTTAAAATAATATTCTGCACATGATTAAATCTTAATGACAACTAATTATTTCTGGCATTTCTTTAAAACTTCTGAATCAGCCAAGCTGATGTTGGAAAGCTTCTGCTGAGCTTTCACTGCAGCCAACTTTTGGAATGCTTTTTTAATGAAATCACCACACTGCTCGTCACATGTGAAATTTATCGATGGCCTGAATAAGACCCTATGTTCCACTTCAGCCTCCCTTAAAAAGAGAGATTACTTACCAGTAAATTTAGTTCTTCCAAGGTACCTTTTAATATTCCCACCCATGGGTTTCGTGGTGCACAAGCTGTGAGTCTCATAGACAAATGTGTTCAGAGCCAGCTAAGCAATCCACTAATTCAAATGGCCTTTCAAAAAGAACCCAGTACCCAGAGCCTTTTGAGAGCATTTGTGCTGCAGCAAAATTTCACCATAACATGAACTGCATACACTCATTGTAGTAGAGTTGCTCATACTTAAGTCAATAAAATGTACAAAGAGCAATAAACAGAAAAGCAAGTGTGCAGTCTCCAGAACTTTACTAATAGGGTGAATCTTTTAGTCTGTGTCAAGACCAACAAACAGAAGGAAGCAATATTATCACACTCAGGTGAAAGATTCACTGTATGTCACAAAACGGCTCATTAGATTTATGTGCCTGGAAGAAATATAATAGCTGTACCAACATAACAGATTTGAAGAAGCTGAATTTGATACCACATGTGATGATGTACGTTGCATATGTAATAGCAGCAAAGTAAATGACAGCCTTAATTTCAACTTTTCTTGTTATGCTTAGTCTAAGGCAGACCCTTAGGCTAAATTTTCTGGTGCTGTGCAGCACGAGTTAGTTTTAAAAATACCATCATTGTTAAAGAAAACTGTGCAGCTAATTCCCTTGGTAGCACCCTGAAAATAACCCTTTAATTTCTTTCCAATGTTACTTCTTCAATATTCACAGGAAAACCGGTTTTGAAAGCATTATGTTTTGTGATTCAATGTAGGGCAATTACAGCCAATGTATATCTGGGGAAAGGGGTGTCTAGGCACAGTGAATATATTTCTGTTGTGAGGGGGTACTCAATTACTGATTTGCAAGAGGTTCAGTACACTCCTAAAATGTTAAATCCTCTTCTAGGCTTCTGCAGAAAATTAAATGTAGATAAGCCTACAAGATGGCAGGGCACCACTAAGCTATGCACATCACATAAATTGCAGCCAATATTACATATGTGGCAACAGCACACAACCTGTCAGGAAGTGAGTGAAATATCAACAAACAAATAGTGAAGGCCCAGAGGGACTCAAGGAACTCAAGGAAGGAACAAATGGTTTCAGACTTTCAAGGTATGAATATTGCACTGAACTGTAATGACTTGCATATTGCCTATACCAATCAACATGCTATCATAATATTTGCTACAATTATTTAGCAATGATACATTATTGATAAGTAATTTCACTTCATGAAAGGTTTAAGTGATACACACTTTTTTTTTTCTGAAACTAACAAGAATATCACATATGACGAGCTTTTAAAGTTTTAGAAGTGTTCTAACATTACATATGTTATGTACATGCATGTATATGAGTCTTAGAAATACCACAACATACTTATATTTACTTGGTAAAATTAGTTGGCTATTAGAAGTGTAATATCTAGATCTATTGTTTATGCCTGTGCTGGGTCTTAGAATAATTTTCCCACAAAATAAACAATGCATTTTAATTCCATTAATGATGTATTTTTAGTTGGTGCTAAATATATAGATAGAACATATATATCATCTATGTATGTTTGAAAATGTTGGTTCTGTTAACCTATTTTTATCTTCTTGTTGTCTATTACTGATTGTTTTGTTTATTTTTCAGCACGCCCTCTTGTTTTAGAAACTAGCACAGTATGAATTCCCGAGCTTTCTCCAATTTTCAACACAGTATTGCTCTGTCATTAGGGGAGGCTGCAGAATCCAAGATTAAAAAAGCAAAGCTTGCTTCAAATACGGCAGGTAGGTTATTTTTAATTCCATGTAGAAAGAGTCAAATTTCCTCCACTTACGTGTTCAGTCAGAATGTGAAGTTTAAGAAATCAGCGTTTTGATCAAAAATATTTTGCAAATTAATTTGCACCATCTCTCATGCCAACACGACCTGCATGCAGTGGTTCATGTTGTGAAAGGATGGTCAGCACTGGCCTGCTCATTTTCCAATAATGATTACGTTAAGTAATGTTACGTGATCACATTCAGACAAAATGAGTCACCAGCTTTCTTGTTTTGCACTGACTCCAAATCTTAATACTGGAGTAGGCAGCTCTGATGCTGTTTCATTGGAGAGGAGGAACACAAAATCAGCTCTTTTCATCTTTGTATTTCTTACGGGCTTCAAAGCAGGGTAGGATAGGGCAAAAGTTTGTCACTGGGGTTTCAGATGCCAGGTGGGTCATTTGGTTTCAGGTACTTTGACAACTTTTGAGTGCCATCATAACTCTCTAGAGCAGTTAACAGCTCTGCTGCAAACAGGAAGAGGACAAATCTAAATTATGTCTCATGACTAATCCAGACCATACGGGGCCTAGTAGAAGGTACAAAAACTTGTTTGATTTGAAAGATTGATTGAAAAAACTTTCCTCCAACTCTCAAATCATACATCCTTCAAAAAGCAGATGCCTTTTCTGCTAGTTATGGCACAGACCAAAAGACCAAATACATTAAGCAGTTCCTGCAGAAACTACGATATCTCTGAAGGAAAGTATCTCCCTGTAAAGAAAGCAACACAGACAGTCTAAATTAACAACCTATTTCTGTCTACCGACTGTGCAAGGAGCCTAAGCACCTCCAGAAGCACTAATAGAAAACAGGACAAAGAACGGAGGAATGTTAAATACTACAAGGTTGCATTCAAACAGCCCTGTTTAATTCAGGACTTCCAAGCAATGGCCCATCCTTGGGGAGTGTTTTCCGTTCACATAGCTCAGATTGAGAAGGGATGATGAGAAGACGACCCCCTTCACGGATCTAAGCACATGACCCTCTTCCCAAGGAATACGACATATCCGAGCCCTGTTGAAGCTGGATTGCCACACAGGCAGGACCACATGAACTGTAGGTTCAAGCAAGATATGGGGAGCCTAACTCTGACCCAGGGACACTCTGCTCTGGTGGCTTATCTGGGGTTCTTTGCCCCCTGAGCTGCTTTTGTTTTTATCCCAAAACTGCAGAGTCCCCAAATGAAGGGAAAGACCCTAAAGTGCTGAGCACAGTGTAATCCAGCTGCATGCCCAGACACATAGTCCATCCGCAGCCTCCTTTCTAGGCTTCTCCGAGGAGCAAGGCAGAGCACAGGTGCAATAGCAGCAGTGTCCTGCAGCCGAGGACTTGCCATGCTCTCTGGGCCAAGGCAACACTGCAGGAGCCAGGGACTTCAGTGCCTGCAGCTCTCTGCAGTCTAAAATCAGGACGCCTCCTGATCTCCAGTGACTGCAGACAGGCTGGTGGATAAGAGTGCACTTTCTACATTGTGTTCACATATACAGGCAGCAAGACTTCACCTGGAGTCTCAGTTTAACTGATCTCAATATAGGTATATTTTTTATACTCATTGAAGATCCTGGTCTCCTAAAGCAGAATGTAATCCTTACCTGGGTAGCAGCAAAGATCAGACAGGACAACATTTCAGCTAACAAAAGGTAGCGTCACTACCTAGAGGTTTTGCACCTAAACCACCACAACACAGCAAAATACCCAAGATTTGCAAACTCAGCTCTAATTTTCAGGCTAGTTATGGTTGTCAATCCAGAACAGCAAATTCAGGATTTTGGCTCAATCATTTAAAAATATGACTGACCGCAGACTTCAGATGGATTTGTATCATCCAGATTCATATTTAAGACTTGGAAACATGTGAAAATAAGATTTGGTGCATGATTGATCTTAGTTATGTACAAAATTATAAGTTATTGTTGCAAATTTCAGCAAGAATTAACACAATTTTCTACTTTAACATGCTTTATAGAGCTTATATAGATAAAATGCAGTGATCAGTTTTCTTCTAGAAATCTCACAACAAACACTTAATGTTAGGGAGCAGGCGAAACTGCTTTTGAATCAACCCACCACCGGCGATTATATCTCTGTATCTGTTTAGTACAAAGAAACCCTTCACTAAAGATGGTTCTGAATAAGCAGGCTTATGAAAGATTTCCCTAATATTTATAACTGAAATTTCAGTCCACTGGTTATTCTACGTATTTCAAATCTTTGACTGCTCAATGCCATGTCCGATTTGACTTCAGTATGATTTCCATTCTCAGTAGCAAAGAGCATAAAGTGTGACACACTGTCAAACCTCTTTGCCTTGCTAGTAGTGCTCACCAGACGAGCACAGCAAGAGTAACCACAGTGCCTGTGGCAGAGGTTTTTCTGAGTTGTCCTTTTTTTTTATATTGGGAGATGAGATTAAGGTAGGTGTTTTGTGACACAGCAATGTGAAGAACAATCTTCACTGATACATCACCAAAAATTATGAGTAACTGACTCTTTCTTGACCTCTGTCCTTCAGTGACACCAAAGGACAACTGCCTTGAAATCACATCCTGTAATGCCTCTATGTTTGGTAGAGCCAGTCAGTATCCTCAAATCCATTGCATTCTCTTTCTACATAATCCACAAAATTCTCCTTCATGGTGACACACACAAAAGAAAAGCCTTTAGACAACAGTTAGTCTGCTGTAGCCACTGCCTATTCAGCTAGTATATTTTTCTATTCTTTTCTACTCCGTTGCTTGCCTCCATCTATGTGCTGTTTCTTCAATGTAAAGCAATTCATAAATCCAACCCCATGATTGTGCTCTTCATCACTATATTTGCTGTAAATATAGAAGTTAAATAAAAGTAAAGATCAGTAACTCACTCTCTCTGCCATTACAAGAATTTACTTCCTATGCTGCCCAGTTTGGTTAGATTTAGTACAAAAGCAGCAGTCCAAATTACTATACTTTGACAACTTTGGGTATTAGATCACATATTCCACATCCCCAGAGTGAATGTGTATAGCCTCTCAAAAATACAGTAAGCTCTCATTTTGCTAATTTTAACAAGTAGAACAGAGTATACATTGTCTCACATTATTGCATGTATTCTTTCACCTGGAGTGTAATTCAAGTTTGCACCCCAAATTACCCCCAGTCAGAGGAAACTCAGAAAAGTATCGCAGAGATCTTGAGATGACTGTTCCTGTAGCACTGTTTGGCACACTGCAATATCTGAGACAGCCAGACAGGGCTGGTAGACGTGGCACCCCACATACAGGAGGCCTGTAGCCTTCTCAGGTAGCTGCTAGTGGCCAGGTGGGATATTTTAGGGCACCTAAGGGAGCTAGACTCCTAAGTTCAGGCAACTGATTTACATCCATAATATAAAATGCATACTTCAGCCACTGTAACACTGTCCTTATTACCTTGACCCGTTAACCTGATTTGGGTTACATTCCATCTTGATGGTTACTCTGGCTGGGGGCTGCGATAACCAGTCTTGCTGGGGAACACGTGGACTCATCTTTGATGTCTGCCCATATTCACTGGAAGAGGAGGCGGTCATCTCTGTCTTCGCAAGGTGGGGCGATACGTAGGCACACTCAAACAAGGACTGGTCTTCACTCACCACTGATAGTGCTTCCTGAAAAGCAGAGAAGTCAGCATGAGAGTGTTTCAGAGCAGATATTATAAAACCACACAAGAAAAAGGGGATGCTCATCTCATGACAAAATGTACCACTGGCTGCTTATCTAAATGCTTATTTGTTTTTAGGCATGCTACCTGTACACAGGGGAGAGGATTCAAGTGCCAGGCGGGCTGTCACAGAGACAACATGTCCCTTGAAGCACTGGCCTGGTGAGACATTCCCTGCTAATGGCTAAAAAGATGCACTCACATGCTCTACTAAACAGTCAGGAAAAATGGCTGGGAGCTCAGTGAGAAGAGTGCAGGAAGGGCAGTGAAGTTCAGGCCTTTTACTTCCAAGATATGGATGGAGAGGGCCAGATTTGCACTGGGTGTAAACTGTCACAGCCGCATTAACTCTCCCTTCAAAAAACGATTAGAAGCTGGACTTTGCTGACTCACTGGGAGTTTCTCTTCCTTCCTTTAGGATTAAGGCCAATCGCTTTCTGGACGAGAAGTTGAGATACAGCTGGGTGTAACCTCTGAGCTAGGGATGCTGCTCTTTCTGTGAGCAGCAGAGAGGCAGATCAGGTCAGGATTGCCACCGCACTGGTGGAGGTGCTAACCGGGCTGGACACTGCTCCTCTGCGTGCACTGCAGGAAGACGCTGTGTCCATCAGCCCTCTCTCCTATTCTGAAAGACACCTCCTCACGTGCTGGTTAGACATCCCGCTCTGCCGCTATGTGGGAAGGACTTCCCCAGGCCTCTTCCCTTGCTGTGGTGACAGTGCGGTTGCTGCACCTTTCCGGCCCCGACCATGAGTTCAAAAGATGCATCGATTGCGCGGCAGCTGCAGTACTAGCCAGGCAGAGATCAGGCCCAGGAATTAAGTAGTCTGTGGATATATGTATGAGGGAAGATCATCCTCGTTCCTCATCCAGGTCATGGGAGAAGATGACTGGCTCGCGAATACTTTAGGTGCCCACCTGGTCCACCAGGAAGCAGAAACTTGTGGAGGGATCTATACTACCTAACCATAGGTGTCTAAGTGGGGTACACATGCCAGTGGGGTCCACGACTGTGTCAGCTGGTCTCCACTATGGCTCCTGCCTTCTCTGGGGCTGTCAGGACTGAGCAACCATGGGGACAGCAGGGCTGGGGAGCTGGTCTGCCAAACCCCAGCTCTCCAAAAGAAAAGCCTTCCCTCCACCTGCAGGTCCCTTATAACTGCGTAAATCAGTAGCAACCCACTGCAGCGGCACCTCCCCTCAGCATTGCCCTGACGTGTGTAAAACGGGGGGCAGCGCGGCACGTCTGTGACGGCAGGGCTGCTGCCCCCCGCAGCGGAGCGAGCAGCGGGGTTGCCAGACGCGGGAGGTTTGGCGGCGCCCCCCCCCCCCCGCCGCTCGCAGCCGGCCCAAGGGCAGTGAATAGCGCAGGGCTGTCTGTGGAGGAGAGCAAATCAGACAGAGGAAAAAAAAAAATGAGACAAGAGAGCCAGGGCAGTGGGAATCCTTGGGCTGCGGGATCGCACACCACTGTCTACCTTCCTGAGCTGCTTTATACAAGCTTCGGCAGTTACATGCTGCCTTAAAAACCAGGAGCCCCTGCTTTTCTCTCCAGTCACAAGGGCTGGAAGCACGGTTTTCTCCTTATTGCTTCTTGTGAAAATAGAGATTACCCCTTAATTGCATAACCTGGGGGGCTGGATCTCAAGCAGAGCTCCAAGTACCAGGAGACTTATGATGGGACTAACCAACTAACCAACTCCCTCTTCCCACTGCAGGCCAAGAGGCAAAAATCAGACAGAGATTCGTCATGTTTCATTACTGCTATTTTGGATGCTGTTTGAGTGCAAAGGTCACCTCCAAAGTATCAGCATTAA
>NW_010578581.1:288339-317500 GCF_000705375.1 Tinamus guttatus | reverse complement strand
CTTCCTAATTGCTACATCCTGAGCCTCTGGGGGTGCGAAAGCGTTTCCAGGAGAAGGGAGAAATGCTAGAATAATACGTCCCTTTTGTCACGTCTCTCGGACTCCTGTGGGTCTCTGGCCTGCCCAATCGTGCTAAAAAATGATCTTGCTGGTGGTCTGACACTTTCCTGATGAGCCATTTCTTCTGGAAAAGCTTTTCCAGGAGATGCATGGGGAGATGACTACTCATCCCTTGCACCCCAAAGCATGGCCAAACTGTACTGAGAGACAGCAGGGCGGACTTCATGTGCTTAGATGGTAAAGTAGCAGGGATCATATCACAAAAACTAAAGGGGGAAAAAAAAGTTATGCTAGAGGGGGAAAGAAATCTACCACTATACTCAATGCAACTTTTTCAAGAAGATATAAATTTACAGCCTGGCCAAGGAATCACAGCATATCCAGTTGCTGAGACAACTTGCTGCACAGTTCCCTCTCTTCTGCCCCACTGGAGAGTTAATATATGTGCAGAATAACATGTTGTGTAATGTTAATTTTGGAAGTGCTAGCTAGAGCAAATACATGAAAGAGTGAACAGTACAAGAGGAAGCAGATATGAGATTGCAGATATAAAAGACGAAATAAGATTTTACTCTGTAAACCACTGAGTAATAAATATTTTCAAAACAGGCATCCATAATGGCTATATTTCTTACCCTCCCACACATAAGTGAAGAAAAGCAATCTTACTCTGCTCCCTATTGAGCCTGGCTCCACCTAATATAAGTTAATTTAGGAATACTTAGAGTAAGCATAAATTTAAACCCCAAAAGCTGTGGATTGCTTTAGTAATAACAGTAAACATTGCCTATGCTATGGATGCATATTATGTTACACAAAGAGAGAAAGTAAACACATTTTAACTTCCTGAGGAGGACAGTGAAAGCCAGAAATATGATGCCAATTAATAGCAGTTATACAAATATATAAAAGACTACAGCAAAAACAAGACAAACATAAACGAACCCAGGAGACAGACCATGACTTCACATTTCCCAAAAGAGTGTCCAGTTAAAAATGAAGAAAAAATATGCAACTTGCTAGCTAGGTCTTTATTCTAATTTAGTAACAAACACTTCTCTGTACTCCATCCTTCTCTGTACTCCATCCTGTTATTACTGCATACTGTGCACTGTATAATAGTGTCTTCTCTCATGTTTTACTCTGAGCCTTCATTGACTTCCACTGGGATATCCTGAAGGACACTAGGACATGTATTACTCATCCTCCATGCACATTACAAAAGCTGAACTAGTCGACAAAGCTTTTGCATAATTTTGAGGAGTCAGCATAACTAGAGAACACGGCCTAAACTAGAATTAGCACAACTTCCTCCTTAACTATCTTTTCTCTCCTCTTGCACACAAGCAAGATTGAGGTTTCACTGTGGGAAACATGGAAACTATGTTTAGCATCTGCTCTGATGCCAGGGTTGAGTACTCAAGCAGTTGCACCTCTGCTATCTTTTCCAAATGCACTCAGGGCCACTGATGTCAACTTATCAGCAACCACAACGGGGGATATACCTGGTCTTTGCATACCCTCAAACACAGAGAGAAGTGGGAGCTGTGTGTCACGGGTTTGCAATTGCTGACTTTTCCTTTCTTCCCCCTACTAAGCTCGAAACAAGAGGCGCTCTGGGCACTGAGTAGCCTGAGCACTTCAAACGCTGCAGACCATACAGTACACACAGAGCAATCAGCTAATATAAACTGAGGTAACCCCATGTGAAATTCATACTGTGGGATAGCCTAGAAATAATGTCAAGAAATGTGAAACATTTCTCAGCTATATAAAACTATCCATTGCATGACGTAATTCGGTATCTCGGAAACAGAATATATCCTTCAACTGCTCATTTTATGCTTCCTTTCAACTTGTCTATGCTTCATTTCTCTTTACTGACTAAAGCCTAGAAGCATTAACCCTGTGGAAGTTGTAGAGGGAGGCTTTAACAGCAAACTATATATAGTACTGCTGATGAAACACGGTATGGGTAATTCTTGCCTAAAACTGGAGTTTTAGAAGTGCATTTTCCACACTCATCATAAAATCAAGCTCCTGGACCAAATGTAATATAAAAATTGTCAGTATTTACCGTTATGAAGAATAGCTGCATGGTCTGGCCACATATAAACATAGACAAAGATATTAATACTGACAACGTCTGGCAAAGGTCTTTTTACATATGGATGCCAGTTCTATTTCTAGTAAATGCCTTTTGTTGTTCATTTACATGATAATCTATTTTTCTCATCCATATTAATGCTGGTACTGGAGCAGTTTGGCAACATCAAGCAAGTGGGATAAAGTAAAGTAAACATTAATAAATATTATAAAATAAATGCATTACAAGGCTCCATTCAATCGTGCCAACTTTTGTACCTTTAAGGGAATAGTTTTAATATTGGATTGGTCATTTTCATGGATTTCTGGACATGTTATTTTCATGATATCTCAGAAATAAAGCCTTTCCTTTTCAGTGTTTGGAGTAGTGTAGTATCAAGAAACCAACACATATTACATACAAAGGCAGGTGGGAAGATTCTTTCATTCGTATTTGTGAAGTAGGAGAGCTTGTACTGTTACCTGAGGTAAGTATTAGACATTTCTAATGTCAGATGAAAAGATATTTCACCTTTTTTTTCTACATCTGTCCTCTCATGATGTCACCAGCAAAACTAGAAAATCCTTTTCTTCAGTAAGAGTTTTTCATTTTTTTCCCTTGTAGTATGCCAAATCTGGCTTTTCATATGGACTTTCTGTACTAATGATAAAAGAACAGAATGTCTCTCTGTATTTGGTTTTGATTTACACTGTGGTAAAAAAAAAAAAAAAAAAAAAAAACACAACCCTCCCCCTCCAAAAAAAAAAAAACCAGACCTACAAATCAGTAGAACAATAGGTGCAACAACGCCTTTAAAGTAGGCATAGGGTCATTGGGACAAAGGTGTTTATTTAATAAAATACCAGATTACTTGGCCTAGAAACATGAAATTACAGGAAATGTGACTGAAGTAGTCCCTATCATGAGGAATATACACAAGCTGATCAGTCCTTTGTAAGCAAGGGCAGGAACTCAGAACAAAGACACATTTTTTTTCCCTGAAGTTTGATCAAACTTACGAAATGGTAAAAGGAGATAATGAGATGTGCAGTTATCTACTTGTGCAGAGCACTATTAGAGAAAAAAATACTGCAGTAGGATTACAAAGGAGTTACAGGTCATTGTAAACCAGCGAGGCTTTTTTTCATGTTAGCTTTACGATCACGACTGCTTGTGCTCAAAGTTCACTTCTGACCTCTCCCTCCAAGCCACCAACACAGCTCCGACTTTAACACTGCAACATTTCCATTCATTTCTACGTCTGACAGATTGAATCAAGCCTCCAGGTAGTTTACTCACTTTATATAGCTATATATACACAGGCATAAATATTCAGCGCTCTATTTTTATTTCTTCAAATATTTCCATGGTTTGTTGCTTATTCCTTGTAACAGAAAAGATTTCTTAGATCTTTCAGTTTGTTTGTTTGTTTTTAATCTCCATTGATTTGTCCAAAATCTATGAAGCACTTTGTTAATCAAAAATGTTTTTAGAACTGTTAAAGACAACAACCTATTGGTCACTTCTGTCGAAATCCTGGCAGACAGTAGATGATCAAAACCATGAGCCACCAAATAGCACAACAGTGGTCAACAAGTACATGGACAGAACAGGATGCACTGGGAGGCACAAATACAGCTACAACCCTCTTTGCATGTTGAAGGGTGCAGCAAACACTGAAATAAGTCATCCGTTGCTTGTAGTGTCATTTCTGGACCTCACTCCCACACTCCAAAAAGGAAGTGTTACCCCTGGCTATGAAGGACTTGCA
The DNA here is from genome assembly GCF_000705375.1 of Tinamus guttatus. Next base: position 313,583 of record NW_010578581.1, on the reverse strand, counting down.
ATAACACTGCAATGGAGAACTTTTAATTAACTTTGCTATATGCCAATACATTTATATAAACTTTTTTTGACACCAGATTTATGATATTTTCCATTAATTCGACAACTTTTACTTCTTCTCTAATCTGACTTCATAATAAGCTATATGTAAGTGTAAGCTTATGCCTCCAGACTGCTAAAAAATCATTCAAATGTAGTCTATTTCCTATCCTTTGTCTGATGTCCAGAGCTGGTCAGAAAATGAGTTATCTAGTCTATGAGGAGTTCTGACTTCCTGAGATTTATTTTCATTTTAAGTTAGACAAAAAGATGCTATCGGAAAACTTTCAAAAAGGCATTTATTAAAAAGATAAATTCTAAAGAGTCAATGCATGTTTGGGAAGTGTTAAAAATTCTAATATAAAATACTAAATACAATCTTCTTGTTACTGAAGATAAAGTATTCATATTATAATTGTACAATTGTATGAAATTATTGGAATGGGAAGGTTTATCAAAACACTTATCAGAACAAGACATTTCAGCATTATTGAAATGACTAGTTTCACCCCTTCCCTAGGGGTCCATCAATGTCCTGCTAAACATTTACATTTTCAGAGGACCTGTACTGCTGCATGACAAAGCAAACTGACAAAGTGCTAGCCTAAATTTGCAGCCCTAGTCTAAAGCCAAGCCTCTGATTCATTGCATTTAGCAATAATCAGGGAAACAAAAGACAAACGATTGATGTTGTAGCCCTACTGTATCTTAGCAATCATGACAGTTTTACAACTCTATTCTGATCATTCTCAAAAAAAAAGCTTCAAAAGATATCAAGTACGGTGTGTGGAACATACTGGAGAAGGTTAGTACTAGAAATGTAGTCACCTGAGTCAGGAATCACAGTCCACATCTGGAATGTGTTTTCCTTCTAAATCTCTAAGCCCTGGATTCATTAAATCAGACAAAAATCCACATATTATATTCATGAGAGAGTTCAGGAACAACAAAAAACCTTGGCAAGTACAAGACAGGAAAGACAGATGTTGTCTTCACCTCCACTCATGAGAATCTTATAGCCAGCTCAGCTAATATCCTCCACCTATTTCAATGAGCACTTGGGTTGTCAATGGTAATCCAAGTACAGGCCCGCTGCTGCCTCTTATTGGCATCTTCACCTCTTGTTGAGAAAAATACAAAGGCTATTTGAAAGCAAGGGAGAGACACTGCCTCGCTTCCTCTTGAAAAAAGGAATAATCAACCATTTACCAAAATGATGTTATGAAACTGCAGGCTAGATTTATTTCTGGGAAGCAATCACAGATGTGTAAGGACTGATCCCACTGGACTCACTATGCAAGTTGTTCTCCTGGCTTCACTGGGACTAGTAATGTGAACAGAGGCCTCAATGCTAAGCCCTAAAGGTTTTAAAATGTTGTGTTTTAGTCGTCAAATTGAAGGACATTATAAATTTAATGTAGAATGTGGTGCCTTACCACATATTAATGTATAGACTGTCATTGCCAAAATGTCAGCAAGCCCTGTTTTTGACCAACCTTTGTCACTTTCCTTCACTGTAGGGTAATATTTGTAAGACTAGATAATCACCTCCAAGTCTCTAAGTGCTTCATAAAATAAGGAAAAGTCATCATTCCACTTTTGCAGATAGGGACACTTCGGTAAAAACAACTAAACAATGGGTTTGGGGTTAGAAACCCAATCTTCCTCATACCTAGTTCAGTGCAATACGCACTACCCTGTATTTCACACATGTTGTCACATCCAGTGCTACATATATCCAGTCTGGAAGTATCCATAAGTGTCTGATTTACAGAAAGGCTGTTTCACAATCAATTATTTCATCTGCCACCTCCATACAAGAGTAAGGACGAAATGCGGAGTTTAATGTCAAACAAGAGTTCATATATGGAAACAGGAAACTGTTTCACACATGTTACATACCCAGGACACCGCAAGAGTTAGCTAAGAAACTAACTAAAACCTCAACAATTGCCATTACAACAGATCTCTCATCAAAGCGATGCAGCAGCCTTTTTCAAATACGATGATGAAAGCCTCCATCCTGCAACTGGTTCAGCGCACATTCATGCTCAAGTGACTTCCAACTGCTACTTCAGAGCGGGATGGCTGGGAACAGCTCTGCCCACACACAACCAGTGCTGGTGCTGGAGAATTGTACCAGATCTCTGACCTTGAAATTCACAAGACTGTATCAGAAGCCTATCGAATAAAGCAGAAAATCTAGTGCTATACCATGATGATTCCCAATCCTTTTTTTTTTTCCTTCTGCATAGGCAGAGTGCTGTTAAACTACCAAATGAGGCAACACCACGTTTAATTTGCTACACCTGTAGCTTTAGTAATCAGGCTCCTGGGGCTGAAGGTTGTAAACCACTTAGGTTCATGTTAAGTCTATGAGATCTCTTTGGTTGGTTGGAAATATATGGCTTTGTGCTCTGATGCAATGAGTGTGTGTTACCTATCTAAAAAGAAGGTAATGGATATTGGTCAGAATCCAAATATTATGATCACACCAAATGACACTTCAGTTCTAAAATATTTCAGAGAAATAAATGGTAATTCTTATCTTCTAACTGTGGCTTATAAAGCCAATGCTTAAAAAAAAAAGAAGCATATATGCTTTATAATGCTTTATATATGAAATTAGAGAAAACAGATTACCGAACCAGGTGGGGGTCCTCCAACACGTCCCAAGAACGTGGGTTTGGCACCCCTTTTTTCCAGTGCCTGCCCAGCAAGCATCTTTGTCAGCACATCTCTGTCGTGCTCTAGCATCTCTAGAGCAGAGTCTGAGCTAAATGGGCTACGTGGCCATACACCTTGTGTGACACAATGATCAGGTCAGCTCAAAATGTGTGTCTCTACATGATTATGTCAGTCCGAACTCAGAAGGGCAGAAAAGAATACAATTCCATCCTGCAGATTGTATATTGTACATGCATTTTTAAAGAAACTCTAGCTTTGTGTGCTTATTTTAGTACTTCCAGCCATATAAAGTACTAAAGCACTGAAGTTTGAATGGCTATTTTTTTCAGTCAATACAATAGACTTTTCTTCCTTTTCATCTTGATAGTATTGTCAATTATGAACTTTTAAAGCTTCAGATTTTCTTTTACCTCCCTCAAGCTTCTAGGGTTAAAAAATAGCTAGAAAACTGGAAGAACTCCCACACAAAATGTCTTTGCATTTCTGCATTAGTCTGGGGCTAACCTTTGCCTTCACCCTGTGTAGGACGGTACCAATCTGAAGGACCAGCTCTGCTCCTTCTACTTTGTTAAAAAGTATAAACATCTTTTTTTCTCAGCAATCTTTCAAGAAAAGATTCGTCGATTTTACAGTTTGTAAAGTTGACCACAGCCCAGTCAGAAGGGAATTGAAGCTGGCAGCTTTGATAATTACAACAATATTGAGATCTGCAGGACCAACTGCACATCCCAAGACACCAACCACATTCTAGCCATGAAATCCTGTCTTTTCTGTGTTTCTTCTTTGTGTCTTTAGCATCACAGGTAGCCCCCAGCAGTTTGAATATCACGTCTTTATGAATTACTGCATCACCATTCAAAGTAACCATCTCTCTGAGATTACAAGGCTTTGCTTGAAAACAGTGACCGTGATGGTACTTTGGTTTTGTTAACTTTATTGAAAAAAATGTCTTAAAGGAAAAAAAAAATGTACTGTGTGATTTTTTCTGTCTTATTCAAAAGATTTGCCCAAGTTTATAGCAAGCAGGTAATATTTGCATCTCTATTCCTACTATTTAGTCTAAACTACAAGATTATACATTGCATTCATTCTCGGTTTAATACCTGTTATGCTATTGCTATATATGCAATTATACATGTCCATTATATACGCACGTATGTATATACATGCACAAATCATTTCAGATAATCTCACCCTCAATCTCCAAATAAATTTTAAAGTAAAAATAATCCAGACATCGAAATATTTTGGGAGGGGAGACCTTATCACTCTCTACAACTACCTGAAAGGAGGTTGTAGTGAGGTAAGAGTCAGTCTCTTCTCCAAAATAATTATTGATAGGACAAGAGGAAGTGGCCTTAGTTGCACCAGGGGAGGTTCAGGTTAGATATTAGGAAAAATTTCTGTGTGGAAAGAATGGTGAGGCTTTGGAACAGGCTACCCAGGGAAGTGGCGAAGTTACCGTCCCTGGCACTGTTCAAGAAATGGGAAGATGAGGCACTTACTTAGGGACATGGTTTAACAGGTAGAGTGTTGAGGGGCTTATGCTTGGACTCGATGACCTTGAAGGTCTTTTCCAACCATACTGATTATATGATTTTTCTGTAAGGCATACTATATGCCATAAACTTTTCTGTCAAGTGAGGAAAAATGTGCAAGAAGAAATGAAGAAATGGCTAGAAAACCAGTGCATTGATGAAATAATTAAACAGCAGGGGTAAAACTAAAAGGAGCATCTGAAGTGGTTTCCTTTCCAATGAGCCTTTGCTTTTTATGAATGTCTAGTAGCATAAGGGAAATAACACTTGGATGAGAGCCATGAGCTGAACTTTTGTGTGACCCAGCCCTTCCTCTGAGTCCCCTCCACACAGACTGCACGCACGCGTCCATGTGTATATACGTGTGCTTGCAGGTGTACATGTGCATGAACAGCAGGTTATTCACTTTCTTACCACAGAGGCAGCAGATATGGGAAAGAACATGTGGGAAATGCTCCAGAAACAATCTGCTGCCCCCAAGAAATTGTGGGAATGCAAAGGGATGTCCATAGGCATGTTACCATTTAAAGCCACACCAAATCAGGGATCAGACACAGCAATCAGCCTACAGACAGAGGAGGAGGAGGAACCCTTCACGGGCATTTGCAGAACCACCTTGCCAAAGCTCGGCCTCCTCCTCAGAAGCCCCTGGAATGGAGAACTTTTCACCCATCCCAGCAGCCTGATGAAGTCTCTGGATGCCATCTTCGTGCATAGTTATAACCCTCATCTTCCTATTTAAAGGACATTTGTCACACACTCAACATTTATTAATTTCCCTGCTTGATAACCTTTGTTAACATATGCTGTTCAAGATATGTTTATTTATTATTTATTATTTATTTAGAAAGTTTTTATTTATTTCCAAACGCATTTCTCTTGATGTTTTTGACTGAGTCTTCTGCATTAGAAAACTGGAATTAAAATGCAAACTGCCACAGTTTTCTTTAAAAAGCTACTTCAATGCTTCTCTCCAATTTTGCAGAATATTATACCAGAAATCTTTTGATTTTACTAGGTTGACCTCCTTTTCTTCAGCTACCTTTGATTCTATGATTCTTATGTGTCTCGTATCTATTGAATATACATATACATTTATATAAATAACATGCTTCTTATGGTATTCCTATTTTTGTGAGCATATGGAATATGTAATCATTCCAAATTAAGAATGAATTTCAAGTATGCCCACTGTGTATGTAAAATATGGCTTCTTGTCATTATAATCTTTATAACATATAACCTATTTTCCTCTAATTATTTCTAATGAGTATCTGGATTCATGCTTCAGCACATGTTATTTTAGTCATTTGCTTCAAAACATGACTAGTCAAATTAATATGAGGTTGTACTGCACAGTATTAAGACATACTGTGTGTGCAAAAAATAACAGAAAAGTGCTTAGTGAAATAACAGTAAAATTGAGCACATACTTAAGTTTAAGCATATTCAATGCACTCTGCTGAACTGGTATAACTTAAGGATATTGTTGTTTCAGCTCTGGTATTAAGTGTGAGATCAGTCAAAGAGATTGCTTTAGCTTTTGATACTGTACTTAAGAAAAATAGTCAAACCAACAGATCAGAAGAAACATGTTGTTTCAGGTTGATGAGAGACAAAGATAGGAATGAATGTTCCTTGTCTTTTCCCAAACAAAATAAAACAACATAACAACAAAAAAACCTCAGCACACAGAAAAATTACTTTGTGTCACTCAAGAAATTTTTAACCCCTACTAAACCTGTGGTTTGATTTTAACTGACCTCCTGTTACTGTCTTTTTAAAGTGTTTCTAAATAAAATCAGCAATCTAAAATTATAACATGGAAACAAACAAACAAAAAATTATTGTAGAAAAATTTCATCTTTTCCATTCTTCTCTTTCTAACAGAAGACCTCACAAATTCAAACTCTGCCTACATCAGGTAACTCCTGTGGCTCTGCAGTCATGTTTGCTGCTTAGTTTATTACACAGAAGTAAGAGCTTGTGGCCTGTTTTTAATAGCACAGATGAAGGAGAAAAGCAAAATATGCATGATGATACTGACATGGCAACAAGAAAAATCCTGCAAGTTTGCTTGTAGCAATATCCCTTCCACGGCAGTGATGGAGAGTATTATCACTCCTATCAAAACCGTTCTGTGACACCAACATTAACACCAGAAAGAACAGAAAGACTATTTGCTGCCATCCACGAAAACTGAACGAAGAAAGCCAACACAAATGAAGACAATGTCAAGTCCAGAGCACTGAGATACAGCAAAAGAAAATATTTCCCCACACCTCATGACTAATGACATCGACCAAATGACTAATACTATGAGAAATGAAGCTGCATGCATGTAAAGCTTAAGATACAGTAAAACAAAGATTTTACTTTTCTTTGGATTATATTTTAAAGTGACTCCCAACATGACTTTACATACTATCAGCTGCTATGCCTTAAAACATACAGCAGAGGTATGCAGGCTCTTTCTCTTTTGTTTCCCCAAACAAGCCCATTTCCTACAAGCTGTTCCCATATCTTTTGTGCCATATCCAGCTTCCCAGAAAAACAGCAGGAAAACAAAGTGTGAACTCAAAACAACCTATTTCCACAGAACAATGTGCCATACCAAGGAGAGAAAACTACAGGGGCAGGTCTGGAGTGGGGGAGAGAAAGAAGCGGTTTCAGTGCTGCCAAGGGACTTAAAGAAAAAAAGGAAGAAGGAACTTTTAAAAGTCACAGAGAGGAAGAGTTGTGTAACTGTAAATATGCAAGAGGCAAGTTGCCAACTATTTCAAAGGATTTGAGGTTTCAAAATCATCCAGAAGGCTAACTGATTTGCACTCTGGGTTTTGAGCTTCCAGGAACACCTTTATATGTCTGAGAGCCAGAAACTACCATATCTTTTTATAGACTACTCAAGCCATACTTGGTCATAATTTCAAGTTGAATCAGCAAGTAATGTAAACAGACACCATTTATGCTTCTCTGCAATCTAATAAAAATGAAAGCATGGACTAAATAAAGCAAAATGATATATGTTGCTCTATAAGAAGGGAAAACCAGAGACTGTATTAGTTTAGTTCTCAGATGGCCTAAGCAATCTTCAAGTTGCTGGTATTCAGAAAACCAAGAAAACCCATACACTAAACTCCCATAGGTATAATGCATATCACTCATTCAGACATGTATGATAAAGTCAATGATGAATGACACTGTGCCATTTTAAAATCCTGTTTCCATATTTAGGTTGTCAAGGATATAAACCCAGAATAAAAACTGACTAAGGAACAAGGTCTTGCCATTTGTGACAACTGTGCAAGGAAGAAAGCAACAATTTGTAGAATAAACTCAGCGACTGGAATGCATTTCCCCAATTCGTAGATCTAACAAGCTTTGAAATCTTTGAATAGGGAGATAGTCTGCTTTTGCAGTGAAAAATTGTTTCCTTTCTGTTTACTGTTGATAATTGATGAAAATGCACAGACTTGGTAATTGCTTGCAATTAAAACCCACAGTCCAAAATACTACCCCTTGTAAACAGGGACTTGGCACTAATATAAAAGACATATCCTACAAAGAAGGTGATATGGACAACATTCATGTCATGATGTATGGCCTTTCCAGTGCATGGTTTTAAACTGCTCTGGTACTGAAGGAAAAAAAAAGTTTTCAAATGCAGTATTTACAGGACCGTTTGCTAGTCAGGACTCTTCTGTTGTGCTGGACTCAACTCTGAAAGGGATTCCGCTATGCTAGGTGCTAACTAAGCCAAAGCTTTAGATAGACCTTGCCACAAAATGCTTTGACAGAAACTGAGGGCAAGGGATACAAAACACAGATTAAGTACATAGTATGACCAATGTGGCTGTCTCAGTTGTGGCAAAGGTTATTTTTTAATTTGAAGGAGCTATGCAAGATACAATAAAGAATGTTACCCAAGCCAGGGAGTGGAGAAAGAGAGAAAAGACTGAGGAAGGGGAAAGGGGAGCAAACAACTATTTAGCACAGATCAGAGCAAGCCCAACTGAAAGTCTAGACAGGAATCATCCTTGTCCTGGTTTCTTCTGCTGCTTCTCTAAATGTCTCTGCTCTAGTTGGTCTCCCTCTTTACATCCACAACATGAATCTCCCACATTTCTGATGCCCTTTAATTGCCTAGGACCAATCCTTTAAGTATCTCACGCTGAAAAAGACCATGGTGGTAGGGAAGATGTGAACCAAATACCAAGTGCAGACAGTGCCCCTAGCCCCCTTTTAGGGCTGATTCCTCCCTGTGGAGCATGAGGCAGTCCAAGAGAGCAGAACAGATCCCCGTTCAAGGTGGGAGGAGATATCCCTGCATGCTGCTCTGGAGGTGCATCTCCTAATGCAGAACATCCCACTTCAAAACCCACTTGGACACAGTCCTGTGCCACATGCTCTAGGCAGCCCTGCGTGTACAGCGGGGTTGGACTAGATGACCTCTAGAGGTCCCTTCTAACCTTAACGATTCTATGATTCCATGATCTCACTAGTGGAAACACGGTCCTGACTGCTCATGAGCAGGATCCTCCTGCCCTAATATAATGGGAGAGCTTGGCTTTTGATGATGTCATGAGCTGCAAGCAGTGGGGGTAAGCTAAAGACAACAGCAATTCAGTAACAACATTTCACATGAGAGCAGAAAGGTAGGCTTTTCTGTTTCATTTTCCCCCGAAAATCTAATCGGCTGAAGACTGGAATTCGACAAAGGAAAGTCTTGGAGTTTTCTTAATACATCATAAAGTTTAACTGAAAAGCATCCAGTTAATGAGGTTTTGGTAATTGTGGATGCTTAATAGCCTTGCAAATCAAGTAACTAAATATGATGCACACGTACATTCACAGATGCCCAACCTCAGGTACTCATGTTTGAACTATGTGTTCAAAGCACAAATTTATCTAGACTGTAATTCTGCAGATAGCCAAATGCAAACTGATTGCCGATGATTCCACAGTTTTGACCAAAACAAGTGGTTTTTAATTTTTCACAGTGCACTAACTCCATTAGATTTAATAGAAACATTGGCTTGGGTTTACCACGAGAATGCTGTCTCTTGTGAATGTTTTTTTAAATATCTAAAAGCTTTCTGAATGCTTCTGCTATAAGATACTTCAGTAAGTCTAGAATCTAAAACAGATCTTTAAAAAAACAAATCTTTTGTAAGAATATGGAAAATGGATCTAAGGCTTCAGGAAGATTTTTCACTTCCTTGTGTTGAGTAATTTATCACTGACCAGGCATGTCTTAAAGTTGTTTATTACTCTCTGAAGCTTCAGAATTTGGTCATGACTATAAAGAAAGCATTTGCTAGAAACATTTTAAATTCCTGCCCCATCTTCCTGTGCTGCATTTTCTTTCTGCAAATAGACTTTGCATTTTGAATATACTAAAAGTTACATTTGTCACATACACAAATGCATCAGTTGTTTGAAAATCCCATTCTTATTTAGAGTTTTTAAAGCCTGAAATCCCTGATTCTGTATTCCTATTAGAATCACTAAGGATATTTCTAATTCTTAGTAGACTGATTAGGTGTTAGCGAGACCATCAGCTCTTGTAGAGCAACCTGCATTTCTAGTTTCAAAACCTGGTACTTAAAAATCTTGCATTCCATGTTTACCTTTTATATGAGCTTTCTTATTGATATAAATGGACCTATTTGTAAGCAAGAGTTAACAGTCTTTAATATATTATTTCCAAAAATTCTTCATAAGCTTCAGCTTTAACTGAGCTCTGTGCCAGCCTATAAAATTTCAGATGAGTATTATAATGCCCGATTTCTTGGCAGATAAAAGCGAAGAGGACTTAATGATGACACCAATTCACCGGGAAACCAAGAATCAGGCTGAACATATCTCAAGATGGGAACCTGAAACACGTGGGGTTTTTTGAAAACACAGACGTACTGATTTTTCCCAGACACAGTGAATTCGTCAAAGATCTGTGGATCCAGGTCAAAAAGCCTCTCCCTTCTTCTCTATCTATCTTAGCTATTAGTGTCCAGGGCAGGAGCGTACATAACTTGCTTTGACTGTCAATGCTACATATCTCTCTGTTCCCGCTGGGCTTACACCATGTGAATTAAAAGAGCCAAAACATCCTGTACATGGCCAGCAACAACAGGATAGATTAGCAGGCTATTAAGTATACAAATGGAAGGTTTCTGGATTGTGTGATTTTTTTTTCTCCTGTGTTTTCATGACTCGGGAAGGAATATTTTCCCACATAGGTAAGCTACTCTTAAAAGCACATCACCAGGATCTAAGCTTGCAGAGTGAGGTGAACCATGTTACTGGTGGGAAGGGGTATAAGATGTTTGTGTGAACAAGTGTGTTTAGAGGACAGGCTGTATGGAGCCAGCTCTGTTCTTTGAAAATGTGTTGAGGGCAACTGAGGATTATATAAAGCTGAGAAAAAAGAACCTGAGTGAAAAAGTAAACAGAGGAAGAAATGAAGTCCTAAAACAGATCACAGAAATCTACAGGGAGAAAAAATATTGATGATTAAGGAATGGGCTGAAGCCTGTGAAACTGGAGAAGTCCAGTGGTGGCTAGAGAACTGGGAAGGCTTGGAGAATGAAAAGTCATCCAGACAAACTGTAAAAATCAGAGACAACATAGTTAATACCCATGAGGACTTTGATGTGCTGGAAATATGCAGAGTGATTAAGATTTATAGAAGGAGACATCCATTGGTTAGTGTTTCAAAAACTCTGTGTATGGACACAAACCTTTCACAGGTAAGGGTGGAAGCTTTTTGGAGCAGTGTACAAGCATAAATACAGATGTTTATTATTCTTTTTTAGTTTAGAGATATTTTTGACATTTGTTCATCAAAACCATAGGCTCTAGGGAAGCTTAGAATGTAAATCAGAACAGAATGCAACAAGAGGGAAGATTTTAAAAAAACATTCTGAAGGTCAGAGAAAAACTTCTACTTCAAGCTTCTGCATTACATTTCTTCTGTCATCTAAAAGAAGATAGTATCAGCTTTTGATATTTAGCAAACATGTTGAGTAACAAACTGGAGTAGAATGGAGAGATTTTAAAATGCTCATATTACTCCAAATACAGAAGATAAATCTTAGAAAAGCAGTGGCTAGTTAAATGCATTTTTCATATCAGTTCTGTTGGGGTTTTTAACAACAGGACAAAAGAGGGCATCTCAGTGCAGTCTTTTCTCAGCCAACAAATAGCGTGAATTTCTGACATGTTATCACTTAGATTTTTTCTAAATGGTATGCCCTCTGCTCCCCAAATGGTACATTCTTTTTAGGTTTGGACCTCTTCTCTGCTTGGCCTCATTCTTATTTATTACACAAGTTTGATGACTGCAAATGGTTTCTGAAATATTGGAGATAGTTTATATTCACTATCATGAAAATTAATTATATAATGACTCTTGTTTCTTTCTTTTCTCTTAATGTCTCCTGTGCGCTAAGCTGATACTTTCCAAAAGTCTAAAACTTTGTCTTACGATCATTGATAGACTCTACATACTTTCTTGACAGATTTTGTTTTTTCATCTTTATTTTGCATTTATCAGCACCTGCAATCTGCAATCATTATTATTGCTTCAGCTGCTTATGCAGCACTTTATAAGTGCTCCAAGTGCACTTGGACTCAAGTTATCAAGTTATAATTTCTCCTCCTCAGCTTTTACTTTTAGTGTCATTAGCAAAATTGGAAGTTTAATTTTCAGCATAAATACAATCCTACTTGGTATATGTCTTAACTAATATTTTTAAGGAGCTAATTCTGAGGATTTATCAAACTTCCTTTTTAGGACTCTGTAGTTGCCAACTTTAATAATTAATATTCAGTCTCATTATATTTCTTTTTGAGGCGAATAGAGTCAGCTGAAAATCTAAGATTATTAGTTTTCATGTCAGAAAAAAAAGTAGCCTAACAGTTGCAAGCTTTGAAAATGTGAAGGTCAAAGTTTAAAAACAGATGAGAAAGTGATGAATATAGCACATATTACTTTTTAATATTCCATGATTTTGAAGATAATCTCATCTTCTCTTGTATCCTGGATTTTTCTTTTTCTTTCTTTTTTTTAACTGAAAAAATAAAAAATTTCTTATCATTAAATTAATTTGAATATTGCTTTCTACCTTCATCTCGGAAGTTTCATATAGAACCTCCTCCAGCATTTTTCCTTGCATTGTCAGTGAATCTTCTGAACTTCTCAAAGGCCTTTTCTTTTGACTGGGAAAATGAGCAGCACAGCAGCCAGAAAAAAAAAAAAAAAAGAAAATGACACCTTTGGGCTCACACACATCCTACTTAACACTCACCATATTCAAGCAAATTGCCATCCCATTTAATTGATCATCTTCAATGTTATAAAATCCTTTGAGCTCAAGAAATTGCAAAATTGGGAGAGAAAATTGCCACTAACATATGTAGAGATGCATTATAGCTAAAGCTCAGTTGCAGTTTAGCTACTACACAGCAAACATATTTCTCCCTATAGGTTAAATTGTCTTTCATTCTAGCTTTTAAACTTTTAGGATAGAATTGGGGTCTTTAACACTATAAGGTTTTTTGTAAGTGAAAGCTGAGTTCTTCAAGTATTCACATCATTTAAGAAACTGCCCTTTAGGAAAACCACCAAATACCCTAAGACTCCTGATAAAAATTGGCAAGTACTCATGCTCTGAGAGGTAGTTGACAGTAACAGAGACTGAGGCCAAACTAAACCTCTGTGACTGAGGAAAATAGCATTGTGAAGGCCCATACGAGAAACTTATGGGAGTAGAATTTACTCTAATCTGGGTTCTAAAAATGTTAGATTTAGTATATGATAAATGTTTCAAAAATAAGCAAATCTGGAGGCAGCTAAAATTTATAGTGCATGATAATTGGAAAGAATCTGAGTACCATTATGGAAAATAATTCACACAGAATATATATTATTTTATAAATTGTACTATATATCAAAATGTATTTAATACCTATTCAAACTGCATTTAAAAAGAAAGCACTGTGACTGTCGAATCTGCAGCGCACTTTCCAGTCATGCAGCTTTCCAATTCAGAGTTCATTGCAAGCCCATTTTGAATGTGTGAAGCTAAAATTTCCCTTCCTACGTGAGACAGAAAAATGCAAAAGAATTGCACTGTAGCAATGGTTAGTGGAAGCTTTGTCTCCAAAAGCTCCACTAAGCTCCATTGATACCTATGCAAATAAAAACCTAGAAAAACAACACCAAATAAAAAGTTTGAAGAGTTTGAAAGGGAACAGAGTCACCAGTTTACTAATAAAAGTATTTTTTGTTTTAGTATGCTGAAAGTGGGAAGGAAAATATGGGAGAAGTCTTGAAAAACTGAGCTGTTTAACAGTACAGGTTGGGAAGGAGGTACAAGTACAGCAAAGAAACTTCATCCAAATTCACCTACTGTTTGACTGCCTTACATTCATATTATTTTAGTAGCCAAAGATTTCTCCTAGGAGGAAAAAGAGATCTAAACACTTTGAATTTTCCTTTCCTCGCTTCTTGAGGAAAAAAAAAAAATTAGGAACTACTATTCACTCATTTACTACTATTGAATGAGTTGTCATTCTGACATTGCCAAAAGCAGGTAACTGACATAAGGTTCTTGTCAGGTCACCTACAAATTTCACCTCATCCAAAATCTCAATCAGCAGAAACACTGGGAGCTCTTGAGTGGTTAGCTGCCTTGGAAAATCAAGGTCCTTTCTTCAGATGTCTAAGTGGAGACTCAAGACCCTAATTTGAGGGCTCTTTATGAAAATTCCAACCCGCTGCATATAAAGACTTTCAACTACACTTGTGTTCTCAGCCAGAAATTCGTAAGATTTAGTCAAGATTGCAAAGATTTATCATACTGTTATCTTATTAGAAGCAGTAATATACTTAGCTTATTTGAACTTCTTCGGCTCTGAATGCATACTTTTGAAGAGTTTATAAAGCTGGTATCCAGAGAATAAGTTCCTGTCTACCTTTCTTTTAAGTTTTATATGTATGTTCAGCTTTTCTGTAGCAAGTACATTTTCTTAAAACCTGTAGATTCTAAATTAAGGGCAAATTCATATTTAATATGGCCAATATTTGGAAAAAAAAGGGAATTCAGTAAAGTTACTACACTAATGATTAAAAGAAAAAAAAGGAAATTAAAAAATCATCAAAACTTGGTAGATAGAATATGGTTTTCAGAAAAAAATATATTTTTATACAAGTTATGCTTTTTCTACAGAGCAAAACTAAACAATAATTGATAACTGTTTACAAAATACAAGTTAAAAAAGAAGTAGTTTTAATAAAGACTTTTATTGGATCATTTTCAGGAGATTAGCTGCTTCTTGACCTATATTATGAACAATACATACAACTACACTATTCTTGCTATACAGGAGCTCCATGCATGGGAGCTTTTTTTTTTGTTCTGTTATTCTTCAGATAAAGACAAACATATGTCTCTCTCCGTCTCTTTTTTTCCTATTTTTTTTTCTCTACATTAACACAATTCCCTGAGCTTTTCCTGGGCACAGCCTCCCCACTAGTGCCTAATACAACGTACACAACGCAGCACTGTACGTGCTGCAGACACCTCTATCCTAACAGGGGTATAAAACATGCTGGATTTGGGGTCAGGCATGCTGTCACACTTAGGCACACGTTTAATCTAAAATATCAGTAGAACTGCTCAAATGCTTTAATGTGCCCATATGGTTTGATGGATCATATCTATAATAGCCATTCAATGAACACTGTGCTGCCTCTGACCCTCCTGAGTCTGTCCTTTCATCTGGGACAAGCCAGCCTGATCCAAAGTTGGCTGAAGGTAACAGAGAGCGTCAGCACCTTAAATGGGCAAGATTGTGCTGATCCAAAGCTAGGACAGGAAGCTCTGAGGAAACATAAGAGCTACCCTGTTTGTTGCCTTGAATATTTGTTTATTGTTTTGGAATTCACTGACTAAAGCTGCATGGAAGAAACTTGGCAGTCAGAGACTTTTGCCAAGATGAGTTATTTTTGTTGCATTAGAGCTCCTGAAATAAACCCAAAATTCCAGCGAGATCTTTGTGTTCATGCCATAGCCTCCTCGAACACCCTCCACCCAACTGCTCAGAATCACCCTGGATTGGGGATCCTGCTGTACCCTTGGCTAACAAGTCAAAGGTTAGCTTGGGGCATTACATGGCCGCTCCTCCTCTACATCCTTCTGATACAACATGAGCCTGTTGGATATAGCATATTCCATTCTCATTTACTCCAGCTTAGGGAAACAGACAAATTCCACGAATTTGATGAAGAGCTCAACATAAAACTCTCAGAGTTTGAACTTATTTGAGTGGCCACCATGCCACACTTCCTCTCAGTGAAACAGTATTAACTAACTGAACTACCACATCCATCAGTTTATTGAGACTACAGAAGGGAAGCCAGGGGTTCCACATCTCAGAAGTGGCTATTTTGTTAACTAAAATTTTCAATGAAAATATAGTTCTTAAAAATACCACACTTAGAGAACAGCAGACATGGAAAAGGAGCCTGCAGATGATTCAGCTTGGGTTTGTGTTCATTAAGAGGGTTAAAACAAATGCTCCTGATTGTTTCTGTTGTTTATGAATCTCGACCTTCAGAACAGCACTAAAATGTGCTGTCTCCTAAAGATGTTCCCTACCGATATGACACACACTTTGCATTGTTTCACTGCACACAAGCATTAATATCCCAGAGGTAACCCACCCTTCTTTTAACGGCTGGTGACAGGTCCAATGGCTGAGTAAAAATCAGTTGAAGGAAAAGGAAGTCTTGTCGGAAATGAGATTAATCTTGTAACGAGTGTTCAGCCCTGATAACCCATCTGTGCAGAGAACTGCTTTAACTGGAGAGCAATTAACCTTCACCTGACAAGCTCTGTCCAACCGTTATAAACAACATTAAAGGCACAGGATCCCCCTCTTTTTTCCCCCCTTATATAGACTAAACAATCAGTTTCTGAATTCCATGAAAACGATACATGTAACTATGTCTCAATGACAAATCACAGGAAAATTTTTAAAAAGGTAATGGCTGTATGGAAACAATGTGAAAAATGTCTCTGGCCATACTTTGGTGAGCCTATCTGATTAGTAAAAAGCAATGATTTTGAGCACTTCCAAGGGAATATTGTACGCATGAGGGAAGCGGATGTGAAGATGCCAAGGACTAACAATAATAAAAATTTATGCAAGTAGATAAGAGCTGGCTAGTCAAGACCCAGAAACATTCCTTTTAGGATGCATTTCCCTAACACTGAAGTGAACCTAAAGCCAAGGGGCAACTTCCTAGAGCTTCTTCATCCATGGCCTTTGCGGAAGTTAGTTGTCAAAACTAACTTCATCTTGCAGGCCTCATCTTCAGGGCTTGAGTTTTTGAATCAGATCCCCACAGGACTGACTCTGCCATCTGACAAATGATGCTCCAGAAAATGTATTTACTACGTTCTTTGGAAGGGTCTATAAATCCATCCTCTGTTTAACACCCTGTTAGAGCACAACATGAATTTAAACAACTACCATTCTGAGAAGGGCAATAATCCTCACACTTCAGTAGTGTGTAGGGATGCCAGAACATGGGTCTTTTTATTTTGAAGATGAATAAGCATGATATATATCAAACTACAATAGCAGACCACTGCTGAACTCTATGGGGAAAGACCAAGATACTGATCTCAGTCACACTGGCAGAAACCTGGAGTGATTCCATTGGAGTCATTGGCAGAACAGTGTACAAAATTTGGGCTAAAATTCTGAATAACTTGGGTAGAAGCCTGGCCCCAGTCAAGTCATTGACCAAATCCTTCTGACTTAATTTTGGACTATTTCACTACAGATTTCTTAAATCCTTATTCATACTATTCATGTGCCTGAAAGCAATTACGCTGAACTTGCTATTAGCAGTTGAGGTTTTAGGGTCTGTTTAGTGTTCTTTTGCTTTAGGTTTCCCTTTTTCTTAACAGAAGGTTAGTCTTAGTTTTATTTTCTGTACAGTGAAGCAAAATTTCCATTTCAGTCATTTCAGTTGAATATATATGGCACTGTGATTTAGAAGAGGTGGCTGTGATTTTCTGTTAGATGCATCCGGAGCATGCCCTGATCTATTTGTGGATGAGCACTACCTCGGCATTAGCAAAATGTACAGTGATGCATATAAATAAAGAAAGGATGCAGGCAATATGCAAGGTGATAGAGGGAGTTGTTTTGTTTGTTTATTTTTAGTCTGATGGAATATCAATGTATTTTAAAGCTTTCTAGTTTGCAGTATTGTAAAATGCAGGGCCATTTCTTTCTCAAAAAACTCTCAGATGTTTCACAGTCCAATACAACATTGGTCTGTAATTTCCTACATTTTTATGCAAACAGATCTATTGTTCTGAGGCTTAAATGTTTAAACAGCAACAGGTAGGACATTACCTTTATTTCAAGTATGAGGCACTTGGATCTTTTCAGTGACTTAGATATTAACAGATAGGAAGTTCCTATTGAAAGCATTTCCTGTATTGGTAGTCCCTGATTTTGGCGACTTATCTTGGTAGGAAATGAACACAGGAAGTATCTGTCTACAGACTCTTTATCATCAAGGTAATTGCTGCGGCAGCGTTTTACTGTTTACCAAGGTAATAAACATATAATCTAAAAAAAAAAATGTTTTTCATCTCTAAAGAACAAGGTTTAAAAAAATCTTATGAGATATCACTGTGGTTATGCATAATCTTCCACACAAGACTTAAATGCTGTCACTTGTTTCTCTCAGCACATCTCTAACTAGTGGTGTGTCGGAGTGAGATGTTTCCCTTTCTGAGTGTCAGTACAATTCCTAGCAGTTAAGGCAGAGGACTGCAAGGGCAGACTCCCGTGGCTTCTTCCCAGTTGTAGTTCTGTTTCCTATATTTCATTTTCTGATGTCCATCTCTGAAGTCAGATAGGTCACTTAAACAGTGCTGTTGCTTCCCATAAATAGTAATTCACCACCCCTTCCTTCAGGTATTCTCATATCCTTAATACTTCCAATTTGTTGTAACATTTCTTTTCTGTTTATCAAACACTACTTACTTAACCAAGCAATACATACATTTACCTCACCAAGTCCCATCTTCTTTTAGTGCAAATGTGTTAACTGGCTGAGTGACTCCATTTCCCAGAAACGTTTGAGATAGATACACCCTCCAAATAAATATACATTTCAGTCAAAGATGAGAAATCATTTCATATGCATTCCTTCATTCATTTCCAAAATCTACCAGAAAGAAAATTTGTCTGGTCCACTGTGTGGGGATGAGAGTTTGATGTATCTTTCATCCTAGGACTCTTCAGAAGAACTGCTAATTATTACCCATGACTCTTTTTAATCTTTTGATACTTAATGACATTTTTATGATCATAATTGCCATTCTGTGCATCTTACTTTGAGAGGAGTTAGAATTATGATATGATAGTTAATAGAAGAAGTATCACTAGTCTGAACACAGTAGTTCTTAGAAATAATTGCTAGTAATACATGTTTTAAACCAACTAATATCCTTTTCTTGAAAGAAATGTCTATCGATTTGTAATAGCATAGTAAGTATCACCAACTGAGTTTCTAAGGTTGCATGCCAAGGAGATAGACAACCATCTTGTGGTACAGGCCAGCAACCTGAATCTCACCAAATTTCCTGAAACGTGTCTTCCCTTTCATCACTGTGATGAGCTGTGTTACAGGACAGTACAGCTTTTCTTTTACTTGGCCGGGAGGTCGAGGAAAGGATAGAGCACTATTCAAACTCAAACAGGCTTGGACATTACATTTAAAATAATCTTTTCAAACATAAAGACACATCCATTCTTTAAGGAAAAGATTAAACACTTTTTAATGTAAGCACTTTGAAGTTTCTGTATTTTTTCCTGTGTTTTGAAGACAGTCAGCATTTCTTCTCTAATACACAAATGTGTATTAAGAACAGAAGAATGATAAGCAGAGCACAAGCACTGCACAAGACTATTATCACTAAGGACAATGTGAGTAATTGCTGGTGGCATTTTTTACTGTACCACTATCTATTAAAGAAAAATAATTTTTACCTAATTAACTGTAAACTGGGAAATCTGTTTTACTCTGTTAAAATAGATTATAAAAGTGATATAAACACAAATTTTTTTCCTACACACTTTGCTTATTTCCAAAATAATCAGAAACTTACATTGTGAAGCCTACTTCCTTTTGTGGGAACAGCATTATATATTTGCACTGAATTATAAACTGTCACTTGGGAAGTAAATATCTTCTTTTGGCACTCATGTTTCTTAAAAATATGCATTTATCTTTCAACAAGGCATTCCTTAAGGGCTTTTGATTCTTTTAACGTTACTTCTGAAAGCCCCTTTGTAACACATGGAACTGCTGAAAACCATTTTGTTACAAGACCGTATAGTTCTTATTAAGAAAAACAAACAAACAAACAATCCCAAACAGTCAAGAATATGCATTTTCCAGTTGTTGTTCCTTTCCTGCAGACTTACTTCTAGGAAACAGAATCCTTACATTGCACTTAGTTTTGGTGCATATAGCCACAAACCAGATAGATAGAGTTAAATGACTGCTGATTAAAAGCAAGATAAAACAAAGTAATAGTCCCTAAGTACCTTCTTCTGTTTCAGTATGGCTATTTTGTATTTGCAAACCTACATTCAAATCTCAGTCAGATATATTGCTTTATCTGGAAGTAATTATAGGCCTGATTCTCCTGCCTTTATTGGAAAAAAATCCCCTTGAAATTGGTGGAAACTTTGAATTAAAGAGCACAAGTTCAGAGTAGGCAGTTTAAGGCACTCTTTCTGCTCTTGTTTCTGGTTCACCAAAGCACTTAGGTGTGAGCTAAGCTTTAAGAAAGTTGGATTATATCACCAAAGACAACTGGACCATTTACAGCATGAATTTAAGTATAGCATTGTGTCATTTGCTAGTTGAGATGATGAACAAAAACAGAATAATCTTTTTTTTTTATGCAAGGAAGAGAAATACAAATTGCAGTATTAGTTCTATTGGCTCCAGTGCAGATGGAACCCTCTAAACAAAGACTTAAACATTACCATATGACAAGAACAGATTTTTTAATACCTTCTTTAGCTTTCCTTGTCTTTAGAAATATTTGCAGGAGTAGTTAACCTTACCCCCCCCCAAAAAAAAAGAAGTGAAAAGAAGCTATAATTTAGAGAAGTTAAATTATAGATTTAGATTTAGAAAGATTTAGAAAAATCTTGCCTTTTTATATGCTGCTTTAATAACTACATTCATACTTTTCTAGACTTACAAAACACAGCGATTTTCCTGTCCATTATCAGATACACAGACTTTTCTCCCTTTTCTCTCTTTTCTTGGATCATAGCTTCCGATCCAACAGTATATTAGAAATCAATAACAAAAAGTGGCCATGCACATGTGTAGAAGTAAATTACAGTAAAAGAAATATTCACAAGTGTGATGAAATAACAACGGAAGATAACTTACTGAAAAGATTTTCTAAGATTTCTTGCACTGGTAGTCAGGAAGAGAAATACAGCAAGGCCAGCTACAGGGCAAGGAATTATAATTTTAGCTTCATTTTTATATTTAACATTCTTTCCTTCACTGCAGGATAATGGAGAAAAATAGGATGACCTTCAGGACAAATATGGTTACTTCATCACAAGGTGACACTTGCGTAATTTTTGTTCAATTCTAAGAAGGATTAAAAAATGTCTATTTCAGAAGCCTTTCATATTTTCTAAAATTGTACTTATTGTAATTTGTGGCATACATAATTAATAGGGCTGTATTGATCTGATAGTCTTTGGCTTCACTGCTCTGCATCATTGTGCCACCGCACACATCTGTCAGATGCTGTTTGTGCCAGAAGAAAACTTGTCACCTTAGTGCTGAAATTGTGCCTGTTAGGTCAGGTTCCCCATTTCAAAAAGCCTTTTTTTTTTCTTCCTTAGAATGAAAAAAAAAAAAAAAAAAGATGCAACAGTGAGATTATCCATATATGCATCAGGTAGATGATATAAATATACTAAAAATAATCCACATCCTGACTGTACAGAACCAAAATCTGGACCATGCAGACAAAGAAGCTTAAGCTCAGATAGCTCCTCTTACACAGAAATGTCAAAATTAAAACAACTAATCTCTTCCATAGTCTAGGAAAAGGCAAAGCTGCTTCTTCCTTTTTAGGAGAAACTCTTCACCAAAGACATCAGTGGCAAAAGTTAAAGAATCTGCTCTACCTGCTTATCAGCACTGAGCCGGGCTGTGAATTATGCCACTTTTCCTATCACTGTGGGCAAGGGGTGGAAAGGAGAAAGGAGGGGGGCAATAGAAGGAAATTAGAGTATGAGAAGAGATGTATTTCCTAACCAAACCAGGCTTGTGACATCAACACCAGTTGCAAAAAACTTATATAAACTTTTCCTTCAAATATACCAGCTAGACCCAATTAAGCCAGTCTAGCTTCTCATGTATCCAAACGGTCTGCAGATTCGCGATATAAAAAGGATGTATCAAACACCTACAATAGAAAGCCACCTTTACAACGTATATGCATCCATAGTGGTTTCTACCTGGTTATGAGCAAACAAATAGCCATTCAGAACCCTATTTTCACACTTAATGACTCTACAGATTCCCTAAAAAAAAAAAAAAAAAAAAAAGACCATTAAATGTCCTGAGCAGAGATCCCATGTGAGGCTTTCTACATTCACAGCTATAGCTTCATGATGCCTATGTTGGAAAAACTATGCTACTTGTCACCAGCAGAGAACACATTTGCAAAAAAAAATAGCTACCATATTCCAAAGCGGCTTAGCAAAGACACAAGCATCCCTTTGGCCTACAGATAGAATATTTCTATTACAACAATCTTCCCTCAGTTAAATAACTTCTCTATATACCCAATATAAAAGTGGAATTGAATCTCTTGGGACTCAGTCAGCTTCATGTCAGAGTACATTTCCTGCATCCATAGTAGAAAGCACCTGTCATTTCTTCCCAAACAATTTACATTTTGTGCTTGAATAGATAAAAACCTTGCTACAAAATATAAAGACTTTCTGGCACTGAGGGCCAAAATCACAAGGTTTTGTGGTGCATGTTTCCCCCACAGGTTTCACACTCTCAAATGAGGAGTCAAAAACGTATTTTTTTTCCACTTAGGAGGCTTTGCTGCCAGCAGTATACAGGCTGTACAATGCATGGCAATATATTCTCTTCCTGATAGTGTAAAGTAGATGTAAAATAACAACAAATTGATAATGCCTGTTATCGCTTACCCTACTACAATTCAGCTGAGGGAAAATGTCAAAAAGAAATAGCAAAACCTCCACAAAATATATACAATATCTAGGCAAATTGCACCATAGTGTTTGAAGAAAAATTCCAATTCCCACTGATAATAACAATTCCCCAGTAATACGTTCTATTTAATAGATGCAAAACACTCCACATGTACTACTATTACAGCACATATCACCTTCTTTTAACAGTGCAAAACTTCACTTTCTGAACCTCAAGATCTTCATATAGAGTCCTATCCTTTCATCTCCTCTGTGCTCTGAATTGCACAGTGAAGCCAAAGGTAATGCAGCTGTTTTGGGAGCCGCTTAGCATATAATAGATACTGGCCAGCAAAGCAGAGTAGAGTCAGATGTTTTTCTCTATAGATAAACTCTAGAAAGCCTCACTGACTACAAATATGGAAGATTCATTTTCTGTTTAATCACATTGTCTTGAGGCAATACTTTCATTTTTCAAAAAATTTAACGTAAAGCATCAAATCATCACTAAAACATAAATGACTAAGCAGAAGTTATTCAGGAATCAAACAGCAGCTCCACTTAGCTAATGGCCAGGCACTGCTGCTCCTCTACATCTTTTGCTAAATTGCTGGCACAATAAGAAAAGTATAAAAATACACAATACCATGAAGAAATCAAATACTTTGATCCCAAATCTGATAATATAATGAGACAGAGTCCTCCCCGTACATGCTGTTTTGCTCTTTACGTACAATTAGTTTCACTATCACAAAGCATTTAGTTACAGTTATACTTCTGCACTTAATCACAGCTATTGCTATATCTGTAGCTGCTATCTATTGCAACATAGAGAAAAGCAAAAACTTGATAGACAGACATATAGATTTATTCAATTTTCTAAGTGACACAACCCGAAAAACTTAGCAAAGCTATTCTTAAAAAGACAAAACTTACGCACCAAGAGAAATTTATAACTCAGGAGGAGAATTTTATTGTCCAAAAAAACAGAACAAAAAGAACACACCCAGGAGATTCTGCCGCCACCATTAAAATAGCATTAAGCGTGGTCCTGAGCACCAGGATCGATTTTCTCAAAAAGCACCTCATTAACATCGACATGGTACAGAAGTGAGCTGGTGCTGCTCTCTCCTGCGAGCTAGCATCCATGTCCCCATCCACAAGAGAAACCTTTAAAAGTATCCAAAAGGTTAGCGCGCTTCGGAGCCCTTTTTTGCCTTTCGGCGAGCACCCTCTCCCCTCACTGCAGTCCGAAACCCGTCCAAGTTGTTGTAATGATGTCTACAAGAAATTTCCGAAGCTCTCCTAAAAGGGCTTTGCATATGCAATCCACAGCACTGAACAGTGAATTTAAAAAACCCAATTTTTTTCCGAGTTTGAAGTTTTTAAGCCTTGCGGATGGTTGGAGTAGGAAAAAGGAAATTTACTAGGCAGTACAAAGGAAATCTTGTTGTCCTCTATTGTGGCAGTGGGGGTGTTGCCCAATTCTAACTTATCTAGCTTGATAAAGGAAACCAAAGAACACATTTCTGTAAAAAATGCCAATAAAAAGGTACCCCTTTCTTACCTTAATAGTGCTTGCCATAATGTGATCAAGATTATTGATTGCTAATAATTGTTAATAATAATTTTTGCTTCGCTCTGACCAGAAAGAAGTTTTGATGAGGTTGTTTAGAGCGGATGAGATTGTGCTAACTCTGGGAAATGAAGTCAGCCAATGGCAGGAAGAGGTTTCTATTGGTCCTGGCCACTGCAGCTCGAAGAAACAGGATATTTGGGAGTGAAGAGATAAGAGTCCTAAAACAATGTTGTTTTCCTTGATGATATGTGACTTTTTTTTTTTTTACAAAAAAAAAAAAGAAGTCAATTGCCTATGACTGCCTAGGCAGGTGTGATCTGATGTGCAGTATGTGTCGAGGCAGGATGCAGATGTCAGATGGAATGGGCCAAATTCGGCACTGGGTTCAGAGACACTATTCGCTGGGGAATTGCTGATTCAGGCCCAAAAGTCGGACTTGGGACCAGCAAGTGTATCTCCAAATATGTTAATGAAGTCTAGCTTGCTTACACCACATCTATATTTGTCCATCAGCCTCATTCCTGGATTCTTGAGCTATTGACACTTCTATCTGATGTAGCACATTTTTTCTCAGAGAAAAAGTAAGTGGAAGTGATGCCTCTCTCTTTTTGAGAAAAAAAAATCACTATATATATACATATGTATATATATTCAGCAGAGAAAAAAAATCACAAAAAAAGTATATATATTCAGCAAATGCCTGAATGCCTTAAGCAGTCTTAAAACTTCCATGTTCTTTTTTTTTTTTTTTTTCCACAGATTTCTCTGCTCTGTCAATGTATGAAAATGAATTGATTTCATTGACAATTCTCTTTCTGAGCTGA
This sequence comes from Tinamus guttatus, assembly GCF_000705375.1. The sequence continues at coordinate 288,604 of NW_010578581.1, read as the reverse complement.
TAGTCATTTCTTAGTCAGTGTTGAATGAAAGCCTGTCGAAGTCTTAGGACCTTATTTAGGACTGCTCAACTCCTAATAGAGAAAACAAGAAAGAAAGAAAGAAAGGAAGGAAGAAAGGAAGAAAGGAAGAAAGAAAGGAAGAAAGAAAGGAAGAAAGAAAGGAAGAAAGAAAGGAAGAAAGAAAGGAAGAAAGAAAGGAAGAAAGAAAGGAAGAAAGAAAGGAAGAAAGAAAGGAAGAAAGAAAGGAAGAAAGAAAGGAAGAAAG
>NW_010578581.1:262447-288135 GCF_000705375.1 Tinamus guttatus | reverse complement strand
AAGAAAGAAAGAAAGAAAGAAAGAAAGAAAGAAAGAAAGAAAGAAAGAAAGAAAGAAAGAAAGAAAGAAAGAAAGAAAGAAAGAAAAAAGAAAAAGGCAAAGTGCTTCCACCACACTAGCCAATATAAAAGTGCACATGCAAAGACCCACTCAGGATCCAGTGGTGGCACAACCCTCTTGCTCACGTGAGTCTTTCAACATCTTCTGTTTTGTGAAAGATGCAATTCTTGCTGTCAAGAGAATCTGAGTTTTCATCTAGAAAGTTTGAAAACAGGACCCTCAAAAGTTATAGGAAAAAATAAAAAAGACAGATTTTTATTTTTTTAGAATCTTGTCATTTTAAAAAGTTGATCTGATCATAACCTGCTTATGACTTCTGAGTTAGTTTATTTAACAGTATCAAACCACTGACATGCTATTTGAAAGCACTGCAGCAACGGGCAAACAATTCTCATTGTAATAAGGTCTCAGGAATCTGGTATGATTAAAAAGAAAGAGTAAGAAAGAGTAAGAGGAAGAAGTAGGCTTGCAGTAGCATAATTTACCAGAGCTAGGTGATCTCACCGTCTCCCAATGCCTTTCTCTCCTGCTTCTTAGGAAAATAAATTGAAATGTTCTATAAGTAAGTGGTGATGATATTTGATATTACCTTCAGCAATCAGCATGTTTTTTCCCCAATAGTATGCAGACACAAGGGCAAAACTGAGAGCCTCCATTCACTCTTTTCCTCCCCACTCTGGATATCAATGCCATGTACAAGTTGAGTTTGATTTTATCCTCTGCTTTATGGAGCTGCTGTTTCTTCCACTGCAGAGGTGACTATTGGTCACTACAGACTTAATCAGAGTTAGCACTGCTGTGCAGTAAGTTATGGTCTCTATGAGTTTATTAATGCATAAACCCAGGGGTTTTGCACTACTGAGTTTCTTTTTGCTACCTGCATCAACTGAACAACTCGGCTCGTGCGGAGTAGGTGGCTTCTGGTAACTTTCCTATTTTCATTATGAACAGTAAGAAAAGAAAGCAATTTACAGTAATTGTATTTCATGGGGATGTTGATTTCCTCCCTTTTCATCTCCAAACAATGAGTAAGACAGCCAAAAGATTAGAACTCTTTTCTTGAAATTTCAAAGTGTTGTATAATGTTTCAGTTGGGTGACTTCCACTCTAGTTAAGTCCATGATTTTTTTTTCTTATCCCTCAAACATACTGAGTAGCTTGAAATATCCATTCCAGGTCTTCGGTGGATAGGGTCTAACAAATTCGTTCAAACATATGCTTTAGTAATGATCCTTCTCCAGGCTATCTCCATATAGATAAACCTCCTGTTGATTCCTAGAGCCCAAATAGGGCTTTTGGAAGCATAAGGCATGCAATATCATGCCTAGCTGATCTCTATTATTATTACATAAGTTTTATAGAGCTGCAAGATTTTGCCATTTTAAACTGGTACACATTCAGTGCCAAAGAATTCAATGAAGTTTATTTGACTTTCAAGCTAATACCCACAGGCAGATTTCTGAGTGCTTACGCTTGTGTCGATCCAGTTGTGAGACAGACCCTTGGTATTATAAGGAAAGGAAAATATTGGGTTATCAAATCACAATCATCCAGTTGCAAAAAGAAAATAATACAAACACTTCTACTATTTTTCTCTTTTCTGCGTTTTGTTAAGATTAAATAGAAAGAAAATATCTTTTGTTATGTTAGGTAACTATGCTATTGTTTGAAATAACAAGTGTGTGAGTTAAAAAAAATGTAGCTTTGTCAACAACAGAATGAAAACACACACAAAAAAATCATTCTAAAGTATTAAAAAACCACACAAGCAACCTAACATACATCCTCCCCACAATCTTTCGTTCAGATTTGTCACCCTAATTTGTCTGGACTACTTTCTGTTGAAGATTTCCTTTATATTCGAATCTGCCTCTAGAAACTCCAAAGAAACAACACACAAGTGCATATAAGTAACATATTTCTAAGTTGCTTGATCAAAAGAGTTTTTGCACTTGCTTTAAATTAAAACTGTGTTTAAGTTCATGCCTGAACACAAACAGGCTGAATAGAAACACTTTTAAGCGCTTTTTACCTTTAGGACGAGAACTCCTTCTTTAGAGAAGTGCTTTTCTGACCCTATGTTAGTCTTAGCCCACCTAAATCAGCCCTGCAGAGACCTAAAGTTTTGGTCTGACCATTCAAAATAAGTGCTTAAACTAGATCCTAAACAAAAATAATGAATTTCCCAAGCAAAAAAGTTGTTTTGCTTGTTGCAGCCTTCCTGGGCTTAATTACACATATATTTAATATGTATGGGCTGATCTAAAGACAGACAAAATATTTCCAAAGTGAATATTTCTCACGCCTTTTTGAGACACGACTAGTGTCTTAAAAAGCAAGCTAGTCCTCAGATTTTTTTAAAATCATGTCCACTAGAACGTTGGGATGTAGGACATATATTACAATATTCCCTATGTAAACAGATCTGAAATCCGTCTTACTGCCTGGGAGGTAAACCAAGAATTTTATTCTCCACTTTGGCTGAACAAAAGACTAGAGACGAGCTCTTAATATCCTCACTAGTGCCACGATGCTTTTTACTCTTACAACACTTATTCGATGCCCTGCTAGGATAGTATCTTTCCCTTTTAACTTTTTAAAATGCTATTAGCATTGCTAATAACATTGCCTTTGTCCCATTACATGTATAAACTTCTTTAAATTATAAATAATTCTTTCTAAATTCAACTGGGACAAACTTCGGCAAAATGTATGGAGACACATTCACCTTGTGTTTTATGCCCAGGTCAGAGTTCAGTATGTGTTCATACAACATCTGCAGGTGTGGGTACTAAAAGAAAGAACTGAGAAAAGTAAAATAAAGCTGTGCTCCACAAAGGTGTATGTTAAAAGTTAATTTTTTCTTAAATACAAAAGGATCATTTTGCATAAATGTAGCTCTTGACTGTTTATTTGGTTTGGTCATACTCAGCTCACTGCATGAGGGCGAAATACGCTCTTATCAAGTTTTCACCAATTTTTTAGCTCTGAAGAAAATGTCAATAAACCTGTTCGCAGAGAGTGCAATTCTTCCCCCATCACAATGAAAGCTCTCAAAAACAGGATTTTTTGCAGAGGAACAATGAGGGTGCCCAGAAGAAGAGCTCAGTTTCACAAGCAAGGCAGCCTTGGGAGGCATTGCAAGATGCAGCCTTGCTCTTTGGTAGCCCGATCCACCTCTTTGGGTATCCCTAAACAGCACCTCTCTCCTTGGGATTTTACCATGCACAGAGGTAGGTTCTGCTCCGCACCATGGCAGATACCATTTGCCATTGCTCTGCCCCAACTCTCTTCCAAAATATCCAGAATTTCTGGGGCTCTAGGGTTCCCTAAAGAGCCTGCTCCTTTCCCAGGCATGGAAATTTGATTTAGAAACCACAGATGAGGCAGCAGAGACAACCTCCTCCTGGGAAAAAAGGCACTGTCCAAACCTGAAACTTGCCCATGCCCAAATGACCTCCAGCTCCAAAACCCAAGGTTGACTCAGGGAGGAGGGTGTTATTCTAGGTGAAGCAATGCACTTGCATTCACCAAATTCTAATTAATGCATCAAAGCAAACAGCCTATGTAAAGTGTTTTATTAATTATACATTATTATTATATTAATATATTAATTATATATTATTATATGTTATTAATTATACTCGGTATTACTACCCATCCACTGGGGCAACACGTCATCCCATAAAAAGTAACATTTCCTTCAGCCTTCTTTCAAAGCCTTCATGTTTCTTAATTTGCCTGAGCGTCAGATTTTGCACCACAATGAAGAGAAGGGGAGCATGGCCTTATGCCTTGGACATTTCCCCACCAAATATTTAATCCCTGAGAGTGTTGTGGGGAGAAGCCTGGGCAAATAGGCAGCCTCAGCTGGGCTCTTGCTCTGTGCCGGCCTCGGTAGATGTAGTCACTAGAGGGTGCTCGGTGCCCCTCTAAAAGGAGAGCTCTGGTTTGTCTGACAGAGCTCCTGTATTGCTTCCTCCACCACCGCACAATGCACAGCTCTTTCCTAGGTAGCTAGGCAGATAGATAGAGAGAGAGACAGACAGATAATATTTAAACAAAAGTAGATAAAAAAGATTTCTTCCTGAAGCATCTATCTTAGGTTTTGCCCTCAACGTATGTTACAACTTAACTTCTTCCCACTTTTCAGTCTTTGCTTGCTTTCATTCACTCCACACAGAGTCTTCGGTGCCTTCAACCTGCTCAGTCAAGGAGCCCCTCTGCACCCCTATCCCATCCCCGCTGTCCTTCCCGTGCCTCATGTTCCGTAATGGCCAGAGGGACCAATGTATCTGGCTTGCTGGTCAAGCTGGAAAGAGGTTGGGAGAGAGCTTGATTTGAGGGCAAGGTGAAATATTTTCTTTTTTAACTTCATGAAATAGTAGCAACCAAATATGTATTGTTTCTCCATGGGCAAATTTTTACATAAATAAAACACCAGAAGTTTTCAAAATGGAAATTCCAGGATTTTGCTTACTGACTCTGATTCCTTAATAGTTTGCATCACAGAATATTTTTGGTGATTAAAATGATTTTCAAAAATACTTTTCCCACCTTATCTGTTCTAATCATCTTGGGAGATATACATAAAATATACTGCAGAAATGGCAGATTTTAAAAAGCGGAGCTTCATTTGCATGAATTATGTTGGTATAGTCACCACAGTGTTGACACTGGAGATACTAGCAAAATAAATATTTGCAATATTTAACATACATACTTCATAATAGCTTAATGAGATAGGTAAGTGATGTCATTCCCTTTTGCAGACAGAAACAAATCACTATCTGCTGATGTAGAGTTCATTTCATCAGTATTCTAAAGCATCCTGACAAAACTAGTTGTCCAAGACTTTTGCACCATCCCTGATACAAGTATCTTCATCATGTCATTCACTCTATTCCAGAGCAGCTATTTAAAATATGCAGGATGACTCATACCTTTAACATACTTATCCCTTTCTCTCCATTACTTACAAGGGCCACCACTGTGATTTCCTGGGACACCCAGCTTTTGGGTAATTCAAATCATGTGAGATGCACATCACTCCAGTTTTCCTTTGATTCTTCCTGAGTTTAAAAGTGTCCCTCATACTGCCTTGGCTGTTATAGCATGCTTTGGAGGACTGCATGCCTTTTGCCCTTTTTTTTTTTTTTCCCTCCACAACCAGGAAACCAGGAAGTCTACAGAAAACGTTTTCAACTGTTTTATTGGACCTTTCACCTCTAGGCTTTGCCTAATCTGCAAATAGGAGCTGTAGCTATGTTCCCCCCGCCCCAAGTAATGGGTTGAATCACTGAAAGTACCAGACATGCATCTAAAATTGGGACGCTTTCTGTGTTGTACTTTGTTAGTGGCTGTGAACAAGAAACAGATGTGAAATATCTGTACTTGGAACCTAGTGACCCAGAGAGACTGGGGCTAACCCAGATTGTTCTTAATAACTGAAAACTGCCACCCTGTGTTAAGATACATAGACCTTATATGATACATGCACCTACATGAACCCATGCAAACACACACACACACACACACACACACACACAGAAACCCTCAAACTTTTGATTTGCTTTTACATTAAATATGAACACCGATAGCTCACATTTGAACAAGAGCAGCAAAACTGGATTCTCTGTGGATGTTTTTTCCCAATATTTAATAAACTTCTTTCCATTCAGACAACTGGTAACAACAACTGCTAACAACAAAAGGTAAGTTCTCCAGAGAGGATAAGAAAGAAAGATAAGAAAGAATAAACAAAATGTTGACCTACCTAATTCATCTCAACTCATGCCAAGTATCTCCCTATATTTTAGGCTGGGATTAAATAGTTGTCTTGCTAAAGTAGGAAAACTTTGCCTGTTTCTTTTTTTTTTTTTTTCATGGCTGTGGGTGCCAGGCCCAGATAGAAGAGTGATTGGGATGGAGCTGTGCACAGATTAATACTCCCCCAAGAGCACTCTTTTTTTGTTTCTTTCGTTGGTCAAAATCATAAATAAGAAATGGCAGAAGGTGCCATTCTTGTCACTGTTTTCAAACACTAAATGTATGCTGTATATAGTGAAAGTAAGCCACTTCTACTGCATTGGTAACTTGCCATCGCAAAATGATTACATTCCAAACAGCACCACATTTTCTCGCAGCCTACGACAGAAACATTGAGCTTGTCCTTTTAAATACTGAAAACAAGAAGACACAATAATCACTCAGCAATTATTTTGCAATGGAATATATATATAAAAAAAAACCCCAGAAATGAAACACTGAAGAAATATGATACTATCTTACATACTACCATACAAGATTAGGTGGTATGATGCAGAAATGATCGGATTCACACATTTCTACAACTGTCTGATATTGCCACAGTGATACCGTATGCCTTGCGGGAAAAAATATAAGTATTAACCATCTTTGATTTGACTTTCAGTGAAATGATTGAACTATAATTTGAGAGGAAATAACATCCCAAAATGCCCATGGAAGCTACAGTTTTCTTATGGCTTTCAGGAGCATCAGACAGAGTCCAAATCACAGCATGGTCATGTACTAAAATGGCCATAAATGGCCATAAACAGTCACGTACCTGCAGTGTTGCCCATGCAGGATTGTCTGGGTAGTAGAAAAGGCTTATTTGGAAAAAGGGTGATTCCAGGAACTGTCTATTGGCAACTCCCCACCTCTGGCATTACTCCTGCAGTTTACAGAAGAGCTTTTTATTACCAGTATAAAATGTGCCTGAGAACTCTCTTTACAGAGTTACAGCATATGCATACCTTGGACCTATAAAGCATGAGGATGAGTACCAAGCATTTCCAATATCGAAGAAATGCCTCTTTGATAAAGTCCTACCTGGTGTGATTTCTGTATGACTACATTTATAAAGTCAGTACATTTGGAAGAATACATTTACAACAACATGCAAGAACATTAGATGATTATCTTAAAAGCACAGTGAAACCAAAGGACTTGGCAAAATATAAAACAAAGCATTTTCTTATGGGGACTAAGTATACCTGCCAGGAAGACAGAAAAAAAGAGTTCTCAGTTACATAAAGCGATATAAACTCCCTTTAATAAACATAATGCTTGAATATTGAATATATTGAAATTGAATACAGCTAATTGCCCTCATAATTTTAACCCAGAGGTTTTACAGACCTAAAATTTGTCATCATCATCACAATCTTATCTAGCACTTATCTAAAGCACTTTGTAGATGACAGAATATATATATAAAAAACCACACATATACACAAATAAACACAATATCCGCTTCTATTGAAAGAGATAGAAAAACGCCTTTTGCCTCAGTTGAACTAAGCTTTCAACCCACTTGGATTTAAACAAAACTACGATATTACAATATCACAGTTTCCTGCAAATTTAAAACACTGAGGTTCAAAGAGCTCTAAGCAGATCACGTTCCAAGTCACAAAAAGGACCACCCAATAACCTAATATTAGCAGAAGTGGAAATATGTAAAGAAACAGTAATTGATAAGATATAATGCATGATTTAAGGCCCAGGAAAGAATCCCTATAGCCTCACCTACCAGGAAAGCCTTGCCAGACATGTGTGAAAAACTTGCTAAAACATGTGTGTTAAATTACCTTGGTGGCCCATGACTTTCCCAGGAGCTGCTCTGAATTAGATGGGCTCCAGTAAAATAGAAATAAAATTTTGCATGCAGCATTAATTCTTTAGAATGATATTTATTCTGAAAGGATCAGCATTGAGTCTAATTCAAGGAAATGCCAAACTTTTCTAATTCATGGTGCTTGCATGGTACATGGGATATATATAGTTCTTCATCTCCCTCTTCTTAAAAGATTACATCAGCTGAAAGGTAAAAAAATAAACTCTACATCTGTTGGGTTTGGTCTTATTCTGAATAAAAATCAGAACTTCCACTGATTTTAGCATCTGTAGAATTTGGCCCATTATTTCCCACTAGATACTGTGACTGACCCATAAAAGAAGCTCCTGTTAAAATGGTATTATACAAAGTACTTTTGCACTTCTCAAAAATAAACTGTTGCATAAACATTCTTTGCCCCTAGATCGTTGCTCTCCAGCAGACTCAGGCCCTTCATGTTGCCCTGGGGATCATGTGCAAGCGTCAGGGCCCCATAGCCAGTCCGAATCTGCATCAACACCAACGGATGGGCCAGGCAAATGCTGCCAAAATCTGCCCAAAACACTCTCCTTACCTTTCCTGTGGTGGAGACACTCCAGGGCTGCCTCCCTCACCTCCCTGCTGTGCTACGCAACCTCCTGGAGAGCTAACCATCTTTGAGCCCTCCAGCTCTCCACTGAAGGGAGAGATAGCTCTGTTTCCTTACAAAATCTGGACAAAAACTACTTTAAGTAAATACGTTCCACAGAAAATGTGAAGATTTCAAAGTAACCAAGATTTATGTTTTCCTTAACTGTTAATATTTCATGACTTTGCAGTTCTTGGGCTCAACAAAGGAAAATACAGGTACTGTTCACTTAGCAGCTCTAACTGTTAGATTTTTTTGAAAAATGATCTGGTTTTGGTTTTGAAAATAACACCACAGATCTGAACTTCAGTCCTGCAATGTTATGTACGGACTTATCTTTACACAGTTGAGCACTACATTCTCACTGACACCAGTGAAGACTACATAAAATGCAAAAGCTGAATTTGCACATGTTATTTTGCAAGCTCAGGACCCTAGTTCTTTTGGTTCCTAGTTTGTTTTTATTTTATTTTGACAATTTCCATGCTAGTTCTAACTGAGCCTCTATTCATGCCTTCACTTACAGCAGACACAAATAAGTACAGTAACCATTACATGTCTAATGTAGGTCAGCCAACTGCATAATTTACCAGTGTAATCAGATGCTCAGAATTTCAGGGGAACTATAGATGAAAAAAATGCAGGCAATTCTCAGAAAACTTTAAACTTTTCTGTGAAATGTGGAAAATAGTTTTTAATGGATTTCATCATTAGCTCTTCTTACATGAGTATTGCATTCAGAGTACAAAGAATCAATTTTATTAACTATATTATTATTTTCTCAATTAATAAGACTATTTTAGACATGACCTTGATGATTTGGCTTACCAAAATTATACAGAATATGACATTTTAGAATCAGTTCTGTATAGGTAGGTTGGTCTTCCCACTCTAGCTGCCGATACTACTATTAGTGTTAATACTTCACAAAGCATTCTTCAGCTAATTCCTCCTTCACTAATTAGCCACTGCTATTTATCATGCATTTCAATTTCAGAGAATCAAGCTTAAGTGACTATCTCAGGAAATTAATAATGTACAATCATTAATTCCACAATATATTAATTAACTTCCACAAGCTTATTAGTAACCTAAATCAACACAATCTCAAGCTTATATTCTTTATACATATTGAACTGAAGGATCAGTAATACACATGCATTTGGTGGTATAGGAATGCATAAAATAACAGCATTAGGTAGCCAGGCAGTTTCACTTCAGTGAATGTTAGCCACCTGTATTCACCCTCTCTCCTAAATCTCCTCAACTCAAGATGAAAATCAGCACGTAGAAGGAAAACATATGGTTTCATATCCTAACACTCAGGCATAGGGCTCATTCCCCTCCAAGGCAAAGCTTCAGTCCCAGTCTTGCAACGACCTCTTGCCATGTGGAAAGTCTCCACTGCAGTTGGGTGAAATTGTATTTATTTATTGGCAACAACTGAGTTATTTGCCAAAGAATGTGGTTTTGGGACAGCTGAACCCATTTGTTAGTTCAGGTCAAACTTACTGGATAGTTTTGCCTGAAACAAAAATGGCAATAGGCTTCAAAAACACTGGACATTTCCTTGAACAATTTTTTAAAGAGGTTTCTGCACTTTGTTTTCAGGACACTTGTCAAGAAAGCAAATGAAGGAAAGAGCAAGGTCTCCAAAGTTTCTCAAGGGGCAGGGGGAAAGACTTCCACCTTTTATGCTGAAACCCAGCATGTGCCTAGACACAGCACTCTAAGCTCTTCTCCATCTCCTGCCATCAAGGATCTGCCACCTGCCAAGGCAGTAGCTCTGTCACTAAGTCATTCACTCCCCAGCTCCGCCCTGCACTTGCTATTTAAGTATTCCACAAAACATGGGAACAAGCATGTGTCCCATTCCACAAAACAAGCAACCATAAACTCCTCCAGGGTGAGATATGTTTGCATGAAGACCTGCGCAATGGTAGCACCAAATCTGGGGGTGGAGAATGCCTTGTCTGCCATTGAAATACAAATAACAAACACAAATATTATTTTAAGAGAATGCATACATACCAATGTTCGTGTAAGCTTCATTCAAGCCAAGCATATGCAGAACCAAAGCTGTTTATCTGCTAATATCAGAACTATGATCCAAACAAATCCATCCAGCTATTGCCAGTCATACAGTTCTCTCCATGAGGAAAGAATTTAGAATGTAGTATTTGACTAAGAACCACATAATTGCAGTGTCAAAATTATAGTAAATGGTTCTAACCAATTGCCAAGTAGTGGGATATTTTTCTGGCTTGAGCTTCTACTAGAAAAATAAAAAATGCAGAAGTTACAGTAAGTGTGACGCTACTAAGCCATCATGCTAGAAGTCACCCTCTCAAACAAAATTGAAGATGATAATAAATAAAATGATACATGTTATTTCAAGTATGGTTGGAAAATAGGTAGATCACCTTTGCAGGCTTCCCATTGCAAATAACATTATTTTGGGCGCTGTGGATAGCAGTTTCACACACTGTGATATATGTCTGTAGAAAATAAAAAGTCAAACAGTTCACTCCTCAACTAGAGTGAGGTTTTAACATCTTTTAATAGTATATTTAGCTCCTGAAGGTTATTTCATTTGAAGGCTTTTCTCCCCCTCAGGCTAATCTTATTGTGTTTTCTTTATTTTTCCTGCAGGTGTTTTTTTTTTTTTTAATCTTACATTGACCAATTGTTTTCAAGCCTGAACACCTATATATTAAGATAAATGTACAAAGGAAATGCAGAGGATACAGTAGGGTGGCAAACATCCTTCAGCACTAGATAAATAAGCTAAGTAAAGCAGGTCATTAGGGAGTAGGACTTTACTGAGAGAACTGTTTTTTGAGGTAAACTGCAAACATATCATTATGGGAATACTGGTCCGACATTTTGAGGGGAGGTGCAAAATAAACCCATTATAAAATGCAACTTTGAGCCATATGGAATCATTTCCAAATTTGGATTGAATGCCATTAATTGCTTTGAATTAAAAAAAAAAAAAAAAGAGTAGAGAAAAAGTAATAAATGCCAAAACATCCTACTACAATGTTTCTAAAGCAAAGTATTTCTAAATATTCAGATAGAACTGTGTCTCATTTGCAAAGAAAAAATGACCCGAACAGGAATAATGTCATGTGTCTCCCATGTGTCTATATGATAGTGTGCTCTGTATTGACACTGTATGTTCTCCCTTGGCATAGTTTCCAGGGTGTGATGCCTGTTTGAGAGAGAAAATATGCACGGGAGTAGACACTTTCCTGGCATTTCTTGCCATCACTTTGTTTTTCAGTACTTGTGTTTTATCTCAGGCAATTAAATACTTTTAGCAAAAAGAGAAAAAAAATCTTAGATAACTGCCTGAATACCAGTTTGGTAGGCAAAGGCTGGTAAAGATATAGGTTACAAAATGCAGAAATAAGCAGGAGTATGAAATGATTCAAACTTGGAGCTAAGAGGATGACAAATATTGAGAAAGTTGCTAGAAATCTAGGCAGAAAGCTGAAGGCAGTAGGAAATAGAAGGAAATTGCTCTCCCATTCAATATCTCACTCCATCCCTTTGTCCTACACTAAAGGAGCAGCAGAAGGTAACAGAGACACACTGGGCTGCTGCAAGATAACTTGCAACTGCTGCTTATTGCCTCCTTCACCTCTGAGCATAGATAAAAGCACCATCAAGTTGTGGGCTGAGTCTCAAGTCAGGTTAAGCACGGCTGCCCTGGAATCAGAGGATGTCCTAGGGTGCCAGCAGCCCTCAGGCCTGGCCCAGGGAGAGTTAGAGATGGAGACCTTGATAAAACAAAAAAGAAAGGTACACCTGTCCTTCATAATAGACAGGGAAAGCATTTAAGCAGGAACATTTTTCATGGAAAAGGCCCAACTCTGACACAGGCTGGGACATCCTGAACACTTCATGGAACAGCAAAGCAGGTAATCAAATGCCCAGCTTTCCTAACTCCAACCATACCATTTCTGGTGGCAACAGTACTGTCAGGATCTCAAGAAACATATGAGCGAAAAATATTACCAAAAATCTTCTAGTTATGAAAGCAGACAATTCTTTTGATCTGCAATAGGTGACTTTGGCATCACAAAGAAATAGAGGTTTTCATTCAAAAAAAAATCACTGTTTAGCTGATTGTGCCAAATAAATGATTCCGATCACATAGAGGCACTGCACCACTTCCTGAGAAGTGCACCTACCTGAAACATATGTACATGGTTGTGAGCAACTGATCAGGGCCCTGTGCTCCCCATGGGTGAAAGCGGGTAACAAAAATGGGCATGAACTTTATAATCCAGTACTAGATGCATACTCTTCAGCCCATTAAATTGGAAGTGGGTATTTACATCTTAGTGGGGACTGGCAGCACAGGGTAGCATGTGATGCAAAAGGGATGGGAGAAATGTTCTTAGGAGGTTTTCTCCTCCACTGATTTTATCACAATTGTTTAAAATGGAATTTTTGGTTCCAAAATTAAGGAAAACATAATGGTGAAAACAGTGGTTTTGTGGGAATTAAAAACAGTAGACTGCATGTATAAAAGTATAAAACAAAGGCTTATTTTCTTTTCTAAAATAAGCTGTCTGCATAGAGCCAGACTGTCAAACCCTGATCAGGTGATTTATGGTGCATCAACCATGCACAATCCAAAAACCAAATCAAAACAAACAAAACAAAAACTTCCCTGAAAGAGGTCAGGGAAGATTTCTTGTGCTGCTGAAGACAGTTTGGGTTGCAGAGAATCAGACACCAGCAGAAATCCTCCAAGACCACTTCCAGCTGTGTAAGGGCTGTCTGCAGGTTGTCCCACACCCATTTGAATATCAGACAGCCTAGGCAAGCAGGAAAGGGATCTCCTTCCTCTACAAGCTTTGCACATCAGTTTTTCCTGAGCCTGTGCTTTTTTGGTGAAGTTTCTGACAGCTTTGTAGCATGCCTAACCTAATAATAGGCAGTGTAATATCACACATGCCACTGGTCTCCTGGTGGGATTTGACAACACGCTGCATGTTGTGCTGGACTTCATTGTGTTGCAAGAAGATATTTGCCATGATAAAGTGACATCATTATTTTATCAAATGAAGTTGATATAGAAAAAAAAATGATAAGAAATAATCACACTCATTCCTCTTTACAGCAACAAGAAAGTGTTTGCCAACTGGAAAGAGATACAATTAGCTGAGGGACACAAGTATTCCCAGATTTTAAGGAAGTACAGCAAAATGTGCACACAATAAAGGCCAAATTCACAAGAATAAACAGCACCCAGCAGTCTTTAGCAAAGAATGAGAGTCAGTGGGTAGCAAGCCTTTTGTGAAAATGATAATGGAAGCACAAGAATAAACAGCACCCAGCAGTCTTCTTTAGCAAAGAATGAGAGTCAGCAGGTAGCAAGCCTTTTGTGAAAATGATCATGGAAGTGGTGAAATTTATTAAAAGGAAGTTTGCTAACAAGAAACCATATTCCTGTGTTGGTACAGGTATATTTTATCAGCATTTGCTAAAAAGTTACTGTAAACTTCATGGAGAGGAGCTAAGAGTAAGTATCTTGGAGAAAACACATATTTGGGGAAGGGAGCTTTTCATATTACAATCTCTATTTCATTCAACCTCCAGGAAAGGTCATTGATTTAATCAAAAGCTTTTTTCCTTTGGTTCAACTCCCAAATGTACATACCATCAAGATCTGGTGCACAGAAATAATTTGAAGCAAATCTTCTAAAAAAGGTTTTGAAGATGCTTGCCAGTAGAACATTGTGCCTCACAGCTATAATATCAGAAAAAGCCATTCAATTTAAATTAATATATTTGGCCAGACAGCTATATTAAAATTCTTGTTGTTTTTTCTGTTATAATGGTAGCCTGTGGTATGACTAGCCCCCTTCAAAAATCTGTATAGTTATTGCCTTTCTCTTGCCTAGGGTACATCATATGTTTTTGATTTTGATGAGCTGCATTGCACTACCTCATTAAAACAAACACTTATGCAAAACAAAAGGCTGCATATCACAGCACAGGGTATGTAAGCCAGCTTTGAAGCCTGCGATGTTTCAAAGCATGTTTCAAAGAGGAACTTCCGTCGACCCAGCTCCACTTGTGTTTAACAGTTGTGGGTGATGTCAGGCACACAGTCCTTTCTTAGCTCCTGCAAACAAGGAGGTTTCAAAAGCAATGCTAACTGCAGCTGCAAGGCATGCAAGTGCAGTGCTCACTTACTTACTGATAGAAGGAAAAGGTAATATTTTCCTCCATAAGCATTCCTCCTCTCAGCCATGCAGTGCAATTTCTTTACCCCCAGAAGAAAATTCTGTATCTTTTGCCTATGCTGCTGGACAGCTCCACTTTTCCTAAGGCAACCACAACCAATGTAAGGAACTCCCTTCCCTCTCGTCTGCCTCTTCCCAAAAGCCACTCCACCTTTTTCAGATGTATCATCTTTTTCAGCGAGACACTGTTTCAAGAGCATCTTTTTAGGGAGTTGGGAGAACTATATTCCATATCAACCTTTTTTTCTAGTAAATTTTCGATTACTACTTTCATCTGAGAGGATTTTTGTCCTTAAAAATGTCAATTTCCCTATCATTGAAGAGGAGCACTCACATAACTGGAGTCTTGTGTAAGAAGCTCAAATATAGACATTGCAGATGTCTAGAGGTAGGTGAATCCTACCAAAAATGTCAAGATACGTGACTCTATGTGTATACATTTTTTGGTGTCTTGTTTAAAAATTCTTGAGTGCCAAGGTTGATGTTTTCTATCCAAACCTCTCAAGCTGTTTACAAGACAAATTACATCATCGCTCCTACAAGCTTAACACAGTTTACATGGGCTGCATCTTGGATAGTCATCAAGATGTTATGGAATCTCAGTGATTATCATAGTTGTATATTGTATTCCTCAAGTTAAGGCTGTTTCATTATGTGTCAAAATGCTTAGATTAATGTAGGCATTGATGCAAATATTTGCATATTTTCAAAAAATGTTCAGTTTGGCATTTTAACAGTCTACAAGGTCATTTTTAATCTCTTAGGAAGTTCCTTATTTTCAAAATTAAATAACCACTGATAGTCAAAATTCAGTAGGATTTTCTACAAACTCCCTTAACTAGCTACTATACAGATAAAGAATTGCCAGTAAAGCCTGTGTGAATGACTGCATCATTCTTCATAAATAAATGCTAATAATCAGCATGTTCTGCAGTTTTAGAATTGGTCATAGAATTATTTTTCCATTCAGAATACTTTGAGGTCACAAAAATAAAATTATGAAGGGACTGTACTGTTTAGAAGGATACAAGACAGTGTTTGAGAGGGTGACCAAACAGGTATCTTCCCACCTTATTTATTCTGCGTTATTCTTAGAAGTTCATGGAAAGAGCATTGAGCATTGCCAGATTTGCTTCTGGCCTTGCAACTTAAGACATATTTGACTGCCCATTCAGAAAATGCACTACAGGAAATTCAGCAGACGGGTCATATAGTTTGAATGTAAGATGGTGAATTAGCATAGTGATTTCATTGTTCATATGCAACCCACAGGCTGAACGCATTGATGCAACATGTGAAAAATCTCAAAGGTCAAACAAATATGTAGAAGGCTCATGGACAACTACAAAATCAAAGGGAAAAAAAAGAGCATTTAGAACCTGAGTCGTTTGTTAAAAGCTATTCAAACTGTTTTTCTTATTATGACCTACTTGCCAGTTTATCCTGTCATCATTCTCTAGACTGTTATACTGTCTCATATTTTTAATACCATAATACAGCCATTTTTTGCAAAAGAATTCTTGTGCTTCTAGTTAGAATACTTCGTATTCTTTTACGAAAACAGCAACTTGATTTCATAAAATATGTATTATTATCTAGCGTTAGTTTTTTTTCAGGATAAAATGAAAAAAAGTGATACAGTTCATAACCAATTAACGTATCTCTTTACATATAGAGGTAAAAATAAATAAATTTAAAAATCAATAAATAAGTAAATAGAGTTAATGAGGGTGAAAAACTGTCTCCATTGAAATCAAGGGAGTCACTGCCTTCTTTAGAATCTGGACTTAATCCTAGTTACTTTTCAAATTTGAGGGAACAATTTAAAATTATAAATAGCAGCCAAAGTACATGTGTGTGAGAGAAGGAAGATATAAAAAACTGCCTGTAAAATAAACTTCTGGCAGTATTGAACTTTGCTGCCTTCAAGGCTAAATCTTACTTTAAGCAGGGGATACATTACTGCTCACATTAGATATCTAAATGGTCTGAGCTAGTCAGACAGGCTCCCTCTGAAGATCATGGAGTCCCTCTAGGCCCAGAGTCATCTTCTAAGATTGCCCAGATTTAGGCTGCCCAGATTTCAAACTATGCTACATGCCACGCACCCACCAAAACAACTTTCTCTCCACGGTTATTTGTATTTATATGACTATAATAACATTTAAGAGGTCATTTCAGATAGAAAAAAATGGCCCCAAAAATGTCTTCTCAAAGAGAAGAACAATTCGTACCAAGAAATATGAACTTATCTTCATGCTCACTTGATATTGGCAGCAACTACACAGCAGAGTCCTAATGCTACAGCTACATTCACAAGAGCCAGCAATCCAGGAATTTCCCCTGCCAGAAGATACTTTTTTTTTCCATCCTTAATTGATATGAGGGAGGAGCAGTTCAAAATCCAGCATTTTTCTTCAAAAGAAATATTTGTGCTTTACATTAGCCTGGACCAAGGACCTGCTCCTCCAGAGCAGGACAGTCCCTTCCTCAGCACTATCCTCTGCTCTTCAGCAAAGAGACTATACGAGTCCAACTCCATATTTTCCTCCATATCAGCTCTTCAAGCCCAAGGGCATGGTTTTTGGAGTCTCAATGAAAGGCAGTGTTTGATCATACAATGACACATCCAAAGGCACCACTGCTGGAGAGCTCCAGTGAAGGCAAGTGAAGTTGATGCTTCACTGGGCCACACATGCCCTAGTACTGGACATGGTCTCAGGAACCTCCCCAGTGGCATTTCTGCTCTGTTTTTTGTCGTTCTGTGATTGCATCTGAAAAGCACACATGCTTCAAGTTGGGCAAGAAATTGCCCAGCATACTAGTAAACAGACTAGAAGTATTGCAGTAGACCGCAGGCAACCATCTTCCTCTGAGATTTTACCATACTTATAATACTAACGGTGGGTTTGTTTTATACCTTTATTTCCTTGTGTGATTTTCAAGGTAATTCTTTTATGTTACTTCGATTTTATTCTGCTCAGAAGGCAGAACTCCTCAAAGCATGGAAGTATAAAATTTATATTACATTTTTGACAGTGTTTGCAGGGATATATAGCTAAAATTTGACAATATTCATACACTTGCACCCAACTGAATGATTTGTCAATTTTTTTTCTCTCTCTCTTTAAATAAAAAAAAAATCAGAAAACATTTCCTATAGAGCTTTCCTTTATTCAAACATAAATATACGGATTGGATATAAAAGCATTTGAATGCTTCACTCTGCTAAAAATACAGAACAATGCAGTAATGCATAATATTTGAAAATAGGTTACTCATTTGCTACCTGAAGATTAAAATAAATAAAATGGATGCTGGCACTTAAATAGAAGTTCTGCAATTGCAGACTCTTTGCTTTAAGTCCCTTTCTCTACCAAAGAGTTTCTTGCGCTCTTACGAGAACTGTTCTTTAGAGGAGGGAGAAGGAAAACGCATAAGTTAATAGATTTATACCTACACAAATGTGAAGCTGACATTTGACTGTCATATCCATGTAAATTTTTCCCCAAAGTTGCCTGTCACAGATGGAATAGTTGTCTTGAGTCATAGTCACATGCAGCATAAGTAGAAGTCGCTACCTGTGAAGTTCCCGTGTCTGCAAAGTCAAAACCATGAATACTATCTGCGGTTGCTACAAAGACAATTCCAAAATTAACTTCTCACAAAATAAAGTCTATCTTATTCAAAACAGTACAAATAATCCATATCTAAACCATGTGAAAGTATATAGCAGTGGGAATACAGATTATCTGAGCTTCACCCAGGAGAAAGGCAGCCTCGTTTCTTCCAGGTTTTGTACCAGGAATATCTAGTAAAGCACCTGAAATGACAAGTCCACTGTTCAGCTTCCTGGAAAAAAAAAAATGTTTTCAGAGATATGTTCTCTTCAGCACAACTCCACCCATGATGTCATGGTCCTCATTTTTATCATATTTTTCAGCATACACTCTCAGAAAAAAAGCCAGCTGATGTAGTGGAAAGTCCTGGGTTATCAGATCCCAGAATTCACATTAAACGTATCTTGGAGAGCCCTGAGTTAAGGCTTGCCGTTACAAGATCGTGAGAATTCACACATCTTAAAGAGCAAACGCCTAACTGCAGAGCTACTGTTTCATTTCTTCAGTGCAAGACTTCCCTCTGACAGACTGCTATGTCTGTAATGCTGATGCACTCTGGGCCAAATCCTGTGGCTCTGACTAAAACAAACACCCAGCAGATTTTAAGGACTTTGACTGCATGAGAAAAACATTCAAAGACTTTCACAGGAATAATGTCTAAATTTATCTGTCTTCAAGTGATGACAGAGAGTTGCGATTTACCTTAGGAATTTTTCTGTTTTTTTTTTTTATTATTATTTAAAATTTATGTACTTACTGGCAACTCTTTGTCTGTGATACTTCTTTACCTCCATAACATCTGCATGAAGGAGGAAATTACTATTACCTCCTTTGTTGCTGGTGAAAAGCTATCTCCACTACACAGACAGAGACCAACATATAGGAAGACTTAACACTGTGCTCATGATCACACATAAAATTTGTCATGAAGTAGGTAGCTAGATGAAGTCACGAAGTAGATGATAGCAGACCTTGCTAGATGCAGATACCACATCTACCTGAAGATGAACAGACATGGTGGTGATGGGTTTATGGTTGGACTTGATCTTGAAGGTCTTTCCAACCATAATGATTCTATGATTCTATGAACAAAGGCCAACTTAGATGTTACCTCCTCGAGGTATGCCAAGGATAAGGCTGCTTTTTTTCTGTCCTCTAGAAGAGTTCTTCTTGAAGACGTGTGTTGGGCCTGCACAGGTTGTGACTTACGCTTGGCAAGAACAGACAGTAGCAGATCCAGAACGACAGATGGGCCATTCTGATGCCCACTCCCAACTCTGCCTCTGACAGCTCTTTCAAAATTTGCTACAAACTGAGAAATCAGAAAAAAGTGGCTTTTGAATGTCAATGAGGCTTCAGAAGTGAAAAATACACAGACGGGGCTGAAAATTAGGCAAATGGCCAGTTTTGCCATAGGTAGTCTTCAAACACCAATGAAAGCAAAATATTAATTTATTCCCATTGAAAATCTGGCCTCCCATGACCAATGTCATCAAAAATATTGACATTTTGCAAAGTTGTCCCAGTTTTTCAGAAGAGCTGCAGACTCCAATTACCATTGAATGGTTGCCATGTTTTATCCTAGCATTGGCTCCATTTCAGTGATGAGTGAAGTGACTCCTATAAAAATAGTTTGAAAAGCACTCAGGGATTCCTTCAGGATAAAAGCTGCAGTATAAATTTAAGTTATTCACCATATGGTGCAAATAGCCAAGAATGTTATGCCTCGTTGTCAGCAAAAACTAAAATCTGCAAGAGGCATATGGATACTAGCTAGGAATGATACCATCAACTTGGGTAATAAGGCTGTAAATCTAAACCCATTTTAAAAGAACCTCATTCTGGGGTGGGGGAAGAAGAGGGATTAGTGTATACTTTACTTTTGGTGTGTACTTAATTAAGTGTGTACTTAATTTGTACTTGGCAGAGCCAAACACAGACAAAGCATTAAAGCAAAATATTACACTACACTCTCAAAGCTACAAGACTACATATGCTTTTAAAAAATACCTGTAATCCTTCAAGTGCTGGAGAAAGGAAAAGTACCGTACAAAACCGAGTATGTAACTTTAAAAACACAGTAGTCCCATGGGGCCAAGAACTATTTTTTTATCCTTCCCACCCTCCCAGGAGTCACAAAAATAGATAATTTACTAATTTTTAAATCCAATCTGCTAATCCATAGCTTTTATACCTTTAACTGTAAACTAAATCTATCCAAGACAGCAGTTTTGAAACATATTTGGCAGGATTTTTTTTTCTCTTTCTACCTGATCCATTGTTATATATTAAACTATCACTTGCATTTTCCTTTAAATATAAGGTGAATATTCAAGCCTATGTATGCATCCTTCCACTACAGAATCAATAAGCAGCTACGCATGTAAATCCTTTTAATGGGATTCCCCTTGCTTAACTCTACCCAGTTGGAGCTGGATATCTAGGCTACACTAATTGCCTAGGCTTCTTTGAAATCTATATTGAAGTGGGGTAATTAATCTATGGATATGCCTCTCCTTCCATGTGCTGTAAAGATAGAAACAGCTTTCGGACAACCAAAGTTGGATGAGATGAATCTTGCCTTTAGTGACAAAAAATAATGAAGAAAGGGAATTTAAATTAAGACATAAGTGAGATCATGGAAAAAATCAGAAAATGGCAAACAGGGATTGGATCATCATAATTACCATTTTAAATCCATCTCAACTCAGGAGACAACTGGTTATTTTGTAGTGGTTTTAATCCAGGTCCCAGAGAACTAAATATTGTTCACACTTCGGTTAACAGCCACACATGGGTATTAATATTGGCAGTCTCCTCTGCCAATAGGAGAGACGAATGATTTCTAGGGGAACAGAGACCAAACTTGCAAACAGAGACATCTTGCAAATGATCTGCAAGGCCATGACTGAAGGTGCTGACACCATGTCCTGTTCTGTATTGCTTTTCCAGGCAAAAGGTATTGCTGCTCACCTTAGCCTGGGGTCACTCCAGAGTGCCCAATTCATGTGCAAATAAAAGCATGAAACCCAAGCAGAAACTTTATACATCATCCTGCAGGAGCCACAGATTAACCTAAAAGCTCACTAAAGCATTTTTCCAAAGATACCAGTTGAGAATGTGGCCAAGAGTTATAATCTAAAAAAAAAAAAAAAATAGAGAGAGATTATACTGACCCGTCGTGGAGGGTTTTAGAGTGGATTATAAAACTGCCACTGAGAAATCTGCCAACTCTTTCATGCATTTTTTCACAATTGGTTTCTCAATTCCTGAAACCATGAAACATTTTTGACAAAGTTGAAAAAGAACCTTTTATTTTAGCGCAAAAGCAAGCTAACTAAAGATACTTCATACACTGATAAATTGATAAAACCAACAGCAGCAAACCAAAAAAATGATACTGTGGAGAAGTAGTTGCAGGAAAAGCTCTAATCCTATACCCAGTCAGCCACCAAGTTAATTGATGGGCACAGAGGACTGTCATAGCAGCAACAACAGCCAATGTCATGTTAATTATCACTGTTGTCGGCGACTGCACAAGGTGGATCAGTGGTTGGTCCAAACACAAATGCACCAGAAGCACAAGGCTTTCAGAAGAATAACTTTCAGAAAGGAACAGTTGATATAAAATGCAGGTTTGTATTTTGTCTCAGATTAAAAACTGGTTAGCGAAGAATAAGAGACTGTTTTTCAGCATTTAAGAAAGTTAATGCAGTGTGCCTCAGAAGCAGTATTCAGCGTATTTAATCACAGTGACAGTTATTCAGTGGCCCAAGTTGCTTTTTACCTGTATTACTTCTTCATATAGATTTCCATATATATCTGTCATAGCATTGTGCTTTCTACCTGGCTTGGTGAAACATTTCTTTCAGCTTGTCTTGAATAACTTAAAAGATACATAAGATATATATATACATATCATCTGCAATCCTACTGAGGCCTCACTTCCTGTTTTCCATCTCATTACTGAATGTATTAAACAATGCCAGATTTAGAATGTGAGACACAGAAACATACTGCAACGGATCTTAGA
Organism: Tinamus guttatus; assembly: GCF_000705375.1. Next base: position 265,886 of record NW_010578581.1, on the reverse strand, counting down.
TGGTTGGCAGGTTGAAGAGTGAATGTATATTAGTATTTTCTTCTATATTTTTATAATTTTATAATTTTATAATTTTTAATGGGTGACTGTCAGTTTTTTCCTTGCCTAAAAAGCTTCTTTTTTTTTTTTTAATAACCTGTTCTTCCAACTGCACTGTGCTTTCTAAAAAGTCATGTACCACATGAGTTCCAAATTTTCTTTAGGAAACTCATCGCCCTTTTCTCTTTCATATCACTGATCTTGGGGTGTATTTTTAACTATACCATTGTTTATTACTGTGACCAGCTAGGCGTTGTTTTTGCCCTACAGCAAGGTTTGGAGATGCTTTTCAGCATTGCTGTAGTGTTTGTTTTTAAAAATAGGTATAAAGATTGTCACTCTCAGGCTGTCTGCTTCACTGGAGTGCCCCCATTTTTCTTGTTAGCAGCTCAGCCATTTCATTCTTAAGGCCTTTCACAACCTCTGGATTAATACCATCAGGTCTGGGTTACTTGTTGCTATTTAATTTATCAGTTTGTTCCAGCACCTCCTCTGTTGATCCTGGCAATAGAAGCAAAATGTTTTAAGGGCGCCTCTGGAGCAGATATCCAAGGAAAGTCACACACACACACACACATCCCTAAAAAATCCCCATTGCAGCAGCCAGAATTACACATTACAGACTGGTTTGTGGATGCAAGCCATATGAAACCTAAAGGGGAATTTGAATAACTCAGGTCTTTCTGCCATCCAATACATGGTATCATGTCAAACCTCTTTATAATTATCACAATCTGTAGCAGATTTTTTTTTTTCCCCAACTGTGAGCATATTTGTGCTTTATTCCATTAAGGCGGCTGACAGTCGGCTCCCACCTGTGTGGCTGTGTGTGGGTGGGTGCTGTGTATGCATGCACACACATGCAATTCCAGTTGCTGGCCCTGCACGCAATGCAACAGATCTGAAAGACAAATCTGACCCAGACTGTAGATTACATTATTATCGTCACATTCTGGGTATCGCTCCAAAAGTCCCTACCTCAGGCAGCATCCACACTAATTCAGCACCATGCCGTGCTTTGGAACAAACTCTGAAGTCTTTCAGTACCAGACCCAAAGCTCATAAAACATGGAGTTTAGCGTGGAGCCAAGCATTGCCTTACCCGTCGCTGCATGAGCAGGTCCCTGCTCTTGCTGACGGGGCTGCACTTCACCCCGGCAGAGGGGCAGCAGGTCTGGGCGCAAGCCAGGCCAAACGCAGGGATAAAGCCCAGACTACACAAAACTGTATTTTTGGCTCCCTTCCACCCTGCGTGTATTAAACCAAACACAGCAAAATAAAGGTGGAGGAGGATCAGATCTGCACGGGAGCAAACAAGGAAAAATGCTCTCTCCGAAATCTGCCTAATAAATTTAATATGATTATTTTTTGGAGCCTCTCAATCATTTTAGCTTGGCATTAATATAAATCAAATAATCCCTTGATCCAGAGAAGGCACTGAGGAGACTCAGTCAAGGCTCCAGAAGGGATGTGCTCCTTAACTTGGAAAGTTGGCAGATGATTTAATTTTGTTAGCAAATTTGACAGTGTCATAGGAATTTTCCAAAATCAAAGAGCCCTTTCATAGGCTTCTCTACCCAATACTTAATCCAGTGTCTAAGAATAACATTCAACCCTCATTAATTAATGATATCAGTCTGAATAATGTCAGATTGCCTCAGAGACCTTGCTGGGCTGGATGAATCACGCTCTGCTGGCTCCAGGGCTCTTGCTCTGACAAACTGCAGTGTGTGATGATGGGCTGCTTTGCCTTGAAAGCTTTCGGCCACCGAGCGCTGTCAGCCTTGGGCCTAACCCCGTTTAAAGTATGTGCTGAGCGCTTCGGGGCGCTGCGAGGTTAATGGGTGTCTGCGCGCAGATAACACGGAGCTGCTGCAGACCAGAAGCAGATGGACTGTGGCCAGGGCAGGGACGAGCACCGGGGCACGAGGAGCTGCTGAGTCCGAATCTGGGCACAACCACCTGCCTGGTGGGAGAGGCATATGCTATCCGATATGCTGGCTTCACAGCAGCCTTGTCCAGCTACCTTCTGGACATCAAGGTGGTAAACTTGGGCACTCGTTTGGTCTTTCAGTGGACACATCTGCATTTCTCTACACAGGGGATAATATTGCAAGATGAGAAGAGATGCACCATCAACCTCTAAAAATTTTACTGATGTCATAACTGAAAACTTCCAGACTGCTTCTGAAGTGGACTGTACTGAACACTGACATAAAATTGCTTTGTTTCGATTTGCAAGATAGCCACAAATCAAGTTTTCACATATACAGATCTTCTGGTTTCTGCAATGGTGGAAAGTGCAGTGACCTTTTCTTATCTACCACTCATGATTATGAATTTAGTAACATTTGAATAACACAATCATTTTATGTAAATGCTGCATTCCTAAGCCCTCATGAAAAATTTACAGGCAAGACCAGTAACCACACTGTTTAACACATTCAAATAAATGTTTGTTCATAGATGCCTCAGTGACCAGTGCTAGTCACTCATGCACAGTTTTTTTCCTATTGCTGCACTGTGATTTCCTTCAGAGGTCCTGATCCTGCCACGAGTGGGCCTGACACCACTGCACTGGGCTGAACTGAGATCTTTGAGCTCAGCACAAATGCACATGTGGCAAGGGTTGTGGGATCCTGGTCACAGAGGCGAAGTGTCAGAGAGACAAAGCTGCGACTTGTCTCTTTTGCTCAGTGTTTGTTTATACACTGCACACATTGTGCCCAGTAACATGAGGCCATCAGTTTCAAGTTACAAATACACTATAACTGCCGTAAGTAATTTATTTTTCTGCTGTGCTTGGGAAAGTAAATTTGGCATTTTTTTTTAATTTTATTTGATGCTGATGTATTTTGAATGTCCCTCCAAATATATACATCTTTTATTATGAATAAGCCCAATTTTGATGTGATATTCAAAGCTCTGAAAGGATCCGACATTTCACGGTGGGGCCTTAAGAAAGACTCAATCAGACTTTGGGGACCCCGTCCTGAAGCAATTTTCAGTTCAGTAGGACTGGTTTGAGAACAATTTGAATGTGTTATTTTCCCTAAGGCATCATGCTTCTAAAACTGATTGACAAGTTTCACATAAGCACATTTGCGTTTGGAAGAGGCACCGGCGAATGAACAAGTAAGAAGCATTAAACCTAGAGTTAGTCATTTTAAAAATATATTCTGAAAAATTACGCTTGTGATTGCATCTGAAAAATCTGGTAACGTTAATTTCAGCACTGAAATATGATTTCTTTTAAAAGCCTTTTCCTCCATGGTCCTTGCCATAGGATCCTCCCCCAACATCTGGATAACAGAATCCGTGCTGACAGACTAACGCACATGTGGAGGAGTGTGTCTGCTACTTTGCTGCTTCTCAGGACAGACACATTGTCTCTCTTTCC
>NW_010578581.1:213520-255984 GCF_000705375.1 Tinamus guttatus | reverse complement strand
CCTGCTTATGAAAAAGATAATTTTTGTTTAAAAATTGCCCCACTTAAGGATTTATCCATGCCATTAGTCCCCAGAACAATAGAGATTAAAGTCTCTAGACCATCCCCTATCAAAATAACATGCTTTTCTTTGAACATGTCATTAACACTGTTTTCCATCTGGCTGTTGGCAGCAATCTTGGATTTGCTCTGAAATGCTGAAAGTTCATCAATTATAGTACACAGAAGCCATTATCTCTCTTTTCCTTTAGTGAGGAGGTATTTGCTCAGGCACCAAGAAGGAGGTAGAGTTCAAGAAGGGAAAAAGAAAAATTTACTCATGCAAACTCTATGTCGATCATTTGGTTCCAGGGCAGATTTCGAAACTTTTGAGAAGTAAAAAACAGCTTCTGCAAGTAAGAAAAATCTAGTGTTCAAATACAGTAGTGATTCTGTCATTGTAATGTAACTGATATATTTTTACAGGAAAAAAATAAATAGATTTTAACCCTGGCAGTCAGGAGGCCAGGTAAAAGAACAAAATGGTGGAGAGAGTGTTGTGCACGATTGTGCTCAAATTGGTTCCTTCATTTTATGGGAAACCAGAGTAATCCGTTGCTCTTGTTCAAGCAAGGTTTAACAACTGTGACCCAGCTAGCACAGCTAGAAAGAAGCACTGTGAAATGGAAACAGCGTTGTTACCCTGTCAGTAAAATAGCATGGAAAAAAGCTTCTAAAGTTTTGCCAGAATAATGAATGAAGTACACAGTGAAGGGCAAGCAAAGGGAATGGGGCTCACAGCTACCCAGCAACTGCAGCTTCAGTGGCTGCTGCTATGCATGTTTTTCCACATCTGTCACTGAGGGACGTTTGTAACCCACAAGACAAGGGCATGCATGCAGCGGTTATCGTGCAGCAGCTGCCAGGCAGCAAGTTCACAGCCTCGATAACCTGCAATAGCTTGTTCACCTCTGTGCCCTTGGGCTGAATGTGCTTGCAGAGAGGTAGAGGCCATTACAGGCAAGATGTATGTTGGATCATCATTCCTTTATACTTTTAGGACTCTTTGGTCAACAACTATAAGGAGCCCTTTATCCATATTTTTTGGAGGAGAGAGGAGTGTGTTATTAAATTGACTCCAGGGGTGACCTACTGTGGTACAGTAGTATTACATACTCCATATGGATTGCCTGCTCGACTATGTTGCAATGTGTCAGACATTAGCTTACTTCACACGTGACTTTGGGCAAATCTTTTTGCATCTTTGGCTGAGATATCCACGCTCTCACTCTTAGTGAGCTGCCGAAATCTCCTCTTATAAGTAACAAAAGAATTACATTAGCAATGCAAAGCATCCACAAAAACCAGGCTTCTAACCTAGTCAAGACTCCAAGGATAGGTGGGAGGAAAAGCAAGGCCTTTATAAGCTGGTAAAATAGGGATAATAGCAATTCCTCCCTCCCTTCTTGTCCCCCATTCCTTTGTAGGTAGAGACAGTTTTGTGGATACAAAACTTCCAGCATAATAAAGTCCTGGATCCTATTTAGAGTCTCTGCAATTCCAGGAAAAACAACAGATTGTATCAGACCCAGAATATGCCCTTTGATGAATAATACCAGAGAAAAATAAATCAGATTTAACCAAAAAACAACAAAGTAGATAGACACAGCAGCGTATCTACACTGTCACAACTTGAAACCCAAGACATTCCTTGGCCAGTAAGGGGGCTCAGGTATCAATACTTCCTTTAGCAAATAGGGATACTGTGCAAGGATATGTGCATATGACTCCTAATTCACAGCCCAGGTACTTAAGCTCTAAACTCTAGAGTAATTTTCAGAAATGGCTATGAAGTATTTTTTATTATTATTATTCCTTCAGAAAAAAACAGATTTTCCTTCACTGTAGTAAAATACGCAGTTTTCAGATTTGGTAATTTAAATTTCTTAGGTTAAGGGGGAATAACCTCCTAATTACATTCACAAAACAAATAGTCTGTTCAGATGGTCATCAGCTCAATTAGGCTCGAGGTGTCTGATGCCCTTTGAGAAATTTTATTTTAAAAATGTCCTCCTTGATTAACCTATCTATAGGTCCTATAGGACATAAAGTGTCTTATTTTTTTTTCAACTTGTAAAAGATAAAAGCAGTCTATACAACCTACAAACTCCCCTGGTCAGCTATTGCCATTCACCTGCATCTTCAGTTATCCCATTTCTCAAGACTACCACCGAGGTATGGAAAAGCTGGATCATTTAAATACACTTAGATCAAGTTTTCTGCTGGCATAAATCACCCATGCTTTAGTAAACTATACTTATTCACTCTGGGGTAAAATCCGTCCTGATGAATGCAGTCATTTCATTACCTATATAGCAGTACCTTGGCCTCTTCCTCACCAAGTGAGCACCAAAGGAACAGCAGTAACTCATTTTTTCCTGAAATTGGTTCTCTAAATCCTCCCATAGTGATGACACAAACTAACTAAAGCCAGATAAACATCTGATCTTTACAAATGAGGCTGCTGAAAGCTGAATTTAACACTTTAAAAAGTAAAGGTTAATCTTTACTAGATATGGAATGAAGCTGCCCAACCAAAAAGTGGACACACTTTAATATTTTCAAAAGATTCCCAGAACTTGACAGGGTCTGGGCAGTCTGAAATGAGACACGAGAGCTGTGAGATTGGTTACAGTTTCTTGTGGTGCCGGGAAAGGCTGTTTTCAAAATTGCGCACATGAAAACTCACAGAATACAAATGTAAGCACCCTTACTGCAAAAACATGTCTATGAATATTCATATTAGCCACATTTTTTTGTCTTCTGTATTCATTTTCTGCACATGTTCAGGCTGTCAAATCTTAATAATTCAAACATTCCTAGAAAGTGATCTTCAAAGTCACAGCTCTAAATGTGCATACATGAGGCCGGGTCCACTTATTCAGGGAAATAAAAGAGACAATATCATGTGACTTACCTGATGAAATGCAGTTGGACAAAAACATATCAAGGATGATTATAATGAGCCCAATGTGTTCTTCTACATCGGCACAGCAAATCACCACAGACAGAAAAGCCTGTGACACTAGATAGTCTGTCCTATTGCCTACGCATGACTCTCTTACGGCTTATTTTTAAGAATGTAGTTAAGTCTACTTTTAAAGCCTAAATGAACAGAGTATCCACGACAACTTTCAAAAGAATGTGTTTATGCCTAAGTAAATTTCTTAATTACATTAACGGAAATTGGAAGGATTTTATGTTTATTTGGCTAATTCTACTGTCCCAAGCATAGTAAGAAAATAGTTAATGTATTTGCCCCTCTCACTCCCCTTTTTAATGTAATACTAACTTCTGCATGTTGTACTGCAGGGGTAAAAAAGACTTCCAAAGGAGTCTTTGAACACTGAGACAGAGATTTTTATGCAGCTCTTCTATGCTAACAGAAAGACACAAGAGCATTGCACATACACAAGGATGCTCCTGAAAATGCTGTTGATATCCAACTTTCTTAGGACTGATTCAAAGCCAGTCCATGAAACTCCTGACAGCTGTTCCAGGGATGCCAGACTGCGGTCGCCTGTTGTCTAAGTCATAAGTGAGAGATGACTGACTCTGACTGGCAGCTTCTCAGAACTGCTCCCTGTTAAACTTGCTGAAAAAGATGCGCACTTATGCAGCTTGCCATCTCCAATTATAACTCTCAAACTCTCATAGTAAAAAAAAAAAAAAAAAAACCTCCTTCATATGCTGTTTTTGGCAGAAAGCATGAAACCAAGTTCTTCTTCATACTGCTTTTTAGGTCTGTGGACACTAAGAAAGCGTGAAGAGGGATCAAATTCCCTTAAAATTTTGGAATTGTTGCTATTTTAATTCTAAGTGACTAAATACACTGAAGGTAAATTGATTATTTTTTTTCTTTTTGGGTGAGGGTGTTATACTTATTCCATAAAAACAACTGAGAACCATAAGACTGTGAAAAGTATTGGGTTTTGGAAAATCTGAAGGGAGGGAAGGGAGGAGCTCTTACACCACTGCTTGTCACTCTAGTATGTAAACATAATCCAAAAATACTGTACACAGTTATATAGAGAAGTTCTTTCATTCAGTACTTTTTTACAGGAGAAGCGACTTATTTAAAATAATATTGCAAATAATATTTAATTTGTATTCAATTAAAAATAAATTGAAAAATGAAGCTTTTCTGTAGACTGACTGGTAGATTATCAAGAGACAACCTGAAATTATCATTTCCAAAGCAGCCAAGAAGCTCTTTCCAAACAAACTCCTTCGATGATTTAATAGTGAGGCAGAAATATTGTATCCCCCACACTGGTCAGTTTGTGAGGATCACACACTGCTCTACATATAATGCAATAACTAAAGGGTATTGTTCTTCATGATGCATCATCACCTTCTCCTGGTAAGTCTAACATGTTTCTATCCCTCAGTGATAGAAGGATAACAAAGATAAACAACTTTAACAATGAAGCTGAAAATATGGTACAACACCTTCTGAAATGCACCTGAACAATGCTATTTTTAAGATCTTATCAGGTAAATGTCTGTATTCCTATGATTTACATAAAATCAAGTCCTGATTTTTGTTTTGCCTTTTTTTTTTTTTTTGCATTAAGCTCATTTTCCTTCTATTGAAGTAAATTCAGTGTTTGCTCCTAACTTTCAAGGAGCAGAACTGAGAATATCTGAATTCAGCATGTTTCAGGGAGACATATTTATTAAGTATGCTAAATATTGAAGCACAGCCAAACGTTTCCTAATCTAAAAAGGGTTATCCTCAAAATATCCATGTATTTTAAACACATCAGAACAGGTGTCAACCACAAAGACTGAACGACTGACTCAAACAATAACATATAAATATCGAGGATTAAAAGAGCCAGTGCTGTATAGCAGCAAAATTTATAGACGTAAAACAACCCTGCAATATGCATACACACTCTTTAATTTTATCACTCTCAAAACATCTGAAGACTCACAGTAAACAGGAAACTAACCTTGATGTGAGCTGCTGGATCTGGGACAGTCTGAATCATGTCCTTTAACAGGCCAACGTGTTTACCAGAAGCTCAGACCCCAAGGCAGCTGCATAACCAAAGAAACAAAAGTCAGATGTTTATATTTTTAAAGTCTATTTTCAATAGAAATCTCTTATCTTTTTATAGACATAAAATCATCTTTCTTTCCCCAGACATCCTCAAGAAGCAGCGCAGCTGAAGCTCTAAGACATTTTTGTTTCCATGGAGTATATTTCATCCTGTTGGCTCTGAATTTCCCATGGAAATTTCGTAGCGGTCTGTAAAGGATGATTTTCTGGAAATAAGAACTACAGGAGGTGATCTGAACTTCATGGACTCATTATCCATCAGAGACATCAGGGTTTTCCACAGTCCCTTCTTCCCAGTTTAGAAATATACAGCAGGATTGGGACAGATTTGGAACTGATATAAATAAGAATTGTTTCACTGAAGTTGTGCCCATTCACAATAGCTGCAAATCTGACCCAGCCACTCAGTCAGGAGCACTTCAGAGCACAGATCCTCTGGGATCCCTTATGAAGGTCAGTAAAATTCAGAGGGGTGGAGGGTAGGGGTGTGCAGGTGTCTGCATGTGCAGGGAGAGGCCATTAAAATAATCTAAATAACTATATGTATATATTCTTAAACTAATATAAAGATACAAAGTACTTCCCAGGGACTAGAACATCAGTTGTGTGCTAGTAAGTTGGGATCGATAGTCAGAAAACTAGAAAGCATATGGAAAAATGTGGGAGTGTGAATGTCATTTAAAGTAATCTGTTTTTTTTTCCATTCTCCCTGAAAGTCTGGAAATTCCCATTTCTCACGCAAGAGGTTTCTTTTGTCCATGACCTTGAACTTCTTTCATCTTTTAAAGTGGCAAGGCACTATCAGAAAAATACTTCTTTTCCTCAGCATTGCTTTTTCTCTTTCACTATCTATTCTCACATCTACACAAACTTGCAGATCAAGTTGCAGATAGCTTTTATCTGTTTACTTAGGCAAAATGTTGATAGACAGACTGACACTGAGTTGCAGTTTGCCCTAGAAGTACTCCTCATGATGTAAGAAAGCCTTTTATAAACTATGGTACCACATGGTGCAATTAAAGATATCACAGTTTAGATCTTAGTACATTTCCCCCCTACTACTTAAAGGACAGAGCTTTATTCCCATTCAGATCAATGAAAACTAAGTACTTAATTCTATGATCTATTAGAGAAATTCCATCACAAGTCGAATTCCCATTTAAATTGACCTTTTATACACTTTCCTCAGCTATCTGTGGATGATCAAATAAGACACTGATGTCATGGTTTTAAGTAAAGATTTTTCTTTCCACAAAACTTAAATATCCTCAAAGGCAATAGATCCTTGTTTTGGTAAAAGTAAACTTTCAACAGCGACATCATTCAGATTTAAGTCATACAGAAGCATTAACAGCAGTTACAGTGCCTTTCAGTTCCCCCTTCTCCCTTCCCTAGCAAATCCACGCCTGCAGTACTATTCATGGGATTTATAGCATTCATACTTTAAGCTCTAAAAATATCATACGCAGAAACTGGAAACTACTAAATTTCAATTAAACGAAGCAGAGAAATACTTTCAACCTGGTGTTAGATCATGTTTTCACAGCTTTCATACTCCCATCACAGTGTTACCGTAATGGGAACTCAGCCTCAGGAATAAACAAACACAAAACCTGTCAAGGAAAGAAGGGACTTCCGCTCCGTCTGAGTTATTCCTACCACTCCACAGTGGACTCTCTTTTCTTAGCATGCAAGTATTCAGTGGGTCTCTCCTCCCTGCCTGTATATTTTAGTAGCCTAATCAAAGACCATGCAAGACCACAAACTTGCACAGACAGCAGCTGGGCTGGAAATGCCTGACAACAGTGTAAGGCTTTCTGGCTCTTCTTAACTCTCACCACCCAGGGTGTTCATTTGAGAAAAGCAGGATTTTGTGCATAGGATGCCCATGTTAAGCTAAGAGGTAAAGACTCCAATTGATAAATGCCCTGCATCATTTTTGGGTGGAAAATAGACTTTCCCTTCAGAGAATATGTTTGCTTCAAGCTATTGGAAGGGCCTGGCTTTTAGGAAAAGTTGTTTGAACTATGCCAAGCTCATTATATCACATCTTTTGCCTAAGAAGGATTCGTTATAAAAGAGAAAATGATAGAGAACATTTGCAAGCCAGTTGCCAACTATATACCACATGGTATGGGAATCAAAGACAAGCAAATGGTATCCAATATGAGCTGGAAAGATGCATGTGCAACTGTTCTGGCCATTTGACATTTTCCTGGTACTGCTGGGTAGTAGTGGGGGGAATTCTACTTTAAACTCCATTTTTGGCACTGTATTCTTGTTTCTCACCTGGATATCCATTTATAGCTATCCTAAAGTGAGACATGTCCTATGCTGCAAAAGATACAACTTTGCATTTTTACTTTTTCAAATCATTGCTTAAAAAAGCCGTGATAGTATTCCTTGCTTTTTTCAAACATAAATGTAATTCTAATTACTTCAGCTCCACCTTTACTGGCTGGAATTGGAAGCTTCCAGACATCTGGCAGTAACTTTCTGAACCAGATGGTATTTATTGCCAGAATCTCCCCTACCCCCACCCCAAATTTCATGCTGGCCATGTTTGTGCTTGACAGTCTGTCACAGGCCTTGCACGTGGCTGTAGATTTTGCACTGCATCCCTTGGCTAGCATGTCTCTAATTTAAGAGTCACTAACTGGCACTGAAGCCTGGTTTAGGTAGACATCTCTTTTCAGGAAACCGAAACAAGGAAATTGTAAGGCAATCTAAAAGTTAAGCACTTGCCTAAGCACTTTCCTGAATTAAGGTTTAACCCTGGAAAGATATAATAATGTCTACATGACTCCAAGGTCCTTTTACAATTTCTGGAATCCTATGTCAACAACAGCTTTCATTACTTCTGGTTTCAAGGTACAAGCGTCTTTAGCATCCCACCTTACACTGCGTCACAGAGCAGAGAAAGGGCAACTGTTCTTTCGGCAGCCCCCGAGGCCAGACTCTCCAGCTCCTCCTGGCACGTGGTCAGATGTGAGTCCATGATGATCATACAACAGGAACCTTTCCCACTATGTGAATGTGCTACCTTACTGGGTCATGCAACCAGTTTGGCCATGAGTGTCCAGTCACCAGACCAGGAGTAGCTACAGAGCTGCCCTGGGCATCTATGTGGCCAGGGAAAGTTATATGATGGAGGCTCCTCAGGCCACTGCATGAGAGAGGGAAGCAATATTGTTTTAAGGGAGCAAGAGTGCACACACACTTTCGTCCCATAACCAAAGTACATCTGCTGTATGACAAGAACTGCTATTTTGGTCATGTATGGAACACATAATATGTACTGAGGTTGTCCCAAGTAGCTCAGGACAGAGGACACTGGAGAGCAGGCTAGAGGCTGCCAGGCGAGTACCCCAGAGTCACAACGCTGTGCCCATGTCACCAAGGAAAGAGAGTAGTTGGCCTCAGCTATGGACAGCATTAAATATCCAGGAGACGATGTAGCCCATGGTACTGGTTTCCATTCTCCTGATACACACAAGGCATCACACATGAGTAATATTAATAATGAATAATAGTAAAATCACTTAAGAAATAAACACAGGAGATATGAGGCACAAATTGCACTCTGATGTTCAGGACAAATGAAAAAAAAAAAATAAAATCACTTCACTGTATGATATCAGTCATACCTAGATGTGCTTGTGTGATTGCTGTACTCCAAGCGGGAGGAGAAGATACACTATAGAATCTATTGTCTTTCCATGCATGTGTGCATGCAACCAGTATTTTTGGAGTTATGTAAATACATCAAAGGGTCCTAGAGTTATATACAGCTCTGGAGTTCACCAGATGTGATTACATTGTGTTTTCTTTTTATAGTTATATCAAAAGGATTAGACTTTTTAATGTAGACGTATATGGCTAAAAAAATGAGAGGCTGAACGTGTCCTCTGTATTGGGGGCAGCATGCCCCTCTCTCTCACACATTTTTGAACCCAAGTTACCCCATCTCCTGCCATGCACTTCCCTATTTGCAGATGGGAACCCAGATTCATTTTCCATAATTTGGCATGCTGCACTCACCTAAATAAAAGCAGGTTCTTCACAATGTGGCCTACACCCTGCATAAAAGTTCTGTGAGAGAGAGCATGACCTGGCAGTCAGCAAAACTGACAGAAAAAGACTCTGGGCTAAACTCCAGACCAAGCTACACCCACTCAGAGCAGAGTTTGGCTGAAGCAAATAAAGAAACAAGGTCCACAATGCTCTTCTACGAGGGATTAGTGTGGCCCAAAATACTTATCTGCCTAACGTATAACATTCAAAATACAGCTGGAGTGTGTGTACAATAACGGATAATAAAAGACTGCTTAATCAATGAAAAACAACATGCCAGAATTCCTGGGCCAGATTCTTGGCTCGGTGAATGCAAGGACGCTATTAAACGGTTACCCAAGCCCCGGCTGCATGGGAGAGAGAAGTGCCAAATCTCTGCTTGGATGACAGCTGCTGTCTCGAAAGGGCCCTTTATCACTGCATCTAAAGAGAGAAACGATAAGATCTTGCACTTTATAAGTACATGAACAGGAGACTGTATGAAAAGCTTAGAAGACTCTATGAAAAGCTTTGAATGGCACCAAGCTCTGGAAATTCACACACGCACACACACAGTATGATGAATAATACAGAGTGGCATTGCACAGAATTTGTATCAGCATGACTTGGGGATGTTTACTATTACTCACAGGAGGTGAATCCATGAACAGTTATGCAGACTATCCCGGGTAAGTGCCAGTAAGATGTTCAGATCCCCTCACACCATCATACAGGCTGTACTTGTCACATATTTTATAAGATCTGATGTTTTTCAGCTGTTGGAGAATTTCTGAGATGCAGAACTCTATTCATTTCTGTGTAGTTTTTTGAGGTCTGCTCACAAAACCTGCTTCCGGGGATCAGGGCCCTACCTAGGAGTAGGTGAGATAGATAGTGTGTAAAAATAAGGAGGATTGTGATATCCAAAAGGTAGAAGGACTGTAAGCTTGGTTTTCATGTTGTACTACTGCTGTAACTTAAGATTTTAGCCTTCTGTGATTTGCAGACACCAAAAATGTTCCAGATAAGGTGGGAGCCCTTGCATAGCAAAATTTAAGCCAAGTTTAGACTTGCTACACTTCAGAAGTAATCCGCAGATCCACAGAGCTCCAAAGACCAGTGCAATCGCTCTGCTAAAGCAGCTGCCACTTTATTTGTGTCTTAGTCTGAGTTGAGTCCTTTAATAACACTAAGAAGCGAGAGGTAAAATTCTCATCCACTGAAATAAATTGGACTTTTTCCACTGTCTGAAGCAGGCCAGAAAATCATTCACGCTATCTCAGTTCATATTTGCAAAACTCAGGAGCAAAAGGAGCAAACGTGCAATTTGGAAACTGCCAAGCTAACAAACAAAACAGTTTTCTTACTAGTATTAGATGCTACTGCAAGTTTATGACCTCCTTCTCTGATACTTCCAGATCTAGAAGAAAGTACTCTAGAGACAACACAGCAGCAGGGTTCAGCTCCTTTCCCATCCCTGAAGTTAGTCAGGAACCTGACTGGAGCCCTCCAGAGGTGTAAAGCACCACATCTCACGTGCGCTACCCATGAAGGCAACTCCTTGAAGGTACAAGAGCAAAACTTTGCAGTACCTACTCAAGAAAGAACTGAAAACACGGAAATGTTTGTAATTTACCAGTTCTAAATGATGGATATGATAAGTGGACTCTGTGAAACACAGCCCTACCAATGTAGGGCCAATATTGACACCAAGCTATAACAGAGGAGAGCTGTGCAACATGGATTTAAAGCTTTTTATATTTAGTTTGTGGTTGGTATAACCACTCTAGTTTATTTTTTGCCTCTTTTGTTGTAATTTTTACATTCTAACAACCTCAACAACAAAACCCTGCAGAAAGATCCTGCTAGATTTAAAAAATGCTGACCTCGAGACAATTCATATGTAGTCAGTGCATATAGGCTGTCAAGAAAAAATTGTGTGATTGCAGGGGGATAGCACAAATGAAATAACACTAAAGGACAAGAAAGCCAAAATAGGAAAAGATGTGTCAGTCAACATTTCTATAACTTTCCACACTCAACTAAAATTTTTTTGGACATTCTGCCTTTACAGGATTGAACATACTGCACGTATTTTGCACTGCCTGATGCATTTATCTGCAAGAAAGAAATGATACTAAATAGCATTGATTGTTGCATTAAGAAATTAGGAAAAGTAGATCTGATGAATCTCACTTTGAGCTGCCTTCGCACCCTCATGCAGCTGCTTGTGGAGTCCCAGCTCCATCACCACCAGGCAGGCAGGAGGAATATGTGGTCAGCAGCGGTGGGTAGGTGGGGAGAGGCGCTATTCTTGGCAGTGGTTGTGGGGTTGGGTTAGTTTAAGTTGACCATGAAACCACAACCTCAATATTTCTCTTAGCAAGTCAGTAACTGAGTTATAAGCCATTTTCCCCCTGCTTGTGAAGTCCCAGATAGCCAGGTCCATAGTTAACTCCGCATTACTAAGTTTTCCGGGTCCTCACTGAATGTGAGCAGAAGAAAATGTGTCTTTCTGAAGACCTTTTAAATCTGTCTCTGCTGGAGTTCATCAACACAGTAGGTAGAAGATAGATTTTTTTTCCTAAAGCTCTAGATGCAGACTTGATTTGCATATATTTTATAAAGCACATACAAACCAAAATATGAACTTGTAGTACAAGGAGTTAAAAATCTCCTAATGGATGAACAGTGCTCCCCACCTTGGAGGGGTCAATTCACCTCCAGGGAAAAGACAACAAATGTTCCCCTTCTCTTGCCCTTTGAATGTGGAGTCTGTGGAGAAGGCACATTTCTATACTACCACCCAAATATATCTGTGTAAAAGCTACTGCTTATCTTAAGTTTCAACCCATGATCTCAGGGGAGGATACAGCCCTAAATTAGCTCATTTACAGTAGGAACTTTAGAATACAGCCAAAAATATTTGTTTTTATTAGTACTCCCTATATAGTACGCCTCTGACCAATAACTTGTTTTATTTATTTTTCTGGCGAATTACCATGTTCTTATTCAAAGCTATAATGAGGATTATATATCAATGTGGAATGCAGAGTAGCTATTCCTGCAGCTCCCAACTATGTATAAAAGAGTTTGGAAATCCCCAAACACTATCTCCTCAGGCCAGGCCACTTACAAATGTGGTTAGCATGAATGAAGTAATATCTTCAGAAAGGAAGGAGACTTTTGAGTCACGTCTGACACATTTAACTACATCAACCACTTTCCATAGCTCAAGGTTTTGACCGTCTGTCTTAATACCATGCAGGAGTGTTTGATAATGATTAGTCCCTGATGCTTATCCTGTTACAGGATACTTACACACATGCATGGGATACCAAAGGGAGAGTAAAGAATGAATTCAAGACTTTATGCTCTCCAAATAGAAAACCACAGGGTTCACCAGAAAAGTGGCTGGTTAAAATCAAATTCCTGCTTGGTGCACTCCGTTGCCTTTCTGTTTTATGCTAGAGCTGTCCTTTCAGGTTTCTGTGTTTAACTATTCAAACTCAGCTCAACTCCATGGTTAGGTGAAGGTGTTGGCCAGGCAGCTCCACACGAACAAGACATGCAGCCACAGAGTAACCACCATGCAATTTCTAGCTGCAGATTATAATTATAGATCTTAGTACTCTACAGAAATATGACTTCCCAAAGTAAAACAGAGTACTGTATAAAAGCAGGATGACATCAGGAGAGATGACCAGTACTAGTTTCTAATTTACATTCATTCCACTATTGAAGTCCAAGCCTGTTTCAAACATTTTAGCCCATGCTTCACTGCAAATTGCACCTGTGGAAACATACATGCACTGATGATGCAAATTGAACTCTGTTATGAGGAGAAATTATTTCAAGGCCAAAGTCACAACCTAAGTAAAAACAATATCTCTTGTTGAAAGGTAAAAGCAAATGACTATTTTGGAAAGTGAAATGATCCGATTCAATAATTATGAATTACATAGCAACCTTTCATGGTACATGCTACCAGTTCCTTCAAGCCTTCCTTGCCTAATGCTTCTTGCATTATTTTTTGCATCTTTTGTTGTAATTTGGGAAAGATTTGTGGATTAACGAGTGCTTACATTTCTGCACACAGTTATGGTCCCTTAATGTTCTTGCCTAGTGGTAGCTGTGAAAAGCTGACAGAGAATAGACAAGACAGGTAATGGACAAGATCCGAGACTGGATGTTCTAGCTGCTCCTTAGCTGTCAGATACCTATGCCTCAATTTTCCTTGGATTTTTACGAGATATCTGCTTTAAATACATCCATGGAAACTGCTAGACGAGAATCAGTTATATGCCCCATGCAGCATTCATATGATGTATTAATGTTTTAAAGCATATTTAAGTATGTAATTAAAAAAACTGATGGCTTATACATAGTGATTTTTAAAAGTTCTGAAGAATATTGAGAACATCTTGCAGCCTTTTTCTGAATATCTACTTGAATAATGACTGGAATTTGCATAATCAGGTACTCTAGAAACCTTGCATTTTCAGTAAATACTGAGTACATTAGATAAGTACACAATTTCCTGCAGTTTATTCACAAAGTTCTGCCAAAACTGGAAAAGTTCTGAATTGTTACATTTGAAAGCAATATCTAAAATCTGAAGAACTCAAAATTAGATTTATGAGAAGAGTCAAGTGTAAAGTCTGTAAGCCACTTAGCTTTGACATATATGAGCAAGAAATACAAAACAGTTAAAATTTTCTCTGCTTTCCATAAATTTCCTTGGTTGTCATATTCAAGAAATGTATATACTGCCTAGGAACAGAATGTACTGGCACAGAATTTGTTGCATGCAAACGCTCACTTTGGGGATGCAAGGAACACTTGAGTAATCTGCACTGGATTTTTTTCTTCCTCTAGGTTATCTGGGGGAACGCTTTTTGTTCTAATGAGGAAGGTCATTGTTTTACAGAGAAGCAGGTTTTTGTTGTGTTCTCCTGTGCATATGGACCCACTCAGGCTGGTGCAGGGTGCTGCGAACAGGCCAGGCAGCTGTGTCCCCTGAGGATTTTGCCACAAGATAGCTCCACTGAACGTCCTCTTTGGAGCTGTCTCAGACTGTCAGTGGGAAGAGACTGACACCTTTGCTCAGCCTGTGTCTGTATTCCTCAGTCACTATCTACCAATGCATTTCTGCTGCTGTGGCACCTCCACATGGCATTCTCTAAGCTGAATTTGCTCAACTGTGTATTTTGGGTACCAGCTCAGCTGGCTTTCAGGATGAGATGCAACAGCAGTAAACTCACCTCCCTTGACATATTCCCCTAGGGGAGTAAGGGGCCTGGAGAGAGAGAAAAGAGCTCTCAAGTCCTAAATTGGGCTACATTTTTAACAGAACTTTTTTGAAGAAAGTTAAATCAAGAACAGGCTACATGAATGTAAACTAGATCGCAAATCCATTCACTGAAAGATACTGTCAGCCCCTATAACAGAGAATATGCAATAGCTCTGGGCACATGCAAATCGTTTATTAGTTTATGGGTCTAAGGTGTTCCAGGGAGTGTGAAAAATGGTTCTATGGGTGGACATTTAAGAAGTCTGACACAGCCCTGAGATAGGGATGCTCAGTGAAATTGAAAGAACAGGTGACTGAATAGTCAACTGAGGAATCTGAGCAGGTTTTTCCAATACAGCTTTCTTTTTAAAAGCATTCACCTTTTAGAGACATGTATGGACATCTACTCTAGGCAAAAAGGGGAAGCAACTGATTCTGTAAACTGTGTAAAATTAGGGCTCGGCAGGCAGCAGCATTCTTGGTTGCAGTGAAGGGTTAAGTAAAAACAGGCTAGAGATGGGGATGGAGCATTCTGGGTACTTCTCCACAATTACCTGCAAGATTTCTGGGTTTTGTTTTTATTGTTGTTTGGGGCTGTTCTTGTTTTGTTTTTTTGCAACTTTAGCCTAAGAATCTCGGACACCCATAGCACCAGGACTTCACAGGGGACATTAGACAAAAAAATATTGCTGGCAACACTGGTTTTGTTTCCTCAAGAGTATTCATACAAAGAAAAAGTATGATTACACAGGGTGATTTTTTTTATGACACTAGTAAATTAAGCCAACTTGAAGTGGAAATGACCACTTGCCTAGAGAACAAAACATACAGTTGAGTAGAGGCTTTGAAGTTCTTCAGGCCAATTTTCCTCTTGATGTCACTGTTTTTCACTCCTGTTATGTGTCCTTGGCGTAAAACTCTTATTCCTATTGGTTTAATTTCTCTTTTTACTTGTGGTACTTCCATTTCAGATGAATGAAAGTTAAAAAATTGAAACAGCTGTATAAACATGGGATATTTAAGAAAGAAAGCAAGTTTCAGAAAGTGTTGACTTGTACTGCAAAAAGTGCTTGAAAAGTACATATCAGAAAGACTGGTAATTCTACTGCAGTTTCTATTTTTATAATGCATTAACATTTTTATTAATAAAGTTAGATTTAAATACAGTATAGCCTCAGCAAGCAAATACCTTGGAAGGATACAAGTCATCTTTAATAATGCTTTGATTTGTGACCTTCACCCCTTTGTTTTCTTTTTTTTTATTTCAAATGCATTTGAAGAATGTCTATAAATAGCCTGGACAGACTGAATGTATAATTTTAGGCTCATTTTTTCAGCATCTGGATTTTGGAGCAGTTTGCTAGATGAAACATGGACCTGCCACTTTTGAAATTGTGAAGTCCAATGTTAAGTCCTTAGAAAAATAATGTTTTGTGGATATAACTGCATTTCCTAATAAGTAAATGTAAAGCCATAACATAAAAACACATTATTGAATATGAACTAAGCAAAGATGAAAGTTTGATTTAGAAATTTGGAGAAATAAATTTCACATAAGAAGGAAGCTCAATAAGCTCAACCAAAAACTCCTAAAATATTTACTTCTTTATAATGCAAGGGAAATATTTGCATTTCACCTCATATACTAGTTAAAAACAGAGTGCAAAATTCATACATTTAGCTTACTGAGTCTTATTTCACAGAATGCAGAATGGAGCAAAACCAGTTGACTGCATGTTTTTGGCATTTAGCATTTGGATAAATGAAAAAGAAATATTAAAAATTACAATGCATTTTATGTAGAGCTGGAGAATAGTAGAGTTTAAAAGGTTAAGGCATGTTTAGCTCACCCCAGTATGTTTTTCCAGCAGAATTTTGGAAGACTCCAGTGTGGCAAAGATGCAACCACACCTGCACACTGGAAGTAATTCCCCCAGTGCAAATGGGACTCCTTTCAATGTACAAATACACGAATAGGCCTCTGTCAGGATGAGGATACATTTATTTATCTTCTTGCTTAGCTTTAGTTCAAAATCAAGACTTGATGGAACAAGCATGGTCTATGGGCCAGACTATCAGTAGATGTAACAGGAAGTTGGAGAATAGGATACAGGAGGGTTTTCTTAAGCAGCAGGGTCCTTTATATTTAGTTTTTCTGTAATTAGTTGTTTTTATTGACATAAGGCATACAGATGGTCATATGCATTTCTATAGAAATATGGCCAAAGTTTATTATCGGATTACATTTATTGCTGTGCCTTCCATCACGATGGTTCACAAAAGCACTTAATTAGCACACGGCCCGATCCCATTTATGTTAAAGTAAATCACAAAACTAGCACCGATTTCAGCCATGCTGAATTGGACTCCAACCACTATATGGGCATGCATGTGTTTCATCACTTCTGAAACTGGAAGGAAGCAGCCACTCCTAACAGAAAATGTTGCTGAAGAAAATAATTTATTCCTGAAAGTAACTGCAATGACCAACATGATACAGTTTCAGAGAAATAAATAATTGAGATTATCTCTTTAGCTGGGGAAGCCAGAATAACATCTTCTTCCTTACAAAAATAGCATGTGCTGGACTTTATCTAAACACTGGACTCTTCACAAGCTCCCGCCAATCACAGTGTCATACAGACCTAGGGGAAATGACACAACCGCCTACGTAGCTTAGGCAATTATACAGTTCCAATATTTCTAATATTTGAACACCTTACAATTTTAAAAGGGGAAATGGAAACATATGGAGAAAGCCACATGCAGAACATAAAATAGTCTAAATGCTTTAGTAAGTACTCGGGCTACTTCACACTGCTGAGAAACCTGTTGAGGCTGTAGTTAGTTATACTTGAGCCTACAGGGAGGCATGATAGCTGGCAGCAGACGTGAAAGACATATTCAGTTTACACTGTCAATACTGAGAGAAACTTTGAAGGTTGGTCATGCACCCATGGAGGTCTAAAATCTGACCACAGAGTCAAAGTTTATGAAAAGTTTTTTGCATATCTCTATATGTGTGTTTGCTTTTCAGACACTTTTACTTAAGTTCAAACAAGATCTGTCAGTACTTTTTTAATGCAATGAACAATTTCCTTTCTTTTTTTTTCCTCTGCCCTCATCACTCTGCTCCACATTTTTCCAGATCCACTTACATCTATGAACTACTCACTTTTTTGTTGTGTTTATGTCTAAAATCTTCCTCATTTTAGAGTCTCACCCCATTCTTGTGCTCAGCCAGAGCTGACAAATGTTTCATCCAAAAATCACTCAAACTTTCCCAATATTTTTTTTTCCAAAACCCTGCTGACTCTTTTGTGCTGATTTTAACCGATTTCTACAATATGCAACAGTACTGAAAGCCGTTCGAGTATACGGCTTTTGTGTCAGCTGCAGAAATGCTGCTGACAGAGTTGGTGCACCCAGTGCGGCTCCAAACTCAGCTTTGCCCTCGGGTCTCCCATACGGTGAACTCCAGGCCCCACACAGAGATCTAACGCAGGAGAGCCAGCCTGCATGGGACAGGCCTACCAAAACAGCTGTGGTGTTGAATTGTGACCCCTTAAACTGCTTTTTGGTTGACATGCCCTTACAATGTAGGCCAGCTTTTGTCTCCACTTGCACGGTCATTTGCCAAGAAAACCTCTCTACTCCCTGCCAATGCAAACTCCCCACAAGATATCACAAATGTTTTGCTGCAGCATCAGTTTCTCTCCAGCAGCTAGAGCACATAAGGACATCCCATTTTGCACTGAGAGAAGATGCTGTTCTTAGCAAGGGCACCTGAATCTATCATCTGCTCCCTGCACCATCTTGGTGGTGTCTTAGTGGCATGATGTCTATGTTACTTTATGGCATGGACATAAATACATTGCAGGTTTCTCATTTGGACTACATATCAAAATCCCTTTTACATTATTACACCCAACAAAGATGTAAAAAGAATAACTATGTGGCCGTTGGGCCCAAATCTGAACTCCAAGACACTGCCACAGTTATTGCATTAACACAGTTTCAGTATGTGTTCAAAATCTTGGTGCAGCTCTAAAAGTTTCACTAAAATTCTTTTTGTCATTTCCTGTTCTCCAAAACTATTAACCATTAGACAAAGCTACTTATTTTTGAATTAAAGAACTTTTTGGACATGATAGCATGCAAAGTTGGATTTATTGTTTCTGAAACATCAGTTTATCAGTCTCCCATTTGTTTCAATGAATGTACTCTTAATAGGAAAAAAAAAAAAAAAGGAAGATCAAAGAAGTTAATTGAACAATACCAGATATGTCTTTAAATCTAGACACCTACACTTCTTACACATTTTTATGTGCCAGATGTGTATAAATATCAGATACTGGATCTAAAACAACTATGATTTTGGTTTTTCCATATAATTTAAAAAAAAAGTCATTCTTTTCACCCCAAGGTTTGACTCATCCTTGTGCAACCTATTTTCTGAAATGCAGCTGGGATGAAAAGAAACAAATCATCATTGTTACTTCCACTGTCTTTGGAACTTTCAGTTGATGTATGTCGCAATTTTTCAACACAGCAATTTTTAGAGAGTTTACAGCATTGGCTGTATAACACCAGCATGCTTCAGCTCTGAGCAGTTCATGCTTTGCAGAGAAACTCCCTTAAGTAGTTAACAGACTCAACCTCAAATCTGAACTGCAAGGAGCTCAGGCCCAGACTTAGCTCCCACTCATATCAGTGGGTGTTGCATCTGTTCCAAACTAATGAGATGAGCAGTGGCTTTGAAGAACGCTTTGAGACCAAACAATTTCCCAAAATGAGGAAAACAAAAAGGAATCAAATTCCATCTCTTTCGAAAGAGTCACATCATAGAGAAAGTTAACTAAAATGGTATTAGTTATACATATGATATTTTTCTTTATGGTAGGCAGAAGTTGCATGTAGGTACCAAGGACTCAGCAGTGCAAAGGAACTTGCTGTAATTAGAACTTTTCTTTGAGTACCAAGTAACTTTCTCATGACTCCGGATTTCCCTGTTCAATACCACAACGTCATAGACCCTACAAAACTAAGGTCTCACTTGCTTGGAATAATTGTCCAGAACACTTCTTCCTCTCCTTTTTGCAAGAAGGCCAGAGGAGAAGAATGCTGGTGTTTTCAGAAGAGTACAGAGCATGGTGAATTGGAAATCTTCATCTCATTTCTAAACTAACGATATGTCAGCGGGGGACCCACATTGCTCAAGGGAACCATGCAGTAGCAATACGCTCCAAATTCTCTCCCTTTTCCATGGCCAGTCTGTTGTCCCAAGGGTATATAGTAGAGGCCAAGCACCTTTGCAGGGGTTCTGCTTAGCTGGCAGTAAACTGTGCAATCCTATCAAGGGTTAAGGCACAGTTAGACCTACTCTATATTTGTCAAACAATTAGTCATAATTAGGGCAGTTTCACATTTGGAAAAGGGGAATAGCTTTAATTAGAATGGAATTATGTCCCTGTGACAGACTTCAGAGGGAATTCTAATGGCAGGATGCAAACAATAAAGTTTGCCAGGCTTTTACAGCATTTAATAGCTTATGGAGCATATTGTGAGTATACAGCCCTTTCAGTATGTATAAGAACCATGTGCAGCAAAACCCTGCGTCTCTGCTAGGATCTCAGCGACTAAATGGGGAAGAAAAAAAAACATAAAAAACAGGAATTTTAAAACAGTAACCAAATCCCTCTCTTGGCCCAAGCACCTTAGTCAATACATTTGGGCAGCTCTTCTCCCTACTCTAGAAACTTTATTTTTCTTTTACTGTAGAACAGAATTCTTGTTATAGAATATGAGAGGGAAAAAAAAAGTTCCACTTAAGGAAATAAATACTTAATTTCTAGCTACAAAGTATACTTTTTCCTCTCTGTCATGCTTTTTAGCTGTTAACTTGAGGGCTGCTCTGCATATGAACTTGCATCAAAATCAGTCAGCTGAATTTAATTGAGGCCTTCTGTTATTCACAGGCTGGAAATGGGCACTGGTCTCAATATAAAGGCTTCTTGGGTAACTGTTTTGCAACTCTCTTCTCATTGGCTTAGTTTAAAACCCCTTACACGGGTAAACATCAACTCTTCCATTGAAACCAGTGGGAATGTTCCTTTGGAGTCCAAATACATTAGGCTTTAGGCAAGGATAAGTCAATGAAAAAAAATACAAGAATAAAGAAATCAAAATCAAATAAGATGATTGAAACATAATCAGAACATGCTGAAACCCTGCAGAAAAGTAGACAGCACAATGCAGCACTAGTTACTGGAATACTGCTAATATTTTTATTTCTCTGTGGTAATCACTCTAAGCAAGAGACTTCCTGTCTGAATGAAGGGATAGCAGCCTCATGGTTTTTTTTCAATGAAAAAAAAAAAGATGCAGCTTTCAGTCATCACTAACTAATAGAAGATTTTAAGTCTGCAGCACAATTCTGGTTTTCACAACTATTATGTGAAGTTAAGAAAAAAAAATTGCAATGTCAGAGCTCTTCCTTCCAGTGCTGTTTACCTCTCTCTGTCCCCATGGCTCAGTGGTTGCCACATTCACCTGGCATATGAGAGAGACAGGTTCAACTCCATCCTCATGATTCCTGAGAGCATGCTCCGAGACACATGCTGCAGTGGGATATACAAAGGCAGAATAGGTCTTTTAACTGCTCTTTTTTGCAATGTTATGGTTTACATAAATAAATAGACATTCACTATAGATGAGCCTAGCACATACGTGTCCTACTTACCGGGTGTTCAACCACTAGGCCACAGTCTTTCTTACCCTCTGACAAAACATTTTGTTCAGAATGGACCCTCTCCAACACATGGAATTGAGGGAGACTAATCCAAAGTAATAATGTACATTTAATGTAATATTCCCTTTATTGTAATAAGGAGCATATCCTAAACAGAAGAGATTTCATTTTACATCCACACTCTTAAACAATGGTAGAGATTTGAACTGGGATCTGAGTACTTAAAAAGCGTTGGAAAATGAATTTCCATAGACAAGCAGAAAATCAAATTGATGAACTTCTGAGGATGGAACAGAAGGAGCTTAGGGACAAAATTTCTAATGTCTGGATTCACAACAATACTAAAGAAGAGTACAGAGCAAAAAAATTATTATCCAAAATGTTTTAAAACACAATTGCAGGCACCCGCCCAGTGCTCTGGAAGTCTGTGAAACAAATGAAAGATCACTAAGTAACATAACTGAAATGACTGCCCGTAAATATATCCACCCCATCCTCCATTCCTTCACCATAAAGGAGGAGGATGTTCTAGGGATTTAAAAAAAATAATCTGCTTCTGTGAACAAGAACTCCTTACAGAGAATTTCCTGCTTCTTCTAATCTTAACTATGGCAAAATGTGATATCACAAGTAACTGAACCTCAGATTACTTAGGACTGCAAATTTAAATCTACCCCTTGAATACTAGTTACAAGCTTGTTAGAAATTAGCACACCCTCCCATCTAGCATGCTCTACTTTGCACTAACACAAATTAGCAGGTAAATAACGCACCCATTTTATTGTTGTTATTTTCTGCCATCATCGGAAAAGCTCATTCGGGGAGTCATTTCATAGGTAGATTTCTTGTTTAACTAACATGCCTTCTGGTTACAACTACCTCTGCTACAGTCATTAGGTAGAACTCAAATAAAGAAAAAGAGCATAAAGTGTGTGAGGGGATCTAGAGACAAGTAAGGAGAAAATATATTTTCTTGAAAGAAGATGTTGCTTTCCACAGGAAATTAAGAAGAGATGATGTCAGAAGAAAAGCAGAAGAACAAATTTGCCTGCTGCCAGATCAGAAGCCTAGGGAGGATATCTACTTTTTGCCAGTCTATTCAACACTACACGGGCCAAAGTAAAAACAGAACAGGGTGTCTTATGAACACAGTGTGCCCAAGGATCATTATGACCAGAGTGGCACTTTAATTCCTCTCTTCTCTTGAGGATAAGCTCATAAAGTTGTTACTTTATGACAGACATGCTGAGAGGGAATGTGGCAAAGTGAATGACTGGAATCACCCACCTGCTCAACATACAGTACTCGGTAGAAAAGCAACTCGCTACTAGCAGCAGTATGTCTAAAGGGAAAAAGTTCCCTGCCTCATTAGCAATGGGGTGCACAACCAGCTATGCCCATGTCAAACTTCTGCAAGAAAAGAAGTATATATGCAAAGTTGTCTCATGTGTGCCTACCAACAAGAACGTATTTAGCAAGTTCTATCATACTAACTTAATATATAATTTTTCAAAATTCTTTGTATCAGACATAGCATTTTGCATCTTCAGATACAATATTCCTCATATTTATCACCATCACCTTGTTGCCTTGATGCATCACACTCACTGATTTGTGGAATATGAAACTGTCTGTTTCATTTTGTTGAAAACACTCCTGTTATTGTCATTCAATTAATCAGAATATTCTGAATTAGGGACGATACATAATTGCCTTTAGTTTTCAAGAAGACAATATTTGTCATTCCACTTCAATAGTGGTGAGATAGAGAGAAATGAAGGACAACAACAAATACTGCAATAATCTTTCAACATTTCTTTCCATGACAGCAAGTATCTGCATCTATTTCTCTATTAAATCTGAAATTATTAGTAATTGTTTTCCAGATACTAGTGGTTTTGTGAACTCAATCAAGACAAGCAAGAGGGCAAATTTTCAAAAACTTCTGAGCATCCTTCTGCTAAAAGCAAGCCTCAAAATGGACATTAAGGAACAGTCACACTCACTGATTACTTTGAATCGCTTTGAAAATTTTGATTATAGTTTAAAGAAAAATTACTCTAACATGTTATTATGATAAACATAATATTTAACTACTTGTTTCACGTGAACTTTTGATGCATGTAGCTACAGTTCTCTTGCATTTTGCACAAAAAAATAAAATCATTTAGCAGCAAAGGACAGAAATCCAGGCTGGCACATATACGATTAAAAATGCTGGCTTCCTACTCAGAGCATAAACAATCTCAAGAAATGGAAAGATTGACAGAATATAGATCATTTCTCATCCTGATTTCTTTTTCCATACACACTACTCATGTCTTCCTTTTCTTCTAGGTAGCACCTTGATGTAAAACAGTTCCTAAAACCCAGGAAGGTCTCAATAACAACACGAAATCAGGCAATTCTTTTCATCACTTTCTTTTTAATGGCTATGCTGTCATTCAGTTTTCCAGGACCTCTCTGGCTGTTAGGAATATGAGACATGCAAAGCTGTTGCTGATGGCAGTGGAGGAGGACAGGTTGCCAGCTGTGTGATCTCCTGTGGTGAAGGCTAAAGCAACAAGGCCTTGGAAAATACCCATGCAGACAGCTGGGGAGTCAAACGAGAGAATCCTATCTGTGACCACCGAGCCACCCTTGGAGCACCACTGTGCCTGGTGGGCTGGTAGCAGCAGGTCGCAGCTCAGGAACCCACTGAGCTGTTGACATCCGTTTGCCTGCTACTAACCAGCAAGGAAGACTCTCCATGTGAAGCTGTCTGTAGCAGCTCACGTGTATACCAAGGTCTGATATCACTGGGGTCTGGCTGGGTTGCTGCTGCATGATACAAAAGCAAAAAGATGTTAGGAAGCCCAGATAAATATATGTTGGAAGAGAGAAATGAAGAGCACATAACTACTATTTTATTTCCTCCATTGAAACTCCTCACATTTTTCTCTGCCTGAAACTCCTCTCTTCTGCTCATTTTGGAGAAATCATGGGAAAGAGAAAATCAAGGCCCCTGTAAATGGTACTGTCTTGCCTGGTAGGCATGTCTTTTCTTTCCAGACTCCGCAATCTCCAAATTTTGCCATCAGAAGTCTGACTCCCTCTGTTGAAAATAAAAGCCAGGATGAGCGGCTCTCATGCCCGCTATGTGCAGCCACGGAGGGACCAGCAGGAGGGCAAGACTTCTGACAGCGCTCCGATAACGCTCCGACTTGCCAGGAGCACAGGCACAGAGACACCAAGCACAACCCCGGTCCCATGCATGCTCCGGCAAGCTGAGCGCACCCTCTGCAAGCTTTGAGCTTCTGCTGCCCACATGGGAATGCAAAAACACTCAGCGTCTTGCCAGAGATATGAAAACTGTCCCCATCAAATTCCTATAATCATCTGGAGATATAAAATCAACAGGAATTTTCACTGGAGACTCAGCTGGGAGCCGAGCTGTATCCTTAATCAGCAAAATAAATGAACATTCTAAACTAACATAACCTTGCAGCACATAAAATAGAACTGCCTTGGTAGTGTCAGCTAATTCAAACTGTTCTCTGCCAAGGTCTCATTTGGGGTATAAATACACAGTTTGTCCAAGGGAGCAGCATATGTCGCTGCTCTCCTTATTTTGAGACACCTCCTTAGATCTGCACAGTTCAAGATAAATCAGATGTTAAAAGAGATATTTATGATCTTCAAAACTCAATGAACTGCATTTACACCTACAGTATCTTGGCTCGTTCTGGGCTGAAAAGACCCTAAGACCTGATGTATACTTGTATAAATAAATGAGCATATGAAATTTAGTAACAGGAGCTCTTGTGACTCATAGGAGTCTTTGGAAAAATCCCCACTAATCTATTAATAATAAAGAATCTGTAATGCTAAAATTACAAACTCCAGCATGTCCCCTCTTAGCATGCCAGAGAGACTTTTTTTTTTCTGATAACAGTAGCATATTCAAGACGTATAGTCTTGACACAAGCCTAGTTCATATTCTGCAGACGGATACCTTGAATTACAAGTATTCCCATATAGGAAATTGGCTATTTAGCAGAAATCTCAGCTCAGTGTAAAAAGTTAACCTTTTTTAAAGAGATAATATGAAAGTGCTTGGTACAATCAATGTAAAGTTTCCAAAGTCACTGAATTGGGTATCAAATTATCACCATTTTTCCTGCTCCTAAATTAAAAGTTGTATTGCATTTCAACTGTATATTGAAGTGCATAAGATGCCATATAGGGGGACCATGACACCTGGCATATGTGAGAGGCTTCTGGCAGTTTGATACCAAAAATTCAACTAAGAAATAATTTACAGCATTGACGTTTAACATGCCATGATTAAGTTATACAGTTACAGTCCACAGATAAATCAGGTACTCTCTTTGCTTTGAAGAATTCTTTGCCCACGGGATACAGAGATATGGATGTTACCAACTGTCTAGAGTTATTTGGATTACATTTTCAGGTTTTCTTTATAGTCACTCTACCTAGGGACTTTATTGTGATTGTGCAGCACATGTCTGCTGCAGAGGAGTGATTTCTGGACCAAACTATGCAACTAAGAAATTTAATAGATCACAGAGCTCTGCGCTCTGAACAGCACTGTCCATCGCTCTTGCACTTGGTGCATTACATGAGGTAGAGTGCTAACTTTACTACAGAAAACACGCGGATTGCTTCCTACTTTCTACATCCTCCAATAAACCTTGTCTACTCCATTTCTGAGTATCTATGGAGGAAGCCTTTCTTACTTTGCGTGGAGGGTCACTAATATCTAGGGGGACAAATAGTACCACTGGAAAAAAGCATATAATATTTCATCAATAACTAAAGAAACTCTGCTGTGCCTGGGAGGCCTGTGCTTGTTTCTTCTTTTCTTTGTTAGTCTTTACGTACATTTTATTTTTTATACAGTGCTTCAGAGTTCACTCAACAAATGATAATCTCCTCGCATACAGTCACAGTATAATAAACAAAAGTTAGGTGGAGAAGATCCTTTCAGCAGGGAAACCACTTGAGGTCCATTTTTGGCTCACTTCTTAAATAAATGAGATTTAAGATATCATGCTGTGTGCATGCATGAATGTTTCTTGGCCTTTTCTTCCAGTAACTTAGGAATGATTGCCCATTTTTTCCCAAATTTTACAAGAAGTTAATAGGGTTGAAAATACTATGTTAAAGAGTGGGGCAAGCAACAATTAGGTAAAGTGCCCATTTTTTCCCAAATTTTACAAGAGGTTAATAGGGTTGAAAATACTATGTTTGTTGAAGAGTGGGGCAAGCAACAGTTAGGTAAAAGAGAGAGATTTTGCTAGAGCCTCCACAGAGGCAAGAGCTAAGAAATGAGTGTACTTAATTAGATATCAGAGAATCCACAGAGGTGCCAAAGTTGCATCGCTTCATTTTAGTGCTCACAGACTGTGTGTGTGGCTGATGTGCTCTATGCAGATCACTAAAACAAAAACAAAAAAAAAAAAAAAAGAATTCTGCCCACTGAAAAGAAATGCCCCCATTTGTATCCGCAGTCCTGCCCTCTGACACTCAGCGACAAGTTGGTGCAGCCTATGCAAGCCTGGTGCCACATCCCAGAACCTGGAGCTTGGGGGAAATCTTGGTTCTGCACATACACTGCATGAGTCCTAGAAGTGATCTTTTCTGCTTTAGCATTACCCCTCTCTTAGACCCATTTTTCCCTTTTGCAAGTGCCCGTAAGATTCTATGCACCTTATATCTTGAATTAAATTCTACAACTTCCTGTCACTATGCTCCGCAGATGAAAAAGGCCCTTGCCGTCTGCCACGTGCATTCCTGATTTAATGCAGGGTTGTTAAAGCATTGCCAATTCACTCAAGCAGGAACTACAGTCACATTCAGAAAGACAATGTTTTTAAAGGTATGAGATATACTTCAGCATGTCTACAGTATTAAAACTGCAGATTTGGATGAGCTAGGAATTTTACCAAGATAACAACAGCATCAGAAATTGCCAGAGAGGTTAAAAAAGGCATAATTTCTCAGTATTTTAGGCTGCAGTTTTGCACAGTGACAGTTCCTTGAGTTCTGCTTGAATTTCAGTAAAAGCAGCACTCCACATTAAGTAAAAATATCCTTTTAGCAAAGATCAGGGCACGAATGGGCACACGCCTTATTCACATGGTAAATGAATTTGCGTGACCACAGAATCTACCTTATTCTTCATTTGTCCTCAATAAAGCTTATGAAGAGGATGACCAAGCTAGAGATTGTTTATCCTCGGAATAAAATGTGAATACTTACTGAGAATGTGTGTGAACTAGAAAGCTCCTCAATGAAAATATGCTTGGCAGAAGCAGCCTCCAAGAAAATGAGCACCGTTCACAGCTAAACAATATATTTGTATTTGAGCTAACACATTCAAAAGAATACACGTATTTCCAGCTGGCCTAAAATATTTTCAGCTTGCAAAGGAATGTGTAAGTTCTATTAATACAGAGCTTTTTTTTTGAGCAGGAATTATGTAAGAACTAATTTCAAACTACTGTTCTTTTAGTGGTGGCAGGTAGGTTCACATTCCTTCTAATCCACATAATAACAGCTTTTTCTCTCAAAAAATGACAAAAGAATAAATTACAGATGTCTACTTTGCAGGCTTACAGAAAAAAAAAAAAAAGAGTGACTAAATGGTAGAAAATAGTCAGACAGAATTATGAGCAAATGCCACATATTAAAAGTTCCCCACATGTGGCACAGAAAGAAACAGTAAATTCACTACAATTGTCTGCTCAACAGGTTGAGCCTCGATCCAACTGGTAGCAATCAGGCAGGACACTAGAGTGGGCAGGAAATCTAAAATTAGGTTTTACTACCTATAATGGATGATTTATGGGATAATTTAATTGGCAGTCTTAGGACTAAAACCCAAGGTGGGGGAACAAAAACATCTTTCGGGATATACTCTATGAACCCTTCCTGCAGTGGGCTGGAAAATAAAAGCATGGGGGAAATAGCCTAATGATACAATATTCCTTTTCTAGCATTAAGCAGAAGATGGGTGAATACATTAGTGTTTAGTGTTGAGAGCAGGGGATGCACCAGAGACAGTAGGAAGCCATGCATTGCCATAAACTGATTTTCCTTCCTTTTCGGAGAACGCTTTGTGAATTGCTTCTTGTAGTGAAACTTGTCTTCTACTACACAAGGGATTATAAACAGTCTCAGAGTAAACAGAAGGCTATAATTCACTCCCATGCTTTTTTTGACGTCACCGACCATGAAAGCACAGCACAAACAGTTTATTGACTGCAGCAGATTGAACTCAGCCTTGTATTCACCCATCCCAGGGCAGCCACTGTCATCAGCAACATTTGCTGAGCTGTTTGGGATTTTGTTCCTCCATGGTACTTCTGTGTTCATATATCCCTTCCAAAGTGAAACCCCACAGGAATAAGAAGGTGCTGGCTTACCCTATCCCTCCTCCCTGGGAGAGCTCTGCAAGGGTTAACATTTTGTTCTCTGCTGGATTAAAGCCTTTTTGCAACTTAACAGGGGGTAACAGGATCCTTTTCGCAGTCCTCATGTGTGTTCCACCAATGTCAGCACGTGCTACTGATGTATTTTCCATGGCTTATTACATTTATTATGCAGGCTTCATGCCAGCCTGGGCGGTTGAGCGAGAGGCATGGGGACACTGCCCAGTGCCACCCCATGGGCAGGGAGGTGCTCCCCGCGCTGCTGGCAGGCAACTCCTCTGGGCGTCTGCAGGGCTCCTTCCTGCACAGGGCTGTGCACACATGTGAGTGGTTGGACCCCTCGAGGAAGCCCTGATGTTTGCAGTTCATCCCAAGCTAGACAGCAGTTTGGGGTGCTGGGAGTTTATAGGGAGCACGTAGGGAGAAATACAGGAGTATGGGGAGGCCTCAGAAATGCTGGCCCGTTAGGGAGCACATCTCCTCTTTCTGGTGCTGTGACCAAACAGACTGTCAGACTCAGTCCTTTTGAATTTCCTTTCCCTGGGTTGGTTGATTTTGGCAAATGCTCTTCAAATGAAACGACATCCACATCTCTCTACTCCCAGCTATCAGAGTCAAGGCCTATCCATTTCCAGGTTCTTCTGCAATAGGGTCACCGTTATTAGTCTTTACGAATAAACTGCATCATCTGATAAGTGCTTTTATACTTAATAGCAAAAACTCAGTCATATTCTATTTCAGGGTAACAAATTTTGAGATGATACAAGAATATGTTTAGTGTTACATCTTTTACACCCAACCTACCGCTGGAAATGTCAAAAGGAAAAGCAAACAATCAAGTCAGTTTAACAACCCTTGATTATTACTCTTAAAATAGCAGTGACATCAAGTTTTAATAAATCAAATACTAAAAAAAAAAAGAGGTATCCCCTTCTTTTTTTAAGACAGCAACATCCAGGAATAAGCTGGAAAAATCCAAGGCTATCCCAAGAATTTCTCAGCATATTTTAACATTGTTTGGGATGACCAGAAAAATCCCGAAGCAAGGGAAAAGGAATGGGTTCCAGTAATCAACCTTTGCAAGAGCTCTGCAGTGAGCCTTAAGTCTATAGTGAACGTGGTCAGGCCACTTGAAAACCAGGCCATTGAAAAGGCTGCAACACTTCCAAAAATATTTGCTTAAGTAGATATAAGTATGACATTTTCAAGCTTCTGTTGATACTTTTGCCATTTTGCTTTTTTCCCCTCTCCTGTTCTTTGGGCACTAGCATCAATCATTCTTCATTTTTTACGTTTTATATTCTTCCCCAAATTTCATTTCTACTTCAGTGAATGAGAAAAATCTCCATGTCAACAACAGGAACAAGTTTTTGCAGTTTTTATGCCACTCATTCCTCTTAACTAAGGGAACCACCACATAGCTTGATACAAACTTACAAGCCACTGTCGTAACTAGGATGCTCTTCAAAGCCGAAGTCAGATTTCTCACAGAACCGAAAATCTCTCTTTCAATGTATTAGTTAATTTAGCTGTATATTTTAAATGTTTCTTCCATAAATATCCTTTTTTTTTTCTTTTCTTAGCTTACTTTTTCCATGCTTGAGGCTAACATGATTACATTACAGTAAAGAAGAAAACCTTTGTGTCTTAAATACGGCCTCTTTGTTGCCTAAATTTAAAATACGTGAAAAGTTTATAGGCCCTGTCAGATTCAGGGTGTGGTACATTACACTTTCCCTCATGAAAACGCAGCCTACATCTGTGGGTAAGTTGCCTTTTCATGGAAGTACTATTTCAGAGAGCATTTCCATAAAAATTCACCTTGGCACAGCTCTGTTTCTCTTGTCATTTGCCCAGCTGTGTTCCTTCTTTGATTGATTTTCATTTTGGATAAGGCACAACAGTCATTTTAATGGGGGGAGCAGGGGAAACTTTCCATTTTTACATAAGAGCAAACATCACTGTCAATTTAATGCCACTGCATGAAACATCAATAAAACCTACTGTAATTGTATTTACAGTCAGGGATAGTCTGACAGAACACTTCAACCTCCATTTGCCCTTACTAAAAACAAAACAAGAATATAGTGCACTGAGTCCTAAGTGTAATTTGTAGAAGAGGAATCACTAGGTCTCTTCAAGGGTTTTGTTCAGTTCTAGCTGAAGTCAATGCGAGTCTTCCAACCAATTTGAGCAGGAGATAGGGTACAGCATCATTTTCCTGGTGAGGAAAGGGGTGCAGGGGAAGGAGAAGGGGTCATACTCAGAGAATAAAGATCTGTTGACCCAGATGGACAAATTAAATGAGATTGTACTGTAGTTGCTGCCACTCTTCCTGAGATGGAAAGTTGCAGCCATGGCCAGAGGCACCAGGCACCTTCCAGATCCAGAATCATTTGTTTCCTCTAAGGGAAAAGTCATCCCATCCACTCTTGTAATAGCTGATATCTGGGCCAGGATAGAAAGGATGCTGCGCTGTCCTCATTTGCCTCGCTGTCCCCATACTATTGCCTGAGGAAGATGAGTTAGACCTACCAGCCCAGGTGAGGTTACCTGAAGCATGCTGTAAGACACAGGCTGCACCTGTACTTCTCTATATGGGAGCCCTATTTGGGCCAAGGGGCCAAGGGCAAGGAAAGGACCAGGTCTTCCCGCATGGCACCGGGGGTCCACATTCCACTGCAGTTACACAGCCTTGTATCACTGCACTCTGATTTTGACCATGCTTCCTAAACACAAATACTAAATTACTCTTTTAAATGATGGGTTTCATGTTTTTCTGAAGCATTTGCTTCAGCACTGAGGCTGAAAACGGACAGTCTGTGGTCTCTTTTATGAAGTTGTTTTTATCCTTTAGGAACCAAAGTGGTAAACCACTAATGGCATGAGCATTTTTCTCATTATCAGTTACAAGGTTAATGATTCTTATTTAAGCAAGTAGTATTTTAAATCCATTCAGGCCTAACATTTGAGTTATTGGACCTCAGACTGGTTATTGTTTCCTCTTATAAGAAAAATCTTTTATTTTTTTTAAATTAAAGATGCACTTCCAAGATCATGTGGTAATTTACACCAGTAAACTCTTAGGAACATGTCGCAACAAAGTCTTAGAACTGACTGATTTTCAAAATCCCTTACTTAAAAGTTTAGTGCACTACAATTCTTAGGTCAACTCACAATAATCAACTGATCAATTAAAACTGTGGTCTAGCAGGTGACTCAAAGGCAGACTTTAATCCTACTGCTTGCATTGAGCTCTGCTTGGTGGTCTTTGGAAAGTTACTTTCCTAAAAAGTTACACTCCCAAAAAGCATTAGTTTCAAACATGTCTCCATTACCAGGAGCCCAGTGCCACCCAGACATAGACTAGAATAGACCATAGAGATTATTTTTGCACAAGGATCTTATGCCCCTTATGCTCAAGTCCCTTCCCAATAGTAGCATTGAGAGAAATGCCATAGTTACTAAAGTCATTGGAAGACAAATGTCCAGGTTCTTAATGGGAATGGGAAAGTAGAGAGCACGAAAAAGGTAGAGAGCACGGCATAAAGACTCTAGCATAAGAAAATCAAAGCACATTCATAAAACAACAGCTCAACATTTTTAAAAGTATCAAGCACATATTATATAGTAGTTGCCAAAGGGTTGCTGTCATCTCCAGGAAAAGTAAGCATGCCACAGATATTTCCTGTGCACACTGATCCTACGGGAACAGTAAAAGTTGGTTATTGCACAGACCTACTCTAAATGTTCTCACTTTCATAATACACAAGTGTTTTCTCACTGCATCCATTTTTGTTCAAAGCTATTGGTGGGCAGCATACCTAACTTAGCTTTTGTTTAAGTTCTTATGTTCTTCCAGGATAATTGGCCCTCTGGGACTTTAATGTAAATGGACTGTATCTTTGTAGGGACCTTGCAGAGGTATTTCTAATGTTTAATGGTCTCCTGAACTACTATTTTCCTCCCACTGTGAAGGAAATGGGCTTGCCGCCGTCCATTTCCCTGTAGCAGTCATTACTGCTAGCAACACGACTCTAGAAGCAACATCCTTTAGTCCATACTTTGCTTCAAAAACACTAGAAAAGGTAGTTAAGGCGTTCATCCTCTTTAACCGAGAAGATCCCGCTCCACATCAGCTTGATCAAGCAGAGGTTACCCTAATGTCCAGTTATTTAAGATCCATCCATTCGGATTCACGCAGAGTGGCTAAGGCAACTCTCACTCAGCCCAGTTTGTTGACTCAGGGCTTCTTGCCAACACGGGCATGTACCTGCCAGTGGTGCAAGAACATGAATCTGTCTATGTGGGCTTATTTCTACCTCTCTTTTGCAATTATTTCTCAGAGCACTTTCTAATGTCTTCCAGACCACCAGCAGCCCACAGACCATATGTTGAGTAACACTGCGGTAGAAAGCTGGTTAATGAGTTCTTCTCTCAGCCTGCAACAAGGCTCCCCCTTAAGAACTGGTAGACATCTCACTGCTTGCCAGCAGGCATAGTCGAGAACTGGCTCTCAACTGCTGTCAATACCTAATTTAAAATGCTTGTAATTATAACAGTAGAACAATAACATTTTGTTTACCTAAAAGCTAAGTTCATTCATTCCGTCTGCCCCTGGCAAACCTGAGCGAGGCACAAAAAAACAAAAATCTGCGTGCACTTCCAAAAAGTTTAGCTAGGCCTTCAGCCTACAGAAGTTAAGAAACATCCACCTTTGGGTTTTGAATCCAGGCGTTAACTCTGCCATCATCAGTTGAAACCCTCCACAGTGCTCTTTACTTGAAACCTCTAGGTATATCCTCTGCATCTAGGTATAAACTCTGTGGTCAGTCTGTGACGGAAGTAAAACTGAAGTGCTGTACAGCATGCTGTATTTTGCTGCATTGCTTCTTTCTTTTGTAGACTTCATCTTTCAAGACTGCTTCAGTGCTGATAAGAGCAGTCCTACTGGCATTCTGAATACTGAAATTTCTGCTCAGTAGATAGCAACTACAATTTAAAGTTTTCCCATGTTGCTCTCAGCTCCATACCAGACAATACCAGAAATCTATCTTCATGTCCTTTTATTCGTCTGCATTTACACTACTGAACTACTTGTAGTGCTCTTTTTTCTCCTCTTTTCTCGCCCATTGAAATCATTTGTACCTTCCGCTCCCCCCCCCAAAAAAAAAGAAGAGCTAATATAAAAAAACTTGATGTTATTTGGCTGTAAATATCATCATATCCAAAACACCTTTCAGACTTAAAATGGAAAAAAATAGGATTTCTCTGCAGTAGGAAGCTATGGGGTATGTGAAGAATTAAATTAGGAGACCTTCACAGCAGATCTGCACTGAATCCTTGCTGCCAAAGGATTGGAAGGAGGCCAGAAGTTTATCAGGAAGTAGTCCTACAGGTATATGGCCCATGTCTCTTCATCTGTGGAAGATGATAGAGGGAGCGGAAACTCTGTGAGTTTGTACAAGGTAGAATATATCAAGAGGAAAAGCAATGCCTGCTACCTGCGCTAAACGGTAGCGCCTTTAAATTTTGTGGTCCTTGAGGGGTATTAGGACTTCAGGAACTCACCACAGTGAAACCACTTCCACTGCTTTCCATGCCCAGTGAAAATATTAGGAAGAAACACTGAAGTTGAACAGTTCTGGCCCCCCAGAAACCAAGTGGGAAGCTTCTGTCAGTTCAGCAACTTGGAGATTTCATCCACAGACCACAAATTCTGAGTTTCCAAACTCTTTCACTGGGAATAGAGGAAGAAGAGGAATTTATGGGTTGTTGGGATATTTTTCCATACAAACCAATTGAAAATGTAAATAGAGAACAAACTGCTAAATGTGCTTTTTTTTTTTTTTTTTTCCCTTTTAGGAGAGCAACTGCTCCAAAGGAGAACAACAGAACTGACAAATGCCCTTAAGTGGGCATTTAGAGGACATCACTGGTTTCGGGTTTCTGTGGACTAGCTTCCTACCAAACCACTAAAAATGAGACAAGAGTTCAAAAATTCAGTATCACCTACTTAGCTGTGAGTGACTTTTTGTGAAATCACTTGCCTCCCTAATCCTTTCGCTGCTTACATAGCAAACAGTGAAATGTAGATGAGAGTCTGCAGGCACTGAAGTCTTCCTGGGGCAGCTGGCACTGAAGAGTTGAGCTTGATTAGCTTGATTAGGAGTTGGATGGGACACTCAATGTGCCAATGCAGGGAATATTTTCATCTCACGTGAATATCAACGTTACTGCTTTGGGATTCTGTTTTCCTGCGATGATTTGTTTCCTCACAGATCCATAAACACTTATGGCTTACGTCAATGTGGTTTCGGGCTCATTTTTAGCTTAGACCACTCACTTTGCACAGCCTAAGAGGAACCCAAAGTCAATGGCCACTGCACTTCAGACTAGTTTACTAATCAAAGCTGTACTTCTGCAGGGAAATGAGGATGCTAGAAATCAGTGCGGAAAGCTAGCCAAAATCCATCCAACCGTTAACAGACAGGAAGTAGGAATCATACTTTTCCACTACAAATGTTTAAACGATCCAAACCCAAATCTCCTCCCCACGAAATTCAAATATCTTCTTTCTCTTTTTCCGGGTGTTGAACATATGTTACACATGCATTACAAAACTTGCACACAATTTGTCCAGTTCTGAAGCAGAGACTGAAGTATAGCAGACATCCTTGCTCTCGCTCACATTTCTGCTTTCTAAGAGAAGTGCCAGAGAAAGTATTCTATTTTTTTAAGAGTTTAAAGGGCATGGTCCGAAAAGTGCCTTTGTAAAAATGGCACCTTTTTTTTTTATCCAACAGATCTGCTCCCTGTGAGTATTCTGAGTCATGCCTGCTTACTTTAGTGACCAAAATAGCTTTTTACTACTTTTCATTCTTCAGTCCTGGAGAGACAACACAGCAACGAGGGAGTTACATAAATTGTAGTCTGGATTGAAACCTATAGAGGCTTGTTAACTAAATTTTAGGTGAAGACTCAAGGACTTCAGAGTGGCTAAGGGGACAGCCCGGCTGCCCAACGCTTTCCCTGACACATGACACACGGTGGTGATAAATGAAAGGGAAAGTGCCTTGCCCTGGCTCCTATAGCCTACAGCAAATCTTACCCTCATATCTGTATCACTGCTCCTCATTGAGCTTGCCTTTTAGTGACAACTATCTTTCCAGCAAACCATCATGGAAACTGCTAAGAAATAATGAATACTCTCTCCCCTCCCCACCTATGCTGCTGTGCATAGGGCCAGGCACAATCTATAAGGCAACTTTGCATAAGTGGGCCTTGATAGATTTTAGCAATTTGCTCAGCCTAGCTGTGAACACCCCAGCTCTATCCCTTATACAGCACGTAAAACTATTTTAAGGTGCATAAGATGCTAGACCATTTAAAAAAAAATGAAATGGATAGTTCCACTTCATCTGCCAGCAGAAAGGAATATCATTAGAAATATTTCTAAAACTAAAAAAAAAAAAAGGTGATTTTTTCATTTTCTAATTTTTCTAACAAAGTTAGAAGAGATAATACAGAAAATGAAGAATGGTTTTTCTTCTTCCATTCCTGGTGATAAAAATGGATTGTAAAATGTTTGACATTGCAAATGAAACTATTACGTACCAAGTCATCTTCAAAATGAAAATAATGAGTGAGCCATAAGATTCATCCACTGTCGGCCTGCAAAACATTCATCTGGGCCGTTTGCATTTTTATTTGTTTTTCATTCAGGCTCTGTAAGATCAGCTGCTGGGGCCTGGATCAGGCCCTACATTCAAAATTCAGTGCTCTTAATCCCAGCCACCTGCAGATGAAGTACCTCAAAGTTCCATAACCAGACTTACTATCTGAGCTGATGGAGAAGGGTCATGTCTTCAGTGACTTACCCCAAAATAACATAACTGACTCAGATTGGAAGATGAACCTGCCCTCTAGCTAAGGAGGGAACTTACATGACTACTGCCAACTAGACGCTTAAATTTCAGATGTATGTGGTTAGGTGAAGTGATTCCTATCACCATAAAACAACTGTTCAGTCTCCTCTCGGTAGAACTCACTCATCTGCACTAAAGGTAGAAAAATCAAGAACTCAGCTTCAAGATCATGATGAATTGCTTTGCTGAAATGAAATCTTTGTGGTGCCTACTGAGAGGCCCACTTTGTGGTTTCAGGATGTTGACATACATATTGGCGACAGATGATTTGGCTTTTCCTGATTGCAAGAGATACAGAGCATGCTGCAGACCGTTTGCTATAAATACATAAAAATATCAGAGATCTTGTACATGTAGCAAAGAAATGAAGAGCATGACTCCAAACTCCCTGCCTCATATAGTGGGCAAACCTGATGAAACTGGTGAGCAGGTAGAAGATGCCTATCAGGACCAAACTATATCTTTAATTTTAAATCTCTAACTTATTCTTTTTCAAATCTACTTTTAATGCTAAAGGTGCAAACTTGTTCTAAAAAAGTGTAAAAGCCTTTGAAAGGTCAACTACAACCAGAATAGCCACTGTTAACAGTGATTCTTGGAGAAATCAGGGAGAGCTTTTATCATCACTATTTTGCATGGGTCCTGTAAATCAGCTGCTTTTTCAAGCAGATTTTGCAGTCTAGTCTCAGCATATGTTGTAATGTAATATATTAATGTTACTTTTATAGTTATATTTACAAATCCACTGTGTATAATTTCTGAACTCTATAGAGAACAGTCCATTTTCCAAGCAGAATTTTAAAACACCGGGTTTAGGTTTATTGCAGAGTTTATTCAGAATTGACAAAGCCTTCTCAGAAAGCTGAATTTTGCTTAGATTCTGCATAGATGCTAAGCTTTTTTCTTCATAAAGCCCTTCATAGTTTCCTAAATTGCATTTAAAAAAAAGCCTTTGATAGAAATGCCACTTATCTACAATTTTTTTTTGAGTTACTATATTTCTTACTTTTTCTCATTAAGGATACAGCAATCTACTAAAAGAATACATCATACAGCAGAACACATTGATATGATTTTTATGCATACACTTAATTACACCAGAATGAATCACACAGTAACAGCACACAGTATTAGTACTAAATATTAAAATACACATAAAAATGTGTCCTTCCATCAATTCAGGTCAAATACGTGCATCCACATTTAAAAACCTAAAAATAAAGCAATCAACTCAGGGTAAAGCCAGAAGGCATAGAGAAATCTTAGACTGGTAAGCCCACATGACTTATAAACTAGAAGTCAATCAGATTTTGCAACAGATTTTTCTTCCAGTAATTTACAAAGGAGCAAGTACTACTTCCAACCCACCACTGCCAGTGCTAGAAAAAAATGAAAAGTAACAACTGTTGATAAACTTATACATATTTGCTAGTGACATAATCTTGCAAAAAAAAAAAAAAAGTCAATTACAGATCAGTTGTAGCAGCCCACGGAAGGCAGAAGCAAAAGGAGCTGGTCCAGCAGGCAGTGCATGGTGTTGAGGGCTGACTACTAGGAAAGGGAACCTCACTCCTAACCCACTTGCACCTGCACAGCCTGGTCAGGTCTGTTCTGCCCACCCCCTAGTTAGAGATGAAGTTGTGGGTTAAAGTCATAGTCCCCACCTTTCCAATTCCTTCTTGCTATGCCATCTGTTCTCACACCAAGTATTGCTCTCAAGCAGTGGTCAACTATTCGACCAAGGCAAAATCTATCAGAATCATTTCTCCTGTTTCTGCATTTTTTGTGGGGTGAGGAGAAAAGAAAATAAGGCTGTTTCATTACAGACCTCCTGGAAAAACACGAAAACTTGGGTGTCTAAACTGAGCTGATTGAAACCACATTTAAATTTATATTTATAGCCCCGTGCAGTGCTGTAAGTCTGCTGGTGCTCATCACTTCCTACATGTCAACCTTTTCCTTAAGTCAATGTCTAATTAAGCACGTATAATCCAATGTTCCAGGGGCTCTGACGAAACCTGGAGATCTGAAACACACCTGAAATCAATATTCATTTCGCAGGAGCAGCGTTTAGAAAAAAAGGCAACAGCTTCAAATATTCTAGCAATATTGCACAGTGTCAATGCACATGGGCATCTATGGCTTTCTCTCTGTTACAAGACAAAGAGAAGCACAGCATCATTTAGGGGACCACTAGAACACTGAAAGTCATGTTATTATCGACACACTTTAATAAACACCTGGGTGTCCTATTGCACAGTGTATGCATTAAATGAAAACAGAGGATCTAAGTGCAAAAAAAAGAAGTCCTACAGTGGCTTTTCTGTCATTCGTGCACAAAGGTTGGACACAAGTGGTAACAGTGAGTCCAGCTGAACCATTTGTGAGGCTACAGGGCGAGGGCCTGAGTTTTAAATCGTTCTCTATGAGGGCATATCACATCCCCAGATAAAATAAAAACATATGTTTATTGTTTTATCCTCGGGAAGACAATTAATATTTATATGATGCATTATCAAACAAAAATAACTAGCTATTTTGTTCTTGGAATAAAGTTTTCTTATTGGAATGAAGTTGTGCCAAGGAGGGATTTTGTCTGATGCAAGCAGCATGCAAGAACAATCCACTTCCCATAATAGTTTTCTAAATTAAAAAGCGGTATTTCAGAGGTAAGCTCAGGAAAATGAACTTTTACAGTGCAGTCTCATACTCCACGCAAGTAAAAGTGTCACTGAAGTTAACAGGAGATAAGTGCGCGATAGAAAGACAGGGATCAGACTTTTTGAAAATCCATTCATGTTTACTTTAGATCAAATATCATTTTAGATTTTAAAGAACATAAAAGCTGTCTGACTGTATACATTTTAGTTTTGATATATACACCAATTAACAAAGACACGCAATATATCTACAGCAGAATAAACTCTTCAGCTTTCATTGTTAAATTACCATTTCTTGTATTTAATCAAGCCCTCCAGATTATACACATACCACTAAATATAAATAGAAGAGGTTAAAATGCAGTTTAAATATAACAGATATGTCCACAACTCCATATTTAGATATAGCCTTTAATTTTTTTCTATTGCCTACTTTTTACTTACATTTAAATTTAGCAAAGTAATTTTAGACTGCCGGTTTTCTACCTACTCTAGTGTAACTAAGCTACTCAGGAAATATACTAAATTTCATCCACTTATTTAATTATCTTCCAAAATGCCAAAATAATACAAATTCATGTAGTTCAGACCTTTAACCCAGGCAAAAGACAAAACGATGCTTGCCTTAACTGGAAAATCTGCCTGAGTAAAATGTGCCTGACTAGAACCACATTGGGAAATTAAAAAAAAATATTCTAGCGGCTGTGAAAGTAGCTGGTTGTGGGTATAATGAAAAACAAGAGTGTGGTGTTACTGCACAAAAGGTAATTCTTTCAACCC
Source organism: Tinamus guttatus (assembly GCF_000705375.1). The sequence continues at coordinate 215,977 of NW_010578581.1, read as the reverse complement.
AAGATAAACATCGTTATAATAGAGGCTGAAAATATCTTACCAATGTGATTTTTTTTTAAAAAAAAGCATTTTAAATCAACCATATGGCAGAGCTGATATCCAAAGTACAAGCGAATCCCTGGTCTACCTTCACAGCTCTGCAGCGGAAAAGCAATGCTTCAGCGCTAGGTGCTCAAGGCTAAGCCTGCACCAGCAATCTCACTGATACGGATCAGATCCAAAAGGCCCCTTCTGACCATACTCCTTGTCAGCAACTTCCACCTATAGTTTAGGGCACAGGTTTCCACAGAGCTACTTGAGTGATTAAAAGATGTATGGTTTGACCTTACAACTGCCTTCTCAAAAAAAAAAATCTATATCTATATATATATACTTAAAAGAAAATGACAAGCTTCCCAATAATACGGACAAAATGCAATAGATATTTCAGGTGAAAGGGATAGTTTCAGCTCCAACATTTTAAAATATTTTGTTGTTACTTTCTAATAACTCCTCTAGCATGGAAAGGAAGGAAATGAATGTAGCATGTAACATTTCAGAGCTACCAGATGCCATCCGCACTGCAAAAGCTCTTTATATTTTTTGATCATCAGTGGAGTACCTATAACCACGAGAAGAAACATCTGTAAACGTGGACATCAATAAAGTGACCAAAATGAACCCCTCTGCAAAGAGAGGTCCAATGCCATGATCCTTACATTTCGATAGCAAGGATTTGATATCACATTTTGATAGCGGAACACCGGTGCCTTGTGGAAATCAGAACGGGACAGGATTTGCCTCATCAATAGTCAGGTATTTTGCTCATGTTCAAACCAAATGGATTTCAAATAACCATCTCAGGATTTTGTATTTGATTACACAACTCCATGGATACACACACACACACAAACTTCCCACAGAACAGCAGGCAGCAAAGACACATCTGCACTGCAAAGGAGAAAGTATTGATTTTTGGACCCAACCCTTTGGGCTCTAGTAACTAAATCAAGAGATTTCAGATAGAAAAAGCCCAGCCTATCAACATGCAAACGATCACACTTGCCATAAGAGATGCTACTCCAAAGTTTGTACCAATTTGTGTTTTAAATTTAAGCTTTCCTCACTGAAGCTCCTCAGTGGAATCATACACTCAGGTAGCTTCAGCAAACTGACAAAGAAGTCAGATGTTAAAGACAGAAGTCACAGAGTTAGTACCACTATATGAACTACAGAAATAGAGATGCCTGATATATAGCTAGCAGAATATAGGAGTCAGAAGCTATATAAATTATAATCCAAACGGAATAACACCTTAGGAGCAAAAAGTCCAACTAATCACATTTAGAGCTTATACTGACAGATCATTTATAAAATTCATGTTACATGTAACTCTACCCAGTACTATATGATTTGTTTAACCTTTGGGATTAAATCCTGGAAGGTGGGGACAGATGCAATTCAAAGCCCTGAACTCAGACATGCTTTTGGAAGTAATGATATTTTCTTGCAAAGTTTCTCAGAATTGCAAAGGAAGTTAGCCAAATTTGCATGCATCTGTTTCTTAAAACGTTCTTTACAAAATAGATAAGATTATCAGCATAAAGATATATTTGTCCCACATTAAGTATGACATAGTAAGTATTTTGCCTTTATTTATTTTCCTTTAATTTGGAACTTGTCAAACAAACGATCTATTTAAGGACCCATCTCTTCCCTGATTTTCTTACACTAGGTTAGGTGTGTTTGAAATCACGTACCTGATACATATGGCTTGATGAAAGTTTACATTTCACATCCTCGTGAGAAGCTGTCTTTGTCTACCTCACTTGTTTCAGTGAAACCAGGGAAGCGGACAAAGGGTTAAACCAAAGGAATGTGACATTTCTCCATGTGCAATTCATAGACCTATCCTGGTTTTCCTAATGGACTCAAAATTACATGGGCAGCGTGCAATTTTCAAACTATTACTTCGGCGCTGAAGCACAGCACTAATTCAGAGAATAACACTTAGAATGCAATCACAATTTATGTATGTGTATGTATATATAAATATAAATGTATGTGTATAAAAAGGAACGAGTTTACTTGCACTGTGGGTTCTTCACGAAGGCAGCAACGAGCAATGAATGGAAGTTTACGGTGGCCAGAACTTGTTGCAACTTAAGCTTTAGCAAATATGATTACGCGCCCTCCAAACTCCACAGGAAAGTCATCTGCTCGCCAAAACAGGTCTCTGCGCGCGTATCCTACCTAAGTGCCTGCTCTGTAAAGTACCACCGCCCGCTCCGACTGCCCCCGGACCAACTCAGGTACTTGCAGGTTTTACCACACGCAGCAGCGAGAAAGGGCAACAGAGGCATCAGTTAATTGAAGGAGGAATTGCCGACAGGATCACAAAGACCCCCGCGCTGCCGTTAGCAACGGAGGTAGAAATAAAAGCGAGGGTGAAACCCAGCGGCTGCCGCCCGGGCAGCC
>NW_010578581.1:196285-212591 GCF_000705375.1 Tinamus guttatus | reverse complement strand
CAGCGGTGAGCACCGCGGAGCCGGCTGCGAAGCAGCAAACCCCGCGTCCTCCCTTAATTAGAAATAATAATAATAAAAAAAATAAATAAAATAATTGAAAGCGTCTCGTTTTTTCAAGCAGGGCTGCATAATATATTAATTGGTCGCTATTAGCATTCAGTTTTATTGAGTGTAGCGCACAGAAGTCTGATTGTGAGCAAGGAGTGTTTTCAATGAAAGTGGAGTTATTTTAGCTGCAGACATGTTTACATTTCTGTGGTTTAGTCTATAACTTTCTCTTTTTCTTGCTTCAGAATTCTGCTCCATGAAGCAAAGCCCTTAGCTCCCAGACATTCCAAAAAGTCTGCAAAAATAATAGGAAAAAAAAAAAAGGAGAAAAAAAAAAAAAAACAGCACAGAGACCCCCAAGTCTGGGTCAGGCACAGGGCTGGATATGGGTAGAGCAAGTATACCCCCTCCTCACTCTCTCTCCAGTTAAAAAGCCTTCAGGGCTCCATTTCCTGTTTTTAAGGAAAAAATAAAGCGGGTCTAGGACTGATTTTAGACACTGCCTAGACCAGGGCTGGTGGGTGCCGAGGACCTTTAACTCTGTCGATGCCAAAGGGTACTTGCTAACGCACAGATCCAGGCAGACTACGTGCTTCCCTCCCACTGAGAACAACTACAGCAGCGAGATGGCTTTATTATTATTATTATTATTATCTTTTGTTTGTTTGTTTGTTTGTTTTCACCAGGCTATGCATTTTTGAATGGCTAAGATTAGCGAGCAGAGCACCTTCGGGTCCGGAGCACCGATGTGCTGCATGTCCACCTTGGCTTAGCCGAGGAGATGAAGCACCCGCCGAGCGGGACCGAGCACCCTCTGCAGCAGATCTGTCCAGCGGGCATGGGCCAAAGCCACGGGGTCCGTTCCCCGCTCCCCGCAGGACGCAGCGCGGGGCCCGTGCGTGGGCGAGCGGCGCTGCCTCCCGCCCCACTATATATAGCGCTGTACATAGCTAGCGGCTCGTGTGGCTTTATGGAGTGGGTGTGAAAACATCTCCGGTCTTTGGGCATGGAGTCCACGGCTTAGGAAAATCACAGAGGAGCAGTTTGGTTAAAACTAGGAGCCTGCGCTGACGAATAAAGAGAGGAGTTAGCGGACACCTCCCCACAAAAGCTACCAAGTCAGGTTTTCCACTTGGATGCTCCGTCATTGTACGCACAGGCGGGAGCAATGGGAATGCAAAACCGATGTCATGATGGGTCCTGTCTTCAGAGAGAGGGAGGGAAATAAGGAGGAGAGGCAGCGGGCGCGAGGATGCTGCCGCAGCACCGAGTGCCGCCGCAGCGGTCACAGGTCCTGCTGTGCCAGCCCGCAGGTGAGGCGGGAGGGAAGAGCAGAACTGCCTTTCCCATCCTGGCGAATGGTCACCCCATGTGCCCTCCTCCCCCCGGCCACCTCCCTCCCAAACTCTCCCTAGATATTTTTTAAAGTGCCCCTCCCTCCCCTCTCCTCTCTTTATTTTACATGCCAGATGACTCGAGTGTATTTGGACCTTTCGCTTTTGAAGAAGCCAGAGCGCATTATGATTTCCTAATACTTAAAAAAGGAAAACACCTTTCTCCCCAAGATGGTTTATATTAATTTAAGTATTGGCTCCTGGTTCATGTCACGGCCCCTTCACAATGAAAAGTCCTGCGTGGGCTGTCACACCTGCTAAATATAATCCTCCCATTCTTTTGATATTCTGCAAAGGGCCTTTAAAGGTTCACATCCTCCAGCCTGCAGATTTAATTGCTTCACCTCAATTTTTAAAAAGCCTTGTGCATTTCTGATTTTTGGATTTCAGAGCAGGAGGGGAGGCGGTAAGGCTGTGGGGACTGCAGGGACACACGTGAGGTGACACTGTCCTGTCCCATCCCATGGGGTCTGCCCATTGAGGGGACAGCTTGAGCTGCTTTTATGACTTACCAACTAATCAAATATGAAAATAGCAGCCTATTTCGCTACGGCAAATGCTCACCAGGGAGGAAATCACAGATTCCGTTTTATAGAAGGTAATGGACGTAATGGAGTGAGATTATGCACGCTAATATACTTACCTCTCCGGAGAACATAAATCTAGCAGGAGCACAGCCCCAAAACAAGGGGCTCCCCCAAAGCAGCAGGCGATGGAGTTTCCTCACTAAACCCCATGGCACTGGGGTCAGTACCTGCAGCAGGGAGGAGCGGGTGCCTCCTGGCTCCCTGCTGTGCCCTGCAGGAGCAGCGCCCACCCTTGTGTCCCCTAGACCTGGTGGTGTCCCGCCAGGGACGCAGGGAAGCTGATACAGGGCAGATGCAGCCTCAAGAAACGCGTAGATGAGTCACTTAGGGACATGGTTTAGTAGACGTGGTGCTGATGGGTTTACGGCTGGACTCAGTGATCTTGAAGGTCTTTTCCAACCAGAATGATTCTATAATTCTGTGCTGCTGCTTCTCCCTCGCATCGCCTGCAGATGGAAAGTCCCACGGTGTCACCCTCACTTGGACAGATGGGGAAGGCCACTGCATCTCAGAGCTTCCCCTCACCAAGAAGGAAATATGAAGGCATTTTAGTACTTTAGAGCAGTGCCTCCTCTTTTATTAAGAAGTGTCACATGTGGGGGAAATAAGAAAAAAAAACATTAATTTTATTCACTGTCTCCTCAAACAGAGTTTTCAAAATACAGATTTGGAATGGACAATAGAAAAGACCAAATTTTTACATTCGGAAAATAAACTCATAACCAGCTCTGTTCCTGTTCTCAGAGTGGTGAGCCTATGGAAATATATTTATCATGTAACCTATAGCACAGCTACTATACAGTGCAATGACTACACCATACCAGTAATTTTAAACCTTCCTTATCAGCGTAACATGCGGTCTCTTAATGGGAGAACATACCTCTCCTTATCAGAAACTGGATCTTCAGTGGTGCACTCCTCCACCCCTCGTTTTTCACCAACATTCTTGCATTTCCAAGACTGCTGGGCAAATATTGTGTAGTGCTTGGAAGTTCATAGGTCTGCAAAACAGAAAAGGCAGAATTATTGAACAGATTGTTGACTAGATCTGATGAAAGAAGGATCAAAGTGAAAATTTATCATCAACAAAACAGGATACAAAAATGATTTTTTTTGTTTTGATATGAAAAGAGATGAGTGGAATGGATTTTTTAATATATACTAAGTAGCATTCTTGCCTTGCAAAAATGAAATTCCAGCAGCTGCTTTTCTCACTAAAAACAAAAGGATTAACATTTTACCTATGAAAATAGCGTTTTGGACGAACTAATCAGGCAATAAAAAGGGGACATGTCTGTAAATATAAAACTTCTCATGGGTTTGGATGACATTCATTAACGAAGGTTTTTTGCAGAAAAATGACATTTTCATTAAGAGAGAGAGAGACAGTTATATAGATGCATCCTATCACCAAGATACTATCAGATATCTATTTTTAACGTGTCAGAAAAGATGACTTTTACAGCATTCATAGGTTTTGTGAGTCACAAATTGGATACTGACAGTACCCTGGCAGCCTCTGAGAAGACCAGAGACTGGAAGTGTCTTTATGGGAGAATGACTTCTAATGAGGAAAGCAAAAATCACTTCTCACTAAAAGTACAAAGGCAGCAAAAGAAAGCACTTCATTAGGACAGATACCTGAACTTTCTTGATTAAATATATAGTTAAATAAGAGAGTCAGGCCAACTATTAGTCATCAGGATATTCAACAGCAATAAAATAATCAGACCTGCTCTATCAATTTAAAACAATTCACACAATTTTCCGAACAATTGTCTAAAAGGAAAGCGAAATCATTGTTTGTTTGCTTCCTTGGGTGTTTCATTTGAGAAAATTTTACTGTTTAAACTGAGATTAAAAAACAAACAGTATGTTAAAAAGAAAGGTCCAGAGAACACTTGAAACTCCCATGAATTTCAGGAGGCTTTTATGAGACCACAAACTAATGATGAAATAAATTCAGAAATGTCTTATTTGGATCTCGGGAAAATTGTGATGCTTGCTTGAATCTCTCATCCTGCCTCTCCAAATTAAGATGACATTTTCAGCTCTTCTCCCGCTCTTTCAGCAGTTAACTCCCAGCCTGGATAAAACTGAAGATCGGCACAAGGCAAGCTAGAATAATAACCAAATAAATTCTGCTGTGCAACTTGCAACATGCAGAACTGAACTTCTGAGTCATTCTCAGCTGGGGAGGGGAGGCAGAATTTGTATCCTATTTTATTCAAAGCATTTCCTGCAAATGGACATTTATCTGCATCACTTCTTAGAGTCAAGGAATATAACTCATCCAGTGAATCAGTGCAGAAATGCTGAGCACTGCATCTTTGCAAGAACTGTGAACTTCTTCAATCACGTAGTAAAAATTTTAAGTAAGAAAGCTAAAAGTGGAAGCATTTTCAAAGGCCGTAAAGACAAAGTTAGAGTAAGTGATAAAATGTCATGATTTCTAAAGTATATATATTTATTTACCAGTGAAGAATTTAGTCAGCATTTAGAAATGACTCAGGTCAGAATATATGTTAAAATATAAAAGACTGTAGATAAATACTGCATGACAACAAGCTTGATCAGAAATGAAATGTTTAAACTGTTCAGCAGAGAGCAATTAATATGCTTAAATACTATACAGTAACTTGCTTATTATTTATAATGTCCTTATATTTTTGCATTTCCTTTGACCATATGGCATACTGTGATCTTGGAGGAGGTCATGACTTAATACAAAAGTAACTAAAAAAAGATTCAATATCCAAAGAAATAAAATGTTTGCACAATTTAGATTCCTCAACTGTTTTACTTGCTTCTCTTCCCTACATTACACTGCTCCTCTATTTCCTACATTTGTTATGGACCCAGCAAAAACCCTAATTTTGTGTTCAGGTGTATGGAGTTGTTCCGATGTGGAAATACATGTGCTTGTACAGCTGTATGTATGGCCTTGCCTGGCAGACTTGCATACAACACTACATGCCTCTAAGAACCATAATTCTAACATACAGATCTAGTTCTTCCTCTATGGCTACCTCTGTGTAGCTATTTGTCATGCACAGTAACTTTTTTTTTACCATGCTCCTTTTCTGTTTTGATAATTCAACACAAGTTTCCCAGATATTACTTCACTAGCTGAATCATAAAAGAATAGTAATATCCAAAATTAAGAGTAGAGATGGAAAAAAGCCAACTCTTGAATCTGAGGCTACAAATAGCTCAACAGTATAAGAATACGAGTTACTTGATTTTCCCGTAGCCACAACTATATGATACACATGCACGTGCATATGCATGAACACATGCACACACACACATTTCATTTCACACTTATATTATGACAGAAGTGCATAAACCTTGCATTTGCCCCAGAAAATACATGTATTTAGATTATAGGCAGGTCAATGTCCACTCTGCTGAATTGCTGGGCACTGATCCAGGTGCTGAGCTCCTAAGCAAAGTCTCCCTCAAGGGAGACTCACTCCAAATCACCTCCTGGTGAATCACAGCGCAGGGAGAGACCTGCTCCTACTTTAAAGCACTTAAAGCTACATGTCTAAAACAGATGATGAGAACAAGGCTGTTGTTTGCTTTTCAGGTCAGAGTTGCAGCACTCATTGATGTAGATGACTCATGCCACAGCAGAAGCTTTTCAAGCAGCACCTTGACTGAGATCTCCATTACTGGCTGGTGATACAGGCCTTGTGTGTCTCACCACCACAACTTGCAGTCTGGTTCAGCACAGGCAATTTATGTTCCATACTTCTTCCACACATGATCTTCTGAAATAATAAAAAATGAACAGCATTTAATTTAGCACAGCCATTTGGACTGGATTATGCTTGGGTTACCTTTTAAGTGAAATCTATTTGCTCTGTCACAGTTAAAAAAAAAAAAAAAAAACTGACGTGCTGGAGCCACGTTAATTGCTTTTTGACTTACAACCTCAGAGAACTTTGGATCATCCCACAAACAGACGTGCTTTCCTGGATTTTGTATCTGAATCCTTGAGCTGGAGAACACTGAAAGATGCTTGTAGGTCAGGGGATTACCAGGCTCACGTGCACTATTTATTGCAAAACCAAAGCATTGAAAAATATGTCTTGCTTCCGAAATATGCTTCTGACACAGGGGTTTTAGAGCAAAACATGAGAATCAGTTCTTCAGACCAAGAATTGATTTATTTTGTCAAAGTACACACGTAGCAAAGGTGTGCGAGATGTAACGATCTGTCATAATGTGGCTCATGAAGGATGACAGTTTCCCAGGGAAACTACTGTTTTACATGAGGGCTGAAGTAAGTCTTTGCTGCTCCCCTTACATGCATATATTTGGTGACACTCAGGAGCAGAATGAAGACCTGCCACATTCGTGAAAATATAAGGAGGAATGTTCAGGAATACACAGGAGATGATAATGAGACTGCAACACAAAACAACTGTAAGAAATTCTATGGTCTCTGCTATCATCCATCAGAATAAATTCTCATAATTGGTCCCATCTGGCCTTAAGATTTATGGAACTGATACAGTCTAGGACAGACACTCTGTATAAAACCTGTTACCAGTGTAAAGTTTGCACAGGCTCACCTGTGTGTCGAAGTTATGATCTGATTTACAGCTCAAAAAATCTCTGTTTTAGTGAAATGAGTCCCTAGAGTATTAACTGTAAACAACCTCACATAGCATGCCATACCAGAACCATGTTAAAATTTAAAGGAAAAACTGAGAAAAGATCACTAACAGGGAGTCAGACATTTAGATTCATCGTTACATATGTTGCTTATCCCGTATGGACACAAGGTGCAGGTCTCCGCCAGAACACCTAACTCCACATTTCACTCCATATGGATGTGCAGACAGATGTCTTGTGAGAATAAAGGCATGTAAGTTCAGTACCTATTGGCCCAAGCTTTGTCCTTAAGGAAAGGCTGTTCAGTGCTGAGCTTCGTTTTTCTCTTTCCCCCAACTGGGTAGTGTGACTTAGCCACTTCTGCAGAGCTCTTTGAAACAGAAGGATGAAAACCACTTCCTGTGATCTTTTTAGATATCAGACATCAGAGAAAAAAGCCCACACAAACATTTCATTTGACTTAAAATGTAATTAAAATTGTTTAATAGTCATCTTCTTATTAAGTAGTCAATTGTCACCATATGTAATTTCACAGGGAACTTCATTTTGAACAGGTAGCTTTTCTGTTTAGCTTTCTTTTGCATGTATAGAAAGTATTTGCAAGAACATGCACAATTATTCCAAACATTTTAAGCATTTCACATTTTACCATAATGAAAAAGTGGGCCAATATATTGAAAAGATTGCTAAAGTAGGTGGATTTTTTTTAATGGAAAGAACAGTTGGTTCTACAGAAGCATGGGAATTTTTAGTAAGCACTGCACGCTTCCCTTCAGAAACGGGTGAAAAAGCTCTTGTTTTTCCAACCAATCTGCCATTTACACAGAAGGCAGGCAGAAGGGCATGTTTTCAATAGGATTTTTCTATAGGACAGTTGCCATTTTCTTGACAGCATGAAGAAAAGGTGAGCTTCTACAAGCATACAGGTGAGAAGATAAGCTTCTTTTTGAGAAAAGATGTGGAAAAAAAAAAGTGGGGGAAATTTGCACAACTCTTTCTGGACTGAAATCAGAGCCCACACTAGATAAAATCCCCTGAAATTATCTGTGAATCCAGTACAACTGTGTTTTTTTTTTTTTTTTTGGCTAAAACCAACTGTTCTGTTGAGGAGGCAGTGAATAGATTAGGACAATATACTTAAACTCGAAAGTCTCCTTAGAGAGTTCTTTCTGGTATAAATCTGCTCTCCTTTAGTGTGGATTATAAACAATCTACATGATGTGCACCTGGTTCTGGCAGGGTCTCTATTATTTCACTCCCAAAAGCAGCTTTATAAAGAGAACACACTGCATTTCAACAGCAATATAAATAACGGTGCCGTTCGGGATCCCTTGCGCCGCTTTCATTTTTCTTCCTTTCCTTTTCATCTGAACTGAACCACACCTCTCTAAAAATACTCACTTTCCTAATGAAAACCATATTTTTCAGGTTTTTTTTCTTCTTTTCCTTGCTTTCTTTCTTCCCCCCTCCCTTGCGCGCCTGCCCTGCTGCAGCGCCTGCACAAGCTTTCATGTTGCTTTCAGACGACACGTGTCTTATGAAAGTCTGGGACCCAGCTCGTGTCTGGGCCTCACAGAGCTGTCCCACATCTTTATGAGAAAGAGGGACAAAACCTTCTGTTTTTGGCATTTTGTGCTGGAGTCTGTTTTAAGCTAGGAGGGAAAAAAAAATAGCAACGTAGAGTCTAGACAGAAGAGATTGGGTTGAAATCTGGAAGCTATTCAGTGAGGCTACGGCACATGGCAGCTTGACTGCAGCAAGAGATCACATTACGCTGCCTAATTACACATGAAAAATGTACACATCACTTTTCTTAAATGCCTGGAAAAATAGATGTTCAGATGGCAATTGTGAACTGCAGTAACAGAGCCAGTTGTGCATAGTTGGAACATTTCACGAATGGCATTTCAAAAGCCTGCGTTTTTGGGTTCTTTTTTTATAATGTAACTTTTTTTTTTGCATGATCATAAAATAAATTCTAAAAAAGGTCTTCTAAATTTAGCAGATGGATGCACTGTGGAAGGAACATGAAAAGGTGAAAATCCAACATGTAAGTAGGAAGGATAAGGGCCTAATCCTGATCCCACTTGAGCCAAGAGTTAGATTCAGCTAGACGTCTTTGAGAGCATGGTTTGGCCCACAGGCCCTGATCCAGTTAACTCCTACTCATGTGCTTGACTTTACTTACATGGCCCCAAACATTTACTCATTTGCTGTAAGCAAATCATGTGGTTTATATCTTCAATGGGAACTGCTCATGTGAGCAAAGATAAGCAGAGGCCCAAGTGTTTGCAGTACCTATGGCCCTTAGATTATGTGTTTATATTCTTGTGCCTATGAAATGTTTAGAAGTTTCTTGGTTAGCATAGAAGAGTAGGGGGCGGGAGGGGAGGAAATCTCATTTTACTGCGCTATTTGAGCATGAAACTCTCTTGTCACCATCATCGCCTCCTCCTGACCTCCTCTCTCCACCATCTATTAATGGGTTGTTTTTTTATACCACTCTTGCTATGCACTCATCACTTCCAGAGATATGTGAAAACGGCACAGAGATAAGTTGGATGTAGTTATTATTTTGTTTCAGCCAGCCTGAGTGACGGTGGCTTTCTTTTTCGCTTAAACACAAATGTTTAAGGAAGACTGCTCAAGGGAGAAAAGAGTTTTCCAAGCTATTTCCAAAGATTTGCTGTTTCAATCCTGTGGTACTAATAACGTATAAAAATGGATTTACAGGAGAAAATGTTGGTGGTGTATATTTCTGTCTCCCAGACTTTTCCTTGAAGGCTTCTCAGTGAAAGTTCTCCTAGAAGGAAGAAGAGCCTTGTTCTGCAATCGGGACACCAGATGATACTTCTCTCTCCCCTCCAAAATGAAACTTCCCCTTGTTAGAACTTCCCCTGACTTTCTCACGGGTTTTTACACCTAGGGCTTTGTTCACAATACATGTCTTGAGAGTCATTTCTCCAATGTGGTGATCTTTATTTTGAATGTTTCAATCAATTCAGTCCTTAAAAAGTAGAAGAGCTGGCTAGCAAGGAGCAATTTCTGACAAATGCTTCAGGCCCGGGGATATATTCCTCTCCCTTTACACTCTGTAAGGAACTCCAATTAACCTCCTGCTCTGAGTAAACACAGAAGAAAAAAAAGATCCCTGGACCTCCTGTAGCAACTACGCTCTCGATCAGCCTGTTCACTCCAAGTGTCGTTCAGTGCTTCGTTTTTCAGAGCCAGTGGACAGTCAGACCTTGGCTGAACTGCTAATCCTGCTAGACAAAAAGGAAAGAACATCTTGTAAAGTTTGGTTGCTGTTGTTATTATTAAAATGGACCGAGGATGAAAACTATCCAAGCTATCTGGCAAACCTGAGCTGCGGAAAGGTCTTTTTAAAATGAAAATGATAATTTCTGGATGTAAGAGGAGACTTCCCAAATTAAGGAGATGAATCGCACAGTACTGGCTACTTGCAGTCAGAATATGTTTTTTTCTCCTGATTATTTTACCACAGTACTCTGTAGAACCTTGCTCAGCTTTTCCCTTTTATGGCATTGCTGGGGAAAAAAAAAAGAAAAAAAGGTGCTTCGCCGGTTAAATAGCTTATGCTTGCTGCAATCCTGAAATAGTTACACAATCCCAGCAGGAGAAAATATCTGCTAAACAAAAATTAAAAAGGTGCCCAAACAGTGCGCGCAACTGCAGCCTGACACAGAATACGAATTTGCAGCACTGCTGCTTTTGCCAGGGGCAGCTTCAGGGCTGGCTGTGGCTGGGTGACTGGGCAAGGGCTGCACAGGACTGCAGAAGGAGCTGTGATGCAGCAAGCGAAGCTCATCCCAAGCAAGCACCCTGGGGAGGGCTGGGGTCATGTGAAAAGCAGCAACTTCGGCCACATTAATGCACCACTATTTCCCTCTTAAATAGGCAACAACCTTTGCAGGCCAGAGCTTCCCTCTGCAGAAGTATGTTGTGGGCCCAGAACCGGGCTTGGGCACAGAGCACGCAGATCTCCGGGCTCATCTCCTGGGCCCCCACATCCTCCAGGAGTATGGGCACTGTGTATTTTGTGCATCACTGTGGTCAGAGGCAGTGAGTTCTGAAAGGATTTCCTTCAGCAAAGTAGGGTCCTGTCCTGCAGAAGGGTCAGGCTCGTGTGTAATTTATGAGGCTTGTGGTAGCCCTGCTACTCGCTTTGCTGTTTATGATGAATTTTAAATACAGGTAATATTTTCTGCCCATAGTACAAAAGATCACTGGTAAAAAGAAGAGGAATGATCACAGGAAACAAATCCCTTCCTTTGGTCACTCCTCTCACCACAGCCAAACTATTTTTAACAAATCTCATTAAAAGCTATACAATCCTGCCTTTTCTGGAATTTATTTTATTGAACAAGTACAAAATAAACCAAGACTGGAAAAATGCACCATTTGGAGTAGCTCTTTGCTGCAACTGATTTAGCAGGACAAGCCACAGGGGAATGAAAATGGCTTTCTAGAACTGCTTCCTGTGGTCAACTCTCTCTCCATGTGGAAGAGAGGAATATTTTAAGTAAACCAGCTGCACCTCTTCAAACAATAGTAAATTATTCTAAGTGATCTGGTCACCAAAAATATATTCTCTCTGAGGTTATTCCTATTATCAATGTTATTTGTTTAGTTTCTTGCTACATCCGTCTTTAAACAGCCTTTTAGCAAAATGTTGTCAAATTCACGGATGTGCAGTTAGCAGAAGGGACTGGACAGATTTAAGGAGATTTGACCCCTTGCTGGAGAGGTTTACTGGGACAATTTGACAGAGGGAAATTTTTGCACAAACACTTTTCAAGGTGTCGAATCCCTTGTAAGTAGTTAGTGCCTAACTTACAAGCTACGAATAATTTAGCGACTTGGGAATCTTATGACCTAAGGTGAAAAACTCTGTCCACTTGCAGGTGTTCCTGTTTAGTGGCAAGCTGAAGTTGGTTAGATGGTCATATACGTCTGCAACCTTTCCATTCAACAAGGTAACTTTCCCCCTCATTTTATTAGTTTTATTCTTCATCAGCTATACTGACTTCATTAGGACAAAGGTACATATCAAGGCACCTGCACTATGAAGACTGTATTTTATATTGGGTGAAGATGAATAAGAAGTGAGGAACTCATCTGAGTTGTAAACAAACATTGTTCCCTGATCATCCAAAACATTTAGGTACCCATCGCTAAGATATTTCAAGGAGTTAGGTGCCTAAAACCTTTGCTGATGCTCTTCCTCTGCATCAGAAGTGAAACTGCTCAGTAGCATTATGATAGGCTAAGTATTGATATTTAACACCAACACTTCCTCACTATATAAAAGAAGATGTGCTTTGGACCGTTGCTCTCCCCACCCACAAAAGAATTTCTCTCCATTTCTAAAAGCATGCTTCAGTGATCTCACTTACCTCTTCTAAGAAGCATCAGAAAAACATCTTTGGGGAATGAACCCAAGCACTGCTTCACCAAAGAGCAAGAGGAATTTCAACACGCTGGCTTAACGTGGAGGAATCTTATTATAGGTCTGAAGAAGAAGGGATGGAAGTTTGGATATTTTATGTGTAGCACTGCAGCATCTATGGGTAGGTTTTACCAAATTCGTAAGGAAACTCCTTCATCAACAACCAGGTACTCTTTATGCCATCAGGAAAGTCTTTACCCAGAGAAGTTGTGGAGTCTCCTTCTCAGGAGATCTTCAAAACCCACCTGGATGCCACCCTGTACCACATGCTCTGGGTGTCCCTGCTTGAGCAGGGGGGTTGGACTAGATATCTCTAGAGGCCCCTTCCAACCCTAACCATTCTGTGATGCCATCACAGCCATCTCTTCTATGCTAGCACTACCAATCATTTTGTCTATAGTCTTCAAAAAATCGTATGTCAACAAGTTAATCTTATTTATCTGCTTGACATATATATTTTTAAATTAGGGACTATTTATTGATTTATCAGTCCTTCAGATCCACCAGCATAGGTTTTAATGTCACACACAATTCCTCCTATTTTGTACAAGTATGCAAAAGCATGGCTTTGTAATTACTTATTTTTAAAAGTCATTATAAATAAGAATCAGGGTGCAATATCCTCTGAAGCCAGGTAAGTGCTGAGTTGGGTACAGAGTAACTTGGGTCTCAGTTCATGCATTACAACTGGCTTCTAGTTCTATGTAAAACCTGCAAAACCATTGAGACAACCATTATCATCATGGAAGAGCCTAAAGTGGCCAAATAATGTCTGGCAGCTGACTCTGTTCTGCTAATCCTACAACCCATGCACATATGAACAGCTTAAGAGAGATATTTTAAAAGATTTGCAAGATTTTAGACAAATATTAGAATAATCTCAGAGAGGTTTTATGTGCTGATAACTGAAGTATTTAGAACAAGTTACTGGCATATTTTTCAGAAGATTTATCCCATAATTCTCACTATGATACCTGAATATCTTTTAGCCATGCATAAAAAGTGAGATAACAAATGTCAGGTAGAAATGATCCTATACTTTTCTCTCCAGGAGAATCATGTGTCTCGTGACTTTTATTGGTCAGGGCTCACTTCTTTTACTAGTGATCAGAGGATGGATACAGCTCATACTCAATCATATATTTTCGCAGGGATGCTGCCCTTCCCGACAGACTCTTATTGATCACTCCAGGAGATGTACGTTTAAATCTAGTGATCAGAGGATGGATACAGCTCAGATACTCAATCATATATTTTCCCAGGGATGCTCCCCTTCCCAACAGACTCCTATTGATCACTCCAGGAGATGTACATTTAAACGTAAAACAGTTTTTCCTCTTTCAGAGCTGTTTGCAATTTACACTTACTTCAGGAGACAAAAGAGACTTGATTTACTGGGATATTAAATTTAATTATTGTCCTTCTAGCTTTCAAGTTGGATTCTCAGAGGGTTATGGCTGATCCAACATCTGTGAGAAGATTTGAGCAGACGGCTGTCCTGGACTTGGCACCTTAAATAGTGTGGGTATCAGTGACACGTGTCCATGACTTACCCAAGAACTGGATGGCTGTGCTGTGATCTTGGTGTCCTGGTACACTTAAATTCATTAAGGAATCATTTATAGCTCAAAAGTTAGTGCAAAGATAACAGTCCCCATTTTCTGGTCTTTTGGTAAAGGCTGTAGCCCTCTATCACTACCTTCTCACTTCATGCTCTGATGATTTCTTTGATTTTGGAAGATTTGGAAGATCTGTTAAACAGGAAAATGACACTAGGGTTTTGCAGCTCCCTGGAGAAGTGCCTACAGACTGTAGGATCCTGGATCTGAGGTTAGTGCTATGGATTAACCTTGAAGGAAATCTTGTAGGTATGCTGTAAAGAAGACTTCCCCCAAATCTGAGGTGCATTTAGGCTCTAGTGGTAAGGGGCCAGACATCTGCAGGGATAGACCCATCTGAGGAACGAGGAAGTAGCAGAAGCCAGATTATTCCAAGGTTATATGAGGTTCAGAGCTCTCTTCTAATTTTCTGTTTCTGTCTTACTAATAACAACTCAGCACTCTCTGAAAGGCTGGGTGGCAAGAAGAATCAACACTACTGACTGTCATGGAGCAGGAAGAGTGGAGCTGCTGCACGCAGAGGGGATAGGTGGGGGTACTGAAGGCTAAGAAACAAACACTACCCTTCACAAAACAGCAAGGGTGACAGCATATGTGTATACATGCAGCTCAGAAAAGGAGAACTGTACTGCATAGGGCACAGCAAACACCTCCACTGAACCGAGCACATAGACCATCCATCAAAGAAGAGCAGCAGAAGTCTAAGGACCCAATCCATTTGGCTCTGAAGGCTGCCTGCTGCTAGTGAAGTCAAAAGGAAGTTCAGTGCTGGATGTGATGGCAGCTTTGGATGACAGAAGATCCCATTTAAATCTTTCCAAGCTGTTGGCACCTAAACTTCTCAGAAGAAAATTCTGCTTTCCAGTAATTCCGTCTCAGTGAGTGCTCTCCACTTTGGGATTAAATTTCCAGTCCAGTCCAGAGCAGCATTCACTGCACGTTGGTTGGCTATCCGAGCAGGGTGGGGGAGACCCCTTTTGAAATTCCTGCCCTGTTGTTCTTCCAGCTGTGGGATGGGGGAAATCTTTTGAAACCATTTCCTAGAACTGAAAGGCTTTTGCTGCCTTGTTCTATTTGGGATATCACAGGAGGGCTCCACACCTCACAGATGGAGTCCTAACAGGATACAGCAAAGGTAAACAGACAGAAAATGAGGCATAACTTATTTAGCTGAAACTGAAGAGGGACTGTGGGTCAGGAGGAAAGATCACACAAGTTGGAATAAAGCCAGGGCACCAAAGGTAGAGCTTTAAAACTCACAAAAAATTACTATAGAATCTTTATTGAGTACAAACAGCCAAGAGCTGTTTCACACAATCTCCTGTTAACCCTTTTTGTTTGCTTCTCTTTTCTCCTTGCTCTCCTGCATACCTCTCTGCAGAACCTATGGCACCTCTATACCCAGAGAAAAGAAAGCATTTGGTCTTCTGCATTGTTATGGCATACTTCCTAAAATGCATATATGCTCGCAGGATCCAGCTGGAGCATCCACTTTGAGAGCTGACAGGTCTAAAGACTAAGGAAGGCCAGAGACTGAACATGAACAGGGCCTTTCTAATTAATCCACTCCAGAAGCGCTAAATGCATGTACCCTAAAGAAATATGCAGTTCCTCCCTGGCAGTAGCTAGTTCCTAAGGCCTTATATATTTCATTGTGGAGAAAGATATGCCTGGGTTCAATTAAAAAAAAAAAAAACTTAAAAAAAAAGTTGGAACCATAATATTGTGATATAAAGAAAACTGCGGAAACTGTATTAGAAAGTTACATTTTTTTAAGGTGTGCAGCTTGGTTTCCTTCTAATTTTTATGTTGTCACAACTTAAAGCAAGGAAAAGAATGTTTCTCAAAATGGTATTACTCTAACATTCAACAATTCAGAGTATATGTCCTTGGAATTTTTATAAAGTGCAATTTTAAAATATTATTTTTCCAAAATACTGCCCAAAGGAACTATTCTGGCTGATCAAACAGTCCTTGTAACTGCTTTAAATGCTCACACAGCATTTCTCCAAATAAGGCCTTGTATGAAAACGAAACACCACAGGGGCTCCATGAAACACCAGTTAGCACCTTTATAAAACTCTGCTTCTAAGACTAACTATGCTACAACCCTGGCAGATCACAGAAATATAAGTCTTGTACGAGTACAGAGTGGAATTGTGTTAATTTGTCTCAGAGGATGCAATTGCAATAAGTCCTTTCTCGTCTTCAGAAAATACAGCTTGAAACATGGAGACAGTACACACCGTGAGACATTTTACGGGAATATTATTTTGCAGGGGGGTTTCTCTCTCATTTACACAGCTTTCCTTATGCCCTTCGAATTTCACGAGTCTGTCTGAAGAGGAAGGGCAAATCTCTGTGTTGAAATGAGCTACGTGACTCCAAGTAACATTTCATTCTTATGTCGCACTGGGTCTTTGGCATTGCAAGATGTCTTTGCAAGTTTGGGATGGGACAAGGCAAAGCGAAAGGGGCTGAAACACAATAAGTGCTGCTTCCTTCCTCTCTTGTGCTTCCTTTTGTCAGCTACAGTGTATTCTCCTAGAGGAATCCGCAAGC
>NW_010578581.1:184427-196074 GCF_000705375.1 Tinamus guttatus | reverse complement strand
TCCCTTTCCAGTTCAGTTTGACCTTTTTTCTGAAGGTGCAGCAGACCCTGGCATGGGCTGGGAGGCAGGAAAGGGACGGAGACCATCGCTTACAAGTACAGGGAGGCTTTAGATAAACTCAGCCACCTTGTGACCAGGGCCTTCTGGCACTCTAGGTGTACAGGCACTTTAAGTCAATGCAAGCAGGAGCTGCCAACAAAATAGGTGGTCTTACTACCCCATCACTCTCCAGCCCCTCTCTCCTACCTGTTCCCTTAGGTTGTAGAAAGGAGAAAAAGAATGCTTCTTTATTTCCTCTCTTCTTCTGTTATATATATATATATATATATATATATATATATATATTGGTGCAAGGGAGTCAGTCAGGTTAGTTTTTAGCTTCAGTTCCCCAGCCAGCTTACTGCAGAGGACGCACAGAGCTGACAGAAGGGACATGTGAGAATACACTACTAAAGGCAGAGGGCAGGACTTCTTTTGGTAGTAGCCTTGGTTAATATTGCCTTAAGTTGACTAGCATCACAGCCCAGGTGACTCTGTCCCCACATGAGGTGGTAAAAGGTTTTCCTTTTAGAGGAGTGAAGAGGATTGAGATCTACCGAGAATAAGATTTTATCTGTGTCATCCATCTGAATGTTGTGTTACAGATTCCCCAGATAACCCCAAGCAGCCGGCATGTTAACATGGAGCAATACCATCTTAGTCCTAGGGGCAGGACAGTTGCATCTTCATGGCAGCACATGAAGATAATTTAACCTGCCACTCAGTGCTGTTACCCTGAGATGGTCACATTCTTGTTGCCCTGGAATTAGGTCATTACAAATGAATTTTGCATCATATTCCCTCGCACAGCGTACTCTCACAATCTGATAAAAAAGGTACCCAAAGAGAACATGAAGTCTGAGGCAAAACATATCATATCTTTTTCTTGAGAAGTAGACTGCTTGCCTCATCTCATCTCTCCCTTTTACTTTTGTAGTTCCTCATCGTTCTAGTCTTTGGGAACTTTTACTTTAAAAGGGAATTACAGAGTAATTCCTGCCATTAGTAAATAATACAAAAGCTGATAAACCATTAAGAAAATAGTGAAGTCTTGCCAAAAGATTTAGTCGAGACATTTGTTTTTGGGAAACCCTCTGCACAGCAGAGTCCATATGCACACTTAATCACATGGAGAAACATTTACTGTAGGATATATTTTTAGGCAGTTTTTCAAATGGCAAATTTCCACTGGGGTACAGCACTTGTCCTGTCATAATTAACTATACAGAAAATATTAGTCTAGAGCTGGCCTACCCGATGGTGGAGGGAAAGTGTTACACCCAAGTTCAAGGGAGGAACAGGGTCTCTCGCTGTGTGGGCTAGTGAAGACTAAGCACATTACAGACATATTTGGCCATCGCCACCACAAAAGGCCAAGAGCTTCTCTTGCAGTATGTGCTTGGTAGGCCAGTTCTGGAGCTGAATAGTTTTCAGCTGCACAGGATGCTGTTTGGCTGCTCTGAGAGATGAAAAAAAGATGTAGGAGTCGATCACTGGAAAAGGGAGGTTGGATTTAAAGCAGGATTAATGTGACAGCCAGGGATCTGAAGGGTGGTGGAAAACCCAGGAGGCCCCACAGCTCCTGTCTCGTGTCTGCCTGCCAAGTCACACAGATTTGCAGTGTGACACATGTCTTCCATTCGGGATCACATGGCCGCACAAATAACTCACTTGTTCACATGGCTTCGGCAGGCGGCTGCTGCCTCCTCCGAGAAGGGCCAGCACCACACGCTGTGTTTTACTGCATGGCCTCTTTCTTCTGCTTTTGCTTTAAGTGTTTATTGATTTTAAGAATAAAAACAACATACAGGACTTGCGCAGAGGTTACTGAGGTAACTCCTCAAGCAAATAATCCCTGTCCTTCTGACTGTGCTCTTTCCTCTGGACTCCTAGTCATGGATCTGATCATGCCTACAAGTGCAGAAAGCACTGGTCCCTGGCTCAAATTAAGGACAACCTTAAAGCACATGCTTTAAGAAAACAGGGATGGATTTAAACATGTACCAAAGAGCTTTGCTGAGTGAAAGTCTTAAGGAACAGAATGGCAAGTCTGAATGGCAGGAAAGTTACTTTTTTTTTTTTTTTTTACCGGGAATGTTGTTGGCTTCCAAGGACCCTTCCCATATGTCTTGGAGACAGAGGACAGTTGGAAGAGGTATTTTAATGGTAAACTAAATGGAATTTAGCTTTTTAAAGCTTCTCTGTCTTCCCTTGTTATTTCTTGAGAAAAAATTCATGCCATTTTTTTATTTCTCCGATGAAGAAAGAGAGAGATTCACCTTCAGCATCCTTCTAGCAGTCTTATTAAAAGCCACTGGTGTGGCACGCATCCACCAAGTGCCAGAATATCACTGCTATCACACTACACTGCCATGGGGACAATATCCATTACAGCTGGGTTGCTGAGATGAATATTCAGGTCATGTCTTGAGCAAACCGACTCCATTTAATGAGGAGTATTTATTTGCCAGGAGGATAAGGAGAACTACTGGAACTTCCCTCCTTGAGTCAGATATGTCCACTTCCTCTGGCTCAGTTGATCAGTTTACGTAGCTTTATATTGGTTGTTAAGATATGACATAGATCAGGAGAAAGACATTCATTTGTGAAAATGAAAAATTAGCTTTGCCTCCACATTTCCTACACTTTTTAGATCTATGAAACCATCTTGCAAATGGTTTGGCAAGGCCTGAAATCTAAGTGCAATAAGAGCTAAAGAAATCCTGTGTTTCTAGTAATGACTACATCAGGCAACATCAGGTATATTCAGACGTTTATACAAAAAGGAAATAACACTGTGAACAAGTAATTTTGGTTCAGACAATTCTGATAGTTAAATGATGAGATATCTGTAGAGCAATAAAGTCTGCAGTTCTGCCATAATACTGAATGTTCACTCAACTCTGAGATCAGTCAGGATGCCATGTTCTTTCCAGTACAACCCTTAAAGCTAGTATCACAATATGGTGTTGGGATAAATACTTTACTCCACATAGCTAAAAAATCTTTTTATGTCCAAGGTCTTGATCCTGAAGCTTTTTCTTTTTTTTTTCAGGCTTTTTATATTATCTTATCTGTGCCGTTTGCAGCAATGTAAAACATTGACCCTCTTCCAGGCAATCACAAGAGTTCTGCAAGGAGCACAACTAACGAAGCCCAGTCTCTTATTTGGATTCTCTGCTGCTTGATCAAATGCATGCCTAGCTGAGGTTTTTTGTGTATTTGGGACATTTAAAACTTCTTTTTTTCCCCATGTTGATCCTCTCATGTCTAACACGGAATAAGCTGATACTTAAGACTTTTCTTCAGCAGCAGCAGCAAAAGGGTTTTCTCTTGCCATTTATTTTATACCACATATTACAAACATTAACAAAACTTTCTGAGCCAAATCCAGCTAAAAATGGATAGTAGGTCAAAAAGTTAATGAATACAGAGAACTAAAAGACAAACTGCCAAAGACAAATGCAATAGTCTGCTGAGATCTCACAAGCTTTGTTGCTCTTAGAATACAGTCTTAAAGTTCAGGCAGCTTTTCCTTCCATGTGTCTTTAGTGTGTTACATCTAATTATTCAACCTTCTTTCAAACCATTAGCTAGGGCAGGCACACTATAACAAACACTTGATTAACATTTTTTGGTAATAAATAGCAATGATTTAGTGCACCTAAGAATACAAGAAACTCTAACACACAAAGTATTTAGCCGTTCGTGTAGATGGCTTTATAAGATATAATCATCTCCACATTTGCTATTTTAGTCATGCTCAAAGATAAACACTCATTATCACTTCTTTTACATTTCTCTCTTTCGAGCAAGTATTATTTGGTAAGATGTATGTTCCTTTTTTATTCTTTCCAGGTTTTTGTTTGCTAATTATTTTGCATTTTTATTCTAATTGAATCATTAACACAGTTTAAAAAGATGGTTTGAAGCATCTGAGAACTATCTATCTCATTTTCTTTGCTGTGCTTAGGTTTCATTATATGCGGAACACACTTATCAAACTGGCAACTCCTCTGGCTGAACCCGCCTGTCAAAATCATCAAGTATGCTATTTTTTCTTCATTTTTAATTTGCATTTTCGTTATTTTAAACTCATACCAGTATAATGATATGTTAAAAAGAATAAATTAAAAACAAACTTATCAGCTGTGTAAACTGTCAAGATTCACATAAACAGATGTTTTCTAATTTCTTTAAGTTATAGTGTATTCACTGTATTCATGAAGAGAATAGTTGTTTAAATTATTATCTTCATGAATGAAGACAAATCCTACACAGACAGCTTGTATAGGATTGTCTTCTCTTGTTGGCAGGGATGACTTTACTGAGGAGTATTTTGGATCCTTACCATATTCCTACATTTTCAGTTGCAAAACACTCTCCCACTGCAAAATATTCCCATAAAATTATTAGATAGACAGAAAAAAAAAGCAGAAAAGAAAAGCAAATAATTTTCAAGAAAAGCAAATAAAAATACAAATACAAAATGAAAAGTCAATAATTTTCTTTAACACCAGCTGTTATTAAATCATGCAACATACACAGTCTTGTATATCAGACCAGCTGCATCCACAGTACCTGATATCAAAAAATGCCAACAATGAATAAACTGAAAAAGAGTACAAAACTCCAGTTTCTCTTTTTGTGGATTCATCAGAGAGCATGTTGGTGATGCAAGGAGAACCTGGGGCTTGGAAGAACCTATGAATCTCCCCTTCACTTGCTATGCTCTGCAAGTCAAAAGGAAAGAGTTTTTCCTTGTTGCCGGTTGCTAGAGAAATACCGTGCAACTCTACTGTGCAACTCCACTTCTCCAAACTGTTCTTCTAGAGGTCTTGGGAATCCCTGAGCGGGTCTTCCAGACCTGTTGCAGAAAATGTGTGGCCAGTGGTTTGAGGGGGAATTCATGAAAACTAGCTGCACTGTTACACTGCACGTGACCTTTGTGTGCTACTTTACACTACCATTAGGCAGTCATTTATACAGCCACACTCACTTGTATTATGTGACATGTAGTTTACATCCAATCTTGGATAGCCAGAAGTCTTGGCAACTGTAGAAGACTTCTAGCACTACCAAGATTAGGCATTAATCTTATGCTGTTTCTTGTTTCAGTTCATTTTTTTTCAAGTTTCCTACTTCTCATGCTATTTAACTGCTAATAATTTCCTTTTTTTTTTTTCCTTATTCCCTGCATTATTTCATCTTCCATTTTTTACTGAGCCCTTGTTACTGCATGCAGGATATCAGCACTGATTCTGTACTTGACATGCTCCAATGTCACATTTGCAAAGAGATTAAGGATTTTATTGCATACATTTTTTACACTGAAACGATGATTTATTTTGCTTATACTTCTGCCTGATAACTTTTCTTCTCATTTAATGATGGGTTAGGTGAGCTCTTCTTCCTCTGCAATTGCTATAGTGTTCTTCACACCCAATCCAAACTCCACCTGATTTATGTCAGCCTTTAAAAACAATAGAACCTGTTTGATCTGTAGAGTTAGCATAGGGATGTGCTGAGATCAAGGGTGCTTTTCCTAGGCAGAACCATGAACCTCACAGGAACAGGTGAAATATGAATTATATAAATAATAAATAAAGTCGCCAAGTATACGGAAGAGTTCTTTCAAAATAATATTTCTGAACCCTATCATTTTAATGACTGCATTTGAATGTTAATGAAATTAATGCAGAAGCTGTTTAGATGTTGCTCAGATGTTTTGAAGTACCTAACCAAATCTATGTCTGTGGAGGATTGTGAAGAGTAGGGGATTCCCAGGTTGGCTTCAGACTTGCATTCCACTTGGCTTACTTTAGATGCTAAGTTATTTCCAAACCCATCTTGTTTGGGAAAAAAACACTGTGGAGAAAAACCCAAGTCCTGCATTTCCCCAGTCCCCTCAAACATCCAATAAATATCCATAGAAATAGAATGTGCACTGAACAATTCTAAGTTCAAAAGAGACTAAGTTCTAAGTTCAGAGAAGAAAGAAGAAGGACCAGGTATATTAAATAATAATAAAAAATCACAATGATATAGCTCTGGAAAAGACGAATTTACACAGGAGTTCCTGCCTCTAGAAAGAGTGAGGTATTAATGGTCCTGTATTTGTATTAAAATCTCATCATCAATATTGTGAACACTTGGGTACAACTGTGTCTATAAAAGTAACATTCAAAATAGAGCAGATGTGAAGAATGGCTACTTAGATAGCAAACCAAGAGCCTTTTCACCCATGGAAACTAAAAGAGTGCTGCGTGTTTATTCCAACAAAGTTAGAGCTAAGCAGAAAATGCCTAAGTGCATTCTATAAATAAATCAGAGAGTATTTGAACTACTGAAGCAAAGGATAGCATTGACAAAAGAATAAATACATATAAACTGTCCATGAGTGAATTTAAGCAGAGGATAAGATTGCTAATCATCACAAAAGTGAAGTTCTTAAATAACTTTCCAACAGAAACAAAGAAGGGTAGGAGGGCTTGGAAACTTTCTTTCTCGATGGCACACAATATACCTATGAAAGAAACAGTCTGCAAAACCAGGCAAAACCTTATGATTACAGCATTCCTTTTGGACCCTACTTTATACAGCTCTAAACTGGGTAAATAGAGGGAGAAAAAATGATGCATGGCAGACTGGAGACACCCAAAACGTTTCAAGAAAATATTTTATGTAAGTCAAAAAAAAGCATTAAAAAAAAAACACAAGACGTTGTAAAGCATACACTTTAATATTGCTATTGGTCAAGTGAACAAGAAGAAAAGTTTCCATTTTTTGTAGTTGAAAAAGATCTTGTCTTCCCAGTATATAACTGTGGAAAGTAAACAGGCTAAGAGAGCAAAACTGATTAGAACATGCTAACCATTCAGGCTCTACCGTAATAACAAAGAGGTCTTTAAGAATTCTGCTGCATGAATTAAGATTTCTGCACAAAATATGCCGCACGCTTAAACAAACAGTCTCTTATTTTCTGCATATTTTTTTTCTCTACTGCACCTTAAAATAAATAGTGGGGGTGGAATCTAATCTGGATTGAATGAGAGTTCTGCATTAGGGAAAATACTGAATGTTCCCATTCTTGAAGACTGCGATTATTAATAGACAGAGGTAATAAGAAAAAGAGAATTAGCTGCTTAACATAGCTGCTCTGAGACTGGAAATTCTGGACCAGAAAACACCAAGCACACAGAAAATAGCCCAGCATTTAACGTAGTAGCAAAACCTGGGCTCTCAAGTGGCTGAAGACTAGACTGCAGGGGGAGGGGAGGGAGCAAGGTCACGGAACCTCTAATATATTGAACTGTGGCATCCAAGGTATCACATGAACCAAATCCCAAGAGAAAGAGCATTAGAAAACAGACTACATCTGTGTGTGCACAGAGAGTGATGATCCTTGTCAGCCTTGGTTTCCTGCAGGTATGTTCCCTATGACAGGTTATAAGGATTGGTGAAGTTATACTGGTAAATATTTGTCTGCTGTCTAATCAGAGCACATAAGTGCAGAACATGTTCCAGTACAGTGCACAGGTTCCCTGCTGTGTGTCAGGAATCTAATTACAGGTAAAGAATAAGAAAAACAGAAGTCAAATCCTAAAAGCCCTTCCCCTCTGTTACATGGACTTGGTGAAGGAAGAGGAGACCCTTGCAAGAGTGGATGAAGTTAACTGTAGAATCTGGGAGAAGGTAACAGTGGCATACCCAGAAACCTCTTGGAAGAACTTCTGTTCTGCACCAGTTATGGCAAAGGAGCAAGTAACCACCTGGCCTGGCCTTTCAACTTTGCATGCAGAAGGTCTCTGCAGAGCAAATCAGGGGCTGGCTCTCACCCAATAGCCCCTTGACGAGCAAATCAGCAACACCCCTTGCCCAGAGAGGAAACTGCATATGTCCCCGCTCTCACATCCTCACAAATCCAACCTGTGTCCTCTAGGCACATTCCTCTATTAAAAATGTGAAATACAGAATCATAGAAGCACTGAAGAGCAGAAGGCACCTCTGAAAATCGTCTAGTCCAACCCCCGTGCTGAGAGCAGGGTCATCTAGAGCATGTTGCGCAGGACCATGTCCAGGTGGCTTCTGATTCTCCAAGGATGGAGAATCCACAGCTTCTTTGGGCAACCTGTTCCACTGTTCAACTATCCTCATGTTAATTTTTTTTTAATTCTCATGTTAAGATAGAAATTCCTGTGTTTCAATTTATGCCCTGAGAAGAGGTATAAAAGAGATTGAGAAGAGTCTAGTTCTCTACATCTGGTATTTGTACACATTGATAAGATTCCCTCATCCACAAGCCTTTCCTCTTTCAAGATGAAACAATCCCAACTCTGGAGTCTTCATGTATATGACAGATACTCCAAGTCCCTAACCATCTCAGTGGCCTTGTGGAATAGATTTGTTTATCTATTTAGTGCAACACTGTAAAAGGGATAATAGATATAACATTATTTGCCACTCTCAGTTTAAACAGGAGAATGGTTTTTCTTATCCACTTTCCATTGCCTGATTGCCATCAGGTTTTGTACTTTGAAGAAGGCATATTTTTATGATTAAAATTTATTTGAGTATTAACTTGTTACTGAAGGAGTGAATGTTCTAAGACACATTTGAGTAATTGACAGTAATTTTTTAAAAAGCAGTACTCAAAATCTGGTTTTCAAGAGCAAGCTGCTCCTCCATGATCTATTGCAATTTCCATTCTTCTAAGGAAATTAGAGTCCATAATGAAGATGTATTAATAAATCTCTGCTAAATGTAGTCTATGAAGAAATATTTATTTTATTCTTTCATGTCACTTGAACTTGAGTCATGTCACCGCATACTTTAAAGCAAGTGTGCAGAAATGATAGGGTTTGCCTTGACAGAATACAAATGACAGATAACACGCAGTGCTTTTTAGAAAAAAATGTATGAGGATACATTTGTGAATGATTTTTGTTCTGATGATTTTTTCTATTTGTGGGAGCACATACAAATGGAGATGAAGATTGTGTTCTTCCTACTTTTCATGCATTTCTCATGCTTGTGGGAGTCCACAGAAATTAAAGGTTAATTAATTTAATGAACACATTTCTGTGGACTCCCACAAGCATGAGAAATGCATCCATTTATTCTCAGTACAGACTTAATACGTCTCAAAATTTACTCACAACCTATAATGGGTTAGTGTCCCAAATGTGAGTATTCCAGAATAAAAAGCTGAGTCCAAGGCCTTACTTTAAATTGACTGGATCATGAAAAAAAGTCTCTTCATGAATGGGGGCACAACTTTCCTTTGAACAGAAGTCGTCTCAGAAAAACAGAGCTTGTGATTTTGTGGACGAAGGTAGTGAAGATGGGAATTCAGCGGACGATACCTATGAGCAGCTCCATACCTGCTCTGTCCCATTGTAAGAAGTCAGTTTCAATGTCACCAGCACAGAGTGGGTGCCACCTCACCCACCTCTGCTCAAGCACGTTACCCCAGATTGTGCCCAGGCGAGTTATGGAATATGTCCAGAAAAGGAGACTCCACTATTTCTCTGAGCAACCTGTTCCACCCCCACAGTCACCCTCACAGTGAAGAATCTCTTTCATATGTTCAAGTGGAATTTCTTGTGTTTCAAGTTGTACCCACTGTCTCTCATCTTGTCAGTGGGCACTGATGAGAAAAGTCTGTCCTTGCCTTCCTCATACCTACCCTTAAGTTATTTAAATACATTGAGACGGTCTCCCTGAGCCTTCTCTTCCCCAAGCTCAAAAGCCCCAGCTCTCCCAGACTTTCCTCATATAAGAGGAAATGATCATGAAATCTGACAGTCCTGGATTGGTGACCCCATAGTATTACACTGTACAGTAAGTAACATACAGCATAACCCCATATGAAGTACTGTCTTTATATATATATATATGTATATATATATCATAAAAGCAGGAAAATGTGATGTTTTAGTGAAGGAAGGATTTCCAAGTATATGCATTTAAGGGGAACTTAGTTCAAATCAATGGAGCAAACTGAAAGAGAAATCATTAGAAAATCTGAAAACTCCCTTATGCGTCAGAAAAAGTAAGTAAAATATATGTTGATTTAAAAAAAAAAAAGCGTGTTCTTTTGATGCCTCAAGGATGCTCTGATCTTTTGAGAACTTTGTTGTAACAAAACTGAACAAGGTAATGTTAAAAGCAGGGAAACCCCTGCTGCTCAGAAAGCAGTCTGCAAATAAAGAGAAGCTAAGGTTTCTTTCTTTTGCTGTATGCTACATGACTGAAAATTTGATCAATATAATCAGCAGTTTATTTCTGAAGAGTAGAAGCAGTAGAAGCACTGTGTAAAATCTGTCATTCATTGGTAGCACTTTTAAGAAAACAGGCAGTTATTAATATCCCCGTAAAACATACTCGACAGTTTTGCCTTTTTGAACTTAGGAGCTGAAGAACCCAATTCAGAACTTACACAGTGATATCTAACAATGAATTTTGACTTATTAAAAAGGAGCTAGAGAGAAAACTCTGGAAAATTAACTATTGAATTTGTCGCACACACACAGAGCCTTGTATGTATTTCACTGTGATTTGGAAGAATCATGTAATAATTGCATATCCACATACTGTCTTTAACTAAACTTGCCACTGGATATTTTAAGAAATGCCAAATAATATTTTAGTTCCTGTAAATAACTGTTGCCTATCTTATTGTAGTTAAATCAAAACTAGCCCCTTGTGAGTGTTAAGCAGAGTACCAGAATGAGTCAAGAGACCCAAGTTTTACTTGCCTCTTTGAAAAAGAACATATGATCTGCAGTTCGCTTTTTATCTTTTTGTATCTCTGTATTCCCAACTATAATCTGGAGATACTGTTTTCCCACATCTATAAGGGATTTTCTTCGCAATATGTGGAAATTTTGACCTGAGGGCTCCATATTTTTTTTTCCACAAAAATGTATTTTATTCCACAGGAAGCACCTATAGAAGAGCAATAACTAAATTGTTGATAATTCTGCAACCAATGTGTAAAAATGAAAGTTCAATTTACAGTCCAGCTTTGAAAGCTTTGTAAGTGTTTTAAGAAGAGTTGAAAACTGGAGGTGACTCTGCGGTAGAATGTTAAACCATCAACAGAATCAAACCCAGCCTAGCTTGATTTTCCTCACTTTTACTGCCACTATGGTAACCTATATGCGAAAGAGAAATGGTGTTTGCCTAACAGTTCTTGTTACTTTTCTAGAATGATGCCACCTGGGCAGAATAAAAAACATCCCCCAGGGGAAGCTATTTCAGTCCAGTAGTTTCATAGCAAGAGTTTTTGCAGGGAATGATCTTGTTGGTTTGTTCTGTTGCTGCAACGGTTTGCAACGGTGAAGGAGCAATCTGGACATTCTGAAGCTGCATCCAGAAAAAATTTATGAATGCCATCTTATCACAGGGTTTTAGCAAAATCAGGGGAGAAGATCCAATACATGACAAGGTCCTGCTTTCCAGTATTGTTCTGAGTCCTGTCTGAGCCTCTGAAACACTGCAGCTCACAAACAACTTTCACATCACTTTTACTCATCTGCCCTGCCAGTATTTTGCCAATTCGAATATATGGGGGTGCCATTGGTGCCCATATCACCTTGTCCAC